>QVAJ01000007.1:7694859-7741019 GCA_003546035.1 Mixornis gularis
AAGAAGAAGAAGAAGAAGAAGAAGAAGAAGAAGAAGAGACCTGTAATTATTTGATGTGGTGCACACATAATAGACTTTGAGGCAATTATTAAAGAAAATTCAGATGGCCAGAGTTCATTTCCTGTGCAAAGCTCCCCCTCCTCTGAGACTGCAGGCAATTGGGCTATGTAGCCTCAAGCACAAACCTCAATAACTTCATCTTTGGGGATTTCAACCCATTTGATCACTTTAATAGAAAAAGTGATGTGACACCTGTTTGTAATCACCCGGGTTTCCTTATGTAAGTCACTCACTGCTGTATGAGAGRTGTGACCCCACACCCTGTTCCAGTTTGTGCCACAAACTGGGCCCCCATCATCTGAGAAACTTTGCATCTTTGCCTCTCAATATGTGCCCTGGAAATAAATAGTAAAGTGCTCAGCACTTCTCAGGACTAAAGCTCTGATGTGCAAACATATACTCTGTATTCTGCTCCCCTGTTTCTCTCTAGTGCCCAAAACCTGGGCAGAGACCTGAGAGAGCAGCAGGAGCCCAGWTTTGCACTAAAACTGAGTATTTGCAATGCTAATCCATTGGATTTTGCATCTTTTGCACCCTCTCCAAACGTAAGTTGTTTCTGGAAAGAGACTAAAAGAAAGGTAGATACAAACCTGGCAGAATGAAAACTATCAAGTAACAAGGGCTTGTTTAAAACAGAAATTACTCCATAAAGGGCTGTTCAAGAGAAGCTATTCCAAATAACTCACTATGTGTACAGTCTTAYACATATAAATATACAAAGTGTGTTTCAAGGACCCACTTGTGTGGGTCACACCTGTGTGACAACACAGAATACACTTGTGTATCCTGTACCAAGGACACACTTGTGTGCTCTTCCACCCACACTAAAAGCGAGCAAGACCTAACCCTACAACAAGCAGAAAAAAAAACCAAAAACCCTTGTTGATGCCTTCTTTTATTTTATTTCTTTTTATTTTGAATTTTTAGTGCATAGACAGAACTTGGACCATGCCCTGAGGTCCAGAAGAAGCCACTGCCACAACGTGCTGGCCCACATTTAAACARTATTAGACATAGCAGAAGAAGCCTGGAGCTGCAGCATGGCAATGGCAAGCACCTGTATGCCCTGCCAGGAGCCTGGCAGATTCCCACTCTCCTCATATGGGGATAAGCAGCTGTAGGATGGGCAGCTTGAGATCAACCTACCTGAGAAGCCAAGAGGGAAGTAAATCTGCAGAGAAATCTTCTGTGATGAGACTACTGAGACCCAGCAACAGAAACAGCCATGGGCCATTCCCATCTGAGCACCTTCTCTTTGAGGCCTGATTATGCCATGTTGTGATTTAGCCCCAGCCTGGCGGGATGAGGAGGAGAATCAGAAAAAAAGTAAAACAGCCCCTCTCCTTGGTAACTCACCCATACTGGGCACGGGGTTCTGTGGGATGGAATATCCCCCGGCCATGCTCCCTCCCAGCTTTTTTTGCACTTCCTCCATGGCAGAGCATGAGTCACTGAAAATTCCTTGGCTTAGGGTAAGCACTATTTGGCAACTCAAACCATCAGTGTGTTATCAACATTATTCTGAATCCAAAACACAGCCCTGAACCAGCTTCTGAGAAAAAATGAATTCCATCACAGCTGAAACCAGGACACAGTGACAAGAGCTTGCCTGTGTATCATATTTGTGTAAGGCTGTCTGTACCTCGTAGCTGACAGGAAACTAAACTGCTTCTGTCGTTTCTTTATTTCATTTTCCAGCAATTTTCCGCCAGTGTATGTGGGAATTTAAAAGAGTGACAAACTCATTTTGGGTTTGTGCTGCAAACCTGATCAGCTGAGGTTTTGCTCACATACCACGACTGTCTGAAGAGATTTGGCAGAGACTCAGATCCAGCTGGTGCTGGATGGGGCTTGGGCAAGTGGTGCACTTTCCAATTGACCTGATAAACTGGCAGTCTTGGATGGCTGCATTTTGTCTAATTTGCAAGAACTGCTACGCAGAGTTGGAATGTACTGGAATCATACATTGGAATCATAAAGTCTGGCTTTCTGGAGTCTTCGTTTCTACAGGTACCTGACTTTGCATTTGGATTCTTCTTGATGAAATGTTTTGTTTCCCTAATCCAAAAGACACTATGATTACAAACTAAGGGCTAGAAAACATTTGGTACTAGATTCCATAATAGAATACAGGAAACACAACTGTGTGTACAACAAGCACTTTTCTCCCATCTTGCATGTCCCCTTCTGAACATGGGGTTTCACAAAGACAAGACTCTTCTTTTCCCCAGCACATTTTTAGATAGTATGAATAATAGGGATCAATATTCACAAAGAGTTTATCTCTAAATATTTCTACACTTCATTTTATTTTTTCTGCCTGCTACAGACAGGTATTTTGTTATCTATTTTCTACAGCTCTTTTATCCTTCCTCTTGCCCACTGACTTGGTCACTACCTGCATCTCTACCCTGTCTATATTTCTTTGTTGCTTTAATTCTTTAGATGAAACCTTTAAAACTGAGCTCTTTGTATTTCTTAACGTCTTAGAGTGACACAGAAAGCAGCAGAAGCAGCAGAAGATTATTCTGGAGTTTCAACAGAACTATCTGGCAATTTTTAAACATTTCTTTTTTAACAAGAAAATTCTAACACAATGTTGCCTGCACTCCACATTTTGACAGACAACATCCAGTGACATCTGCTCAAGGGAAGCCTTAGGAATAAATGACTGRTTTAAGAAAAATGAAAAACCTGGTGGCAAGGACAATTCTCCAGGCCACAAYTTGGCTGCCAGTAGCTACTTTTCCTTGGTAAAACTTCATTGCCCAATGTGAAGGGATGACCCAGCCATGCTCAAACAGGAGAGACTGGCATTATTTGCCATGAGACAGAAGACCAAACACCTGTAAGGTGAGCTCGATGTGATGCACTGTGCAGGAGGCCTCACCTAGTGCCTGCTCATGGGTGATGCAATGACCAAAAAGTGTTTCATGGAGATGAATGATGAGCTGAGRGTTGCTGTGAACAGGCCTTTGGGTTGATTGTAACACACAGGTCATGACCTTATATATTCTATAATTTATAGGTATTGTTTGGYTTCAGTTCTCTGGTATTCAACTGCCTCACCATTTTGCAACAGATTTGTTCTCTTCAAGAGGAAAGGAACTGGTATTTACTCTTTGAAGGATGAAAAACAAGGAACTGAGAAACTAAGTGCACCGATCAACACCTGTAAAAACACTGAAATGGAGCACAAGGACTAATTTACCCACAACTAGAGGCTGCCTGGCCTGCAGGAGCACCTCTATCCATTTGCAAGACAGAGAGGCATGGGAGCTGTAAGTACCTTCTTGCAGGACCTGAGCAGACCATTCCTTTGAGTCTTGGCACTTGTTCCCTCTCCTTGCYCATCTCAACAATGCCCTTTCAACACACACTCTGGAAAAGCCTTTCATGTGCATAATTATTGGAAAGAAAGCAGAAATCTCAGAGAAGAGAAGACGTGCAGAAAAGTGAGTAATGATTTTGTGTAGCTTTGATTTATTGACTTAGTGGAAGTTATGTATGGATGGCTATTTAACGCCTGTGGCTGGCTGAACAAATCTGTTACCTAATTCAGAGCGCTTATTGCTGAATGGTCATTATGTTGCTGTAGGCTTAATTAACTGGTGGGTGGACTATGGGTTTTAATATAGATGGAAGGGGGTTTTTTGTTTTAAGAAGCAAATGTTTTATTAATTTTCTTTTTTTGCATACTGTCTCAGTATTGACTATAAAAAATGTTAGAACATACGAAAGTCTTCCCGCCACGGCCTCTTTCAGTAACAGTCATTTCATTTTCTTAGAGTATTATTCAGAAATATTCTCTCTAAACCCCTATCCAGGCACAGTTAAAAAAAAAAAAAGATTTTGAATGCATTTTTGTCATCAGAGCCTTTCACATTTATATTTAGTTGGTACCTTTCAATATTTGCACTGAGCTGATTTAATGGTGGAGTCTCAGCCCAGCCAACAGACTCTGCTCTGGTCTGAGGGCATGTTCAGTACAGGCCAGGTGATAAGCTTGATGAGTTGACAGTCCCCTTTGCTTCCTGATTTTCATGTTTCTATTTAAGYGTGTGACTCAAACCTGCAATATTTCCACCATGACCCATGTCCCCATGACATTTAAGGGACAGTCACTCMGGCTGCAGGTGGTTTGTGATTTATGTCTCAACAAATGGAGCTATTCAATTCACCCTGCATCCAAGACTTCATCACATAAATCCTGAACTAAACTCCTCTTTGTCAGAAATTAGACCCTGAGCTACCTRTCTGGAAAATATTCACCTTTGCAGCAGTAGGAAGCAGCAACTTGGAACAAAATTTTAAGCTGCTGAGGTATTTGGAAGGGTCTAGAAAACAGCTCAAGGAATCTCCTTCCCTCATAAAGGCAGGCACAAATGCCACCTGATGCAGTGTCCCCACAGGTGATGACCACCGGTCCCACATTTCCCTGGAACATCCCTAGTTGGCTCCCAGGAACCATAAGGAAGACCCTTGGCATGTGGATAAATTTTTGCTTTATTTATCAGAAACTTTGCCCTTCTGTGATCCAGTGACTCCCCTCATCACAACCTTGATGATGAGAAGATCACAGTGTTGAAATTCTAAATTCCATCTGCGTCTCCTCACCACAGCACTTGGGACACCATTGTGTCCCTTCAGCAGCTCTCTCCAAGGAAGAACAAAAGCACAGGGAATGTCACCATCTCCCCCAAGGCCGGCCTGTGGTGGGCAGCAGGGAGGACCAGGACATGCACTCTGGAGGCACAGTATTAAATATGAGGATAGCTTCTCCATGGAATTAACCTCTTCACAGGCACCTCTGGACTGCCTCCACACCAGTCCTCACTGCTGGGCTTTGTTCCAGAGGGTCTCAGTTCCATGTGTGGCTCCCAACTGGCTAAGTGAGCACTAAAATACCAAAAGATTTGAAAAAAATGCTGCTCATTTTTATACTGTGTCACTTCATTTATTCCTATGTATCATTTAGCATCATGTGTTTGCCACGAGTGCATCTGGTAGCAATTACTTTGCTGCTGTCGACATTTCCTATTACCTGATGTAGACATTTTCTATTACCTTCTCCTCAGTGTAAGCCACTCTTAACAGTGCAAAAGGTGTCAAGGAATCTGAGTTCTGACCCATGGGGTTTCCTGGAAAGCACTGAAGTGGTTAATTTATACAGCTCCAGTAAGAATCAAAGTGCTTGGCAACAAGAATATCATATAAACTCTCCTCAGCGCAGGTAGTTAATTGAGTCTTGCAAATTTTACTTGCCTGCTCAGCTGGGATGAGTAATTATTTTTGATGGACGAGTAAATTGCCATTAGTATTTCCATCCTGCTAAAGCTGGAAGATTAGTCCTTGTGGCTGAGCTGATAAATTTCCATTACAGTTTTGCAAGTCTGAGTGAATGGATGTAGCTGCACTTCCAAACCCAGACACAAAAACTGTCCCTATAGGTGCAGSCTGAACCCTTAATCAAACACAGAGCCTCTTCAACAGGCAGCAGGAGTGAATCCTGCAGAAACACTGACACCTACTCAGCTCAAGGTCTTGCTCTTTAATAAGGAACAGTCATTATCTGAAATGCTACACAAGCATGAGTACATACACATACCATGAGTACATACACCGGGACTGTATTTGCTGTGCACCTAAATCCCCTGTTTACTTCATTCCCAAATGAGGCTTGATCTCATGAAACATCTCCTCCAGCTGCCCTGAGCTGTCTCCTGAAATGCCTCTCAAATCTTTGCTGCTTTTTTGTCCCTGAWTTCAGTGCTAATGTCTCCAGGCTCCCAATACCAGCTGGACCCCAGCAGTCAGTGGATGTGGGATACAGCTGGGCCACTTGTCACAGAGTCTGTGCAAGGCTGATGGAGGACACAAACCTTTCCAYAGAACAGGCAGGAGAGGTCATGGCTGAGGAGCTGATTGCAGGAAAAAGACTTGAAGATTGCATTAGCCCCCACAATTCTTTAAGAAAAAGTCTTTTTAAAAGAAACTTTTGGCCTGAGTAACAGTAATAAGGAACAGTTCTTAGGATTACACAGACACTTGRAAGGGAAAGGGTGTCACAAAAGGGACAGCACAAAGTAGCTGGGAGAATTGGTATTAGGTGTCTGATTTTGATTGCAGSAGGTGAACCTGCCCTCATTGAGACACATTCTCCAGCAGCTTCCCTCTGTGCAGAAGCCTGCCCTGAGCTTCAAAACCTCCCACCAGCATTCACAAGCATAGAAGAAAGCTTYAAATAGACTACCCAGTCACATTTGTGCCCTGCTCATCAGAGGGCACACCACAACCCCTCACTGAGGCAAAGGCACACTCTGGAAAGGGTGGTTTGCACAACCAGGTGAGGTGAGGGAGTCAACACCTTTGCCCCCACGCTGAGTTCCTCACCCTTCCTGCTGAATTCCTACACCAACAGGTCCATGTGCCTTCTGTAAGGGCTCTCTGTGTCCTCTGATGAAGGAGGGTCAGATGGCTGCACTGGCAAAAAGCTCTTGCTGAATTTTAAGCTGCATCTTATTCTGGAGGGCTCTTCCAGGAGACTTGTTATAGAGCCCTTACAGCCCTTATGTTCTCTAAGACGCTCTTCATGCACTCCGTGTCTCTCTGGTCTTCTTTGTTAATAAGGACTCAGGAAATCACTGCCAGGCTTCTCATACCCTTACTAACAAGTGGATGCTGTGACATTGTTTAATTATTAAATAAACCTGCAGTCTGAAAGTAGCTGGACACAGAGAAGGACAAAAAATTTGCGCAACACTTTTATCAGATGCAAGGAAATCTGCCTGGCAAAAAGCCTGATCAGGATATGATATAAAATGCAGATATTAGATAGAATTTTAAAACTGGTTTCACTGACATTTCTAAATGCAATAGAATGTGTGTGGGAAAAGATTCTTTGGGAAGTATTTAAAACATAAATTGTAAAGCACTTTATTTGGGAAGAAAATTACCAGTAATTTTATCAGCTCCAATTCCTGTCTACAGCAAAAATAACTAAAATAAAACAAAATAAAATAAAACAAACATCTCCTGGCCACTACTAACATTCTCTCTTCWCTTTCCATAGCTTTATTTAATTGTGGTTTATACCAACTGCAATTCTATCCTACTAACGAAGCAAGATGCAGGCTCACATGCTTACACATCAATGTCCTGGCAGATAAAGCACATTATGGGGCCCTAAAGCTCAAAGGAGGAAATGAACTTTTCATTTGAAGCTAAAATGAATTTTATTTTCACGTGTCAGTGTACACTGTGCTATTCCCTGTGCTATTGTTTGCAGCCCTGTGCTACTTCCAAACCACAGGGGTGCAAACCCAGAAACAGGGCACAGAACCCAAAGGTTTTTTTATTACATGGGGAAAAAATGGTGAATGTTTCTGAATGACTTTCAAAGAGCATCAGCCCACACCTGCCTGCTGTGCTTCTAAAAAACCTCCCTGCAACTATTTCTAAATCACAGCAAAGCATTCCTGTGAGGAGCAGCTGAGGGATCTGGGGTGTCTAACCTGGAGAAAAGGAGACTGGGTGGGGAGGGGGGGTCTTACCACTCTCTATAASTCCCTGAAAGGAGGTTCTGGGGTGGTCAGGCTCAGTCTCTTCTCCCAYGTAAAAAGCAAGAGGACAAGGGGAAATGRCCTCAAGTTGYGCCAGGGGAGGTTTAGGTTGGATATTAGGAAAAATTTCTTCTCCAAAAGGGTTATCAAGCATTGGAACAGGCTCRAGGGAAGTGCTGGTCACAAGTCCTGGAGGCCTGCAGATGTGGCTCTGCACATGGTTTAGTGGTGGCCTTGGCAATGCTGGGTTGGACTTGGTGATTGTAGAGAACTTCTTGATTCTATGAGTCTGTAGGGACACATTATTTATTAATTTTATTAATTGCAAGATGAAGTGAGTTGAAATGTTGATGAAATTTCCATCAAACACAGAAAAGGGGTCACTGATATTCCGGACACTGACATTCCCTGAAGTTATTGCCCTACTGTTGAAAGAAAGGGAGGATTTTTTTTTTTATTTCTTCTTACCATGGAATTCTCATCACATCACAGATGCAACCTAAATGAGTGAGAGCAGTCCCAGGCTTTGAAAGCATATGCACTCTCCCACCTTCACTGCATTTCCTAAAGCCACTAACTTTTGTATTTCTTTCACCTTGTGAATTCTCCAAACAACCACCCACACATCTTTATTTTGACTTACCAAGGTAAGAACTTATTCAGCCATACCKGACTGAGGGAATTTATCATCTGGCTTAAGGCTGCAATTCAAGACATTCTCAGAACATAAAAACACAGCAATATTTTACTGTGCACTTTTTCCAGCAATCTATGCAAATATATACATTGCCCCTTGGGTTGCTTTTTTTTTTTTTTTTTAAAATTTTTTTGCAACCATGCATCAGTGGCATGAAGAGATACAATCTAATAAATGTGCTGGATCAGAATTGTTCTGACAAGGTTCAGTGTAATAAATATATGATGAAAACAACACCTTGTTAATCACCAAAACACATTCCCTTATAGACACCAAGGCTTAAACTGGCTTATGGGCAGCATAAGCCCAGCAGGGTTTGACAAAGCATTGAGAAAAGAGATCATTAGTTTTTCAGAGCCATAAATCTCACAGATCCAATTTTTAAGCCACTGACAAAGTATCTCCATGGAGTGACTAAATTTTTCAGATGGCATAATTGCCCAAGGTCTAGTTGCAAAACTGCAGGAATCATAAAAAGGACCCCAAAATGCCAGYTGATTTTATGATTTACTATTTAACTTGCAGCAAAATTATTATCTTCCTGAACTAAAGGACTGCATCTCTGGTCATGCTGGAAGGTAGAAAATTGTGACCCAGGCTGCAGTCCTCACACGACAGGGGTCACCGGATGTTGATCATTGAGGCTGGGAGTGTCCCAGCTTCAGGGACAGAAAGATGAGGCCACCAGCAGCAGTTCAAGGGAACAAACTCTTTTATTCAAAAATCTGACTCCATTATATACATTTGTACAGAGGTCAAGAGATTGGCTACACAGGTCACCACCTCTCTAACCTGGATGGTGGACATCACCATCAATCATTTCTTCTCTCAGAGGAGAAGTATGTAAACATTCTAAAAATACACATTGTTTACATGAAGCTGTGTGAGAATTTGCAGCACAAAGACAGAAGGCAGAAAATTCAGGGCAACAGAAAATGAATGCTATCAATTACYAAATCAACAGGTTAGAGACCACCTGGAAAGGGGATTTAGCATGGCATGTGAGGGACACCAACCATCCCAGKGAATGTATCCACCAACTTCAGTGGAGCTAAAATTAATGGCAGTAACCAGCTCTAAYAACAAGTGGAGACAGAAGAGCCAAGATGTCACAGGCAGTGTGGGGGACAGGAAAAGAATGACACTGGGATTTGCTCAAGTGGCTCTCCAGTGTCTTGTGACTAAACCCTCATGGATGGGGGAATGATGAAATGTCCCACAAGAGCCCTGTGTAAACACAGGTAAAGTGATGAACAAAGAAGAAATGACCCAAAAGCTTACAGAGAGAGTGGTGGGGTTTGAGTAATTAGCACCCAGAGAGGAGAGCTTGGGTTAAAACAAACAGATCTATGAAAATGTCAGCTGGTGATCAGGATCAGTCAAGGATGCAAGTCAAATGCTGCAAGTCATTAGGCAAGAAACAGAGAACAGACCAGAAAAAACATACAGGACAAGGGTCCAAAGAAGGAGGTGTGGAATACCAAAGGTGATCAGGGAATGCTTGTTTATTCTATCTTTCAATATGATAATTATGCAACATGGCATATAATGCCCTAAAAAGGGACATGGATTCAAAACTAATCCACAAATTCATAAAAGAGAAATTAATTTAGGACTGCTTAAGGATGGAGAGGTCTGGCTTATGAAATTGCTGGAGGCYGCAAAGATGTACTTGAAAATAACGAAGAGCATGTTCAGGAAATTTGAAAATCTGTGAATTTCAAGATAACTGGTTAATATTTAAACAACCAAACCATAAAAGACTGTGAGGTTTTTTTTTAAGTATTCTTTTAAGAATTTATTAAACAGCCACTGAACAGGAAAAACACTGCAATCATAATTTGCAGAGGATCTGGATACAGAAAAGTGTTTTGTACTCAATGGCAAAGACAAATACACAGGAGACAAGGCTGATCTGAAAACAGTTTGAGAATAGAAGAAAGGGCCAAGTTAATTGGATAAATTTATTTTAATTGCTCATTGATCCAACTCTAGCTACACCATGGTACAGCATTCTCCTATTTCTTCTTATTTTATTGTGAAAACTCAAGCAGTCTGATGTAGAGTCATGATCATCAAGGGAATAAGGTTTTGGCTGGGCTGTTTTTTCCTTGAGGAAAAAGAAGTGTTAGCTAGCTGTATTCTAATGGCTTTAGCCCTTGCCATGCTTTATACTTGAGTTCTGGACTGTCACACCAACAGATAATSCAGAACTCCATCAACGTGATCAAAATGTACAACATGGCAGTGTGCTTCTAAAAATGTCAGTTTGCTCTCTTAAATCACCCTTAAGCCCTAACAAYTTCTCAGCAGAAAGCTCTAAAAGTTGTTCATGTTTTGCATTATAACCTTGCTAAATATCACCAGGCTTAGAAATCCAAAAATATCAAGCTACCAGCAGCACCCTCATTTATATGTCATAAAACTAGAATGATTTGGGTTGGAAGGGACCTTAAAGACCATCTAGTCCAACCCCTCCTGCCATGTGCARGGACACCTTCCACTAGACCAGGTTGCTCCAAGCCCCATCCAACCTGGTCTTGAACACTTCCAGGGATRGGACAGCCACAGCTTCYCTGGGCAACCTGTGCCAGGGCCTCACCACCTTCTCAGCAAATAATTTCTCCCTAATATCTAATCTAAATATAACATCTCTCACTTTAAATCCTTTACTCCTTGCCCAATCACTCCATGCTCTTGCAAAAAGTCCCTCTCCAGCTCTCTTTTAGCCYCTTTAGGCACTGGAAGGGGCTCTAAGGTCTCCCTGGAGCCTTCTCCTTCTCCTCGCCAAGCTGAATGACCCCAACTCTCTCAGCCTGTTTTCACAGCAGAGGTGCTCCAGCCCTCTGAGCATTTTTATGGCCTCCTCTGGGCTTGGTCCAACAAGTCCTTGTCCTTTCTATGTCTGGGGCCCCAGGTGGGATCTTTTGAGAGCAGAGYAGAGGGGCAGAAACCCYTCCCTTGACCACACTGGTGTTGATGTAGCCCAGGACACGATGGGGTTTCTGGGCTGCAAGAACCCATGGCTTGGTCCCACCAAGCTTCTCATCAACCCACACCCCCAAGGCCCTTCACTCAGGGCTGCTCCCAACCCATTCCCCACCCAGCCTGTGTTTGTGCTTGCTTTCACTTAAGGATTTTTCTAGATGGTGACTCACTACAAAAAATCTTCAGCTACATAAGAGCTGTAGTTCTTTTCCTAAAACTGTCTGGGGAGATGACAACTCTCGATCCCTGATTTTGTTTAATGGAACCCATGGGGAAAACGTTTTTGGTTTAGCTCTTTCCCTGCTAACCAAGCAGTAAAACTATGATCACTTTCCTTTTCCAGGAAAGTGATCACAGGAGTTACCCTTGAAGCTCTCTCTGACTCACCCTCTTACTTACATGTCCCCCAACTCAAYACAAAATACATTGAAATATCATCTTTTTAGTTAAAAGGTRGGATAGCTCTTAAATAATGATCCCAAATATGTTGGCAGGTAATTCTGTGGTAGGGACCGGGGAGGGACCTGATGTTAGAGGATAGTATCAAGCAATGTAAGATCACTCATTTCATTGCAAGAAGCAGAATTCTTCCAAAAATGGATATTTATAAACTCCTGTTTTGTTAACAAGGCATTAATCTGCAGGTGTTTAGGAATGCCTCCTTGGCATTTAACCTGAAGGACAGCAAGAGCTGCTCTCCTTTCTTTGTGAGAAGCAAATTCTGACATCCTGACATCCACACCCCTGCCTTGACTCCTTGGGACATTATTGATAGCACCTACACAGTTCTTGTTTGTGCATCTCTCTTCTATGTCATCCCAAAATTCCTCTGAAAGATGTAAAAAAAAAATTCCTTTTTGGGCATAGCACATAGCCTGCACTTCCCATAGCAATGAAATCTGCAGAAAGACTGCTGGAGATAGCCCAGGGGGATTTCCAGTCCCTTACAGCACAGTTTCCCAACCATCACTGACAGATGTTTATTTTCTTTGTTCTGAATTGTTCTCGTCACAAAAAGTACTCCATATTCTCTCTTAAAGCCATGTATAATTATAAAGTTTCYTCTAAAACCTAACCAACATATTACTGTTGCAAATTAAAATTTCTCAGTAGAAAACTTTATTACAAAAAAAAAAGCCATTTCATAGCTAAGATGCTTAAATTTTTTTCTCTCTTCAGTTTTCTCTTTTTTTCAATTAAACAAATACAGTTTTTCATATTTCTCTCATGTTCCTCAACCCTTCTGAGTTCATCTGGACTCCTTCCAGCTKCTGTAATTTCCCTCCAAGCGTTAGGCCCAGCATTCAATTTCAGACTTCTCTGGTACCAAATAGAACTGAATAATTACTTCCCAAAACTTAAATACAACCATCAATATACCCTGGCATGAGCATCACCATTTCTGCAGTTGCACACATTTTGGATCTATATTTAACTTGTCAGCAACCATCTATAAAAGCCACAAACCCCCTTTCCTGCAGGGAGCTGCTTAGCCAGTTATTCCCCATTTTGTCCTGGTGTCAAGTGACTTTCCTTCCTAACTATAATACTCAGCATTTGTTTTTCTTGACTTTTATCATATCGATTTCACACTGTCACTCACATTTATCATGATCATCTGAAATTCTATGCCTGTCCTCTTTGAGAGTGCTTGCAATCACCAATTTTGCAAACTTTAATTGTACTCCTTCCATTATCCAAAATGCTTACAGAACAAATATGCAGGTATRGTGCACAAACTCTCCTACTCATATTAAAATATCAGCCTTTGAAAAATGACTGCAAGCATGTGGAAATCTGTAGAAGGATACAATCATTGTATTAAAAGAAAAAGGCACACACACCAAAGAAAGAAATCCTCAGTTCAGAATTTCAACAATTCAAAGCCACTTTTCCCCAGTTCCTGCTCTTAGGAGTACTTGTAAAAGAAACAGTTGAACTCTTTGTAGGGGCCCTACAGTGGTCTTTACATGCTGACACAGCACTCCCAAGGGAAACTAGCATTTAAACTGGGCAAAGTCATAAATTCCAGATCGACACTAACATTAAGTTGGAGTCCTGTTCTACCTGTACTAATGCAGAGGAAAACAAATTATCCACTACATGCAAATTGCCCATACAGACTGAACTATAAGCTTATGTCTAAATTACTCAAATTTTCTTAAAGTGGTAGCCTGTGACTGATGTGCCTACTTCATTACTTAACACAGGAATATAACTCCTCACTCTTCTCACACGTACTGTCAACTATCCACTTAAAAAAATTGTGAAGTTCAATGTACACCTATTTGCCAGTTTGGAAACAATGGGGTTTCACTTCTACAGAGTTGTAAAACATGACATGACTTTGCAAATATTAATCTTCCATTTCCAAATGTTATTGTAAGATGAATGTCCTGAGCATTTTAAATTCACTGAGCAGGCTCAAATTCTTCTTCAACTTGTCTGATCAGAGACACAGACTTCCCTATCAGGTCCACCATTCCAGGCATGGAGTGAACACAGTCTACCCCGTTAGGGCCTTCTCATGAATCTACAGTCCCATAGCATCTGGCAGACTGATGCAGTTTTTATCCTCACCACATTCCCAGGAGGTGAGGAATGCTGTTATCCCACTGTAACAGTGCAGGACTGGAAGCCCAACAGATGAATAGCTCCCCATCCTTGCAGTAGAGTCAGGATAATGAGTCCCAAAGTTGGTGAATTCTGAATCTGCTCATGAGTCCCCTGAGAAATGTATTTTTGGGTGAACCATCACTCAAACATAACATCCTGCTTCAGCAAGCAGCTTTTGCACCACTGTGGCAGCCACCAGCAACATCAGATCCACGGCTCCCACTGGTTGTGGATTTCTCCTGTATTCACAGCTTCACTGTCAGCATAGTGTAAGTACTGTGTGTTCCCAGCTGTTATCTGGGTTAGGGTCACTGGAAAAGTGTGGCAGGATCTGATGCTGCTAATGCTGCAGCTGTTTTTAGGAGTTACTCAAAGAGCAGCAAAACTCAGCCCACATCCCCAGTGTGACCAAAGAGAATAGCTCATTTCAAAATACACCCATGGGATAAAAAGCCAGTTCAAATAATTAGCTTTTATTTAACAGCATTTTCAACCCTGAATATCTCAGTTTGTACATCACAGAAAACCCAGCTCATTGCCAATGCACAACTCTTCAAACACTGCAGCATCAGTCTGCTGGAATGAGAGAAGTGTAACAGGTAACTTCTGCAGCTGTCASTTTTCCTAGTGAAGAAAGCACTCCCCAAAATCAGGTTTGGCCTAAAGAACCGGCAACAATAAGTCACCTGCTGTCCTGCATCCTTTTGATCAAACTCCATGGAATTAACCAGCCTCACATTCCTGCCCCACGCAGTGATGGCAGTAAATGATTGTGTCCAATCATTTGTCTCTGCCTGCACAGAGATATGGCTGCCTAGGGCAGGGCTTAACCAACAAGAGGGTTTGCAGAGATGTGAATAAGTTAAAGAGTAACAAACTCACATAAAGCAAGCAACTAACCAACCAAATGAATAAAAACAACAAAATAAAACAAATCACAAGGGAAGAACATATTCTATGTCAATATAAGGCAGACAGGACAAATCCAGTCCTGATGTAGCCCGTGCTGCAACAGTGTCCTCCATTATCTGCGTCCAACACATCCTGAAGTGGAAAATCAGAGAAGCAACAACAGTGCCAATAGTTCCATGTGAGGACAGAGCAGTGTCCAGACTTCTCCTCTCCTTCCCTGCTCCCAGAAGACTCCAGAACCTTTCTGCTCAGCATCATTCCTGCTGAATTCCCTTCTCCCTGGGACACAGAGGTCTGCTTGTAGCAACACCCACCCCCATGAGCAAACCACAGAGATTTCTAGTTGCATAAGAAACTTCTCAGCCTTCTCCCAATGGACACCAGGACATCTTCATCCAGATTTACAGGCTGCTCTTGGCCACACCTGATGTGTCTCTGAGCCATCCTAACATCCTTGCTGCCTGGCAGGGAGCAGGGGCTTGTGAGCTGGCTGGAGCCTGGGCCTGTTGGGTTTGAATATTTGAATATTGCCACCACCACAGCACGCTCAGGGCACTGAGTGCCCACCCCAGCCCGCCTACCTGTTTCACTGGAGCTGCCTCCTCCACAAAGAAGTCTTCCATGGCTGCAGCTGCTCAGGTCTGTGTCAGGAACCGGGGCAAGGGGCGGGGACAGGGGTGGAGGGGAATCCTGGAAACTGGCACAACCTAGATACACTGGGCTGGCAGAGCAACCAACGCTTAAAAAAATCTTAATTAATTACACAGAACCCAGCAAAACTCTGAACAACTCAGCTGGCTCTGGGGTCAGTGAGGTTGTTTTAAGTGCTGATCACTCCAATGAGGCAGAAGATACGTTCAAAGGCTCTTTGCTCTCTGCAGAGAAGCAGGCAAGGATGGCAGCCATCCTTTGGAGAAGACACACCACCAGTAGCCAGCAGTGTGCCTTGGCATGAAGCTGAAACAAGAGCAGAAGGAGCTTTGTATCAGCAGTGCTAACTAAAAAGGGGCAGTTGTTTAACCATCCCAATGCTACAGTGAAGTTTAAAAGAGATATTGGGAGTTCGAMTGTCCCTCTGGAGCAATGGCAGGTGGGGAAAGTGAGACAGAGACATCCTGCAAGGGCACCCTGAAGGTGGACAGGCTGTGCAAAMGCTGATCAAGGGCCACCAGTTATGGCTTCACATGGGTCAAGAACTTAAAGTTACTCCAAAGGGAAGAAATTGCTATGAGGACAACAGCTCAGGCATTGCCTTTTCCCCTGCAAAAACACTGCCGGCTGTCCCCCTGTGGCTGGCTGGGCTACATCTCCATGGCATTACTGGCAAAATTCCTCACTGATTCCTAAGGGTCAGGATCAGGCCCGCAGGCACAGAAAAAAAGCAATTCTCCGATGAATATCGAGTCTTGTCACAATAGCTAGAGGTTTTCATAATTCACAAGGAAAGTATTTAAAATAATCTGAGCACTTGTAAAAAGCAGCAGAGGATTCCTGACATAATAAAAATCTGTTCCCCAAAGGGCATGGATTTGGAAAAAAAAGTTATTAATTGAAAAGTAAGTGATGTAGGATGGAGAGTCATATAACTGGTGAAGGGGAAATGCACTKCAGATCTTCACAGAAACAAAATGAGTTGGAATCTGTCAGCTTTTCACATCACAGCTTTCTTCCTAGCAATCATATATATATTTTTTTCCTGATGCAAGTTAGACTTTGAAAGTTCAAGAAACTCCAAGAAATTTTGTAAAGAATAAAATTACTCAGAAACTTTTTTTAAAACTGCTACATTACAATCAGATACCAAAAGCAAACAATACTGGGTTCATCGCTAATGAAATGACCTTAAAAATCTACATTTCATTAAACGTGGTATGCAATAACATGCCAAAGGGGAAACATTATTTTATTTAGTAATATCAAGAGCTGTCATTTTCTGCAACAGCCTGGGGCTACAGAAAACCATATTTCCATGAATAATTAGCATTTGGCATTAAGAAGTATTTTATCAAGAAAGCTACCATGGCTCTAAGTAGCCTAAGGAGAAATGTTGGGGAGTATTAAGGAAAAGTTACGGTGACTGTTAGTCTTCTCTATTAATTTGCCTTTGTAGAGTTAAAATCAAAACCTTTTCATAATAGTCAAATTTTGTTTTAGTGTCAATGAAACTAAAGCCATACGAAAAGATCTGTACAAGGAAGAAGAAAGATGGAAAATAGCATCAAGAAAAACAACTATTTGCAAAATTCTGAAAATGACACTTTTCTGTGTTATTTAATAGCCCAGTTCAGTAAATCATGTAAGCAAATTCTTAATTTTAAGGATACAAATTTTTTGGAACCACACTTGATGCTTTTTGGACCCACACTAATCTGCTCTCTACATATTAAAGGACAGACTTCACAACATTTTACTATGTGCAAGAGCTTTTGCTGCAAAAGCAAAATTTCATGATCTTTATGGCCTTTTTCACCCGTTTGCAATTAATAGTTCCTTTCTATTTCTGTGAGTTGGGCCCCAGAAAAAAATGATACCGTTTATAGCGTATTACCTGATGGCATTTCTAAAGGACTTAGCACAGGAAATTATTAGATATCAGTTTCCCTGCAATAACTATGCACAGTTTCCCTTTTATGACCTGGCACTCAGAGGTAAATGTAAGGTAAGCTGCGTTATCAAGCCTGGGCTGATTGAATGACACCTGGAGCAAAAGGGAAACAAACTGCCTCACAGAGCTGATGGTGGAGCAAGACAGGTTCACATCAACAACCCTGAACCAGCTGCCCCGAGGCAAATCCTGTAGTGCAGTAACAGGTTCACATGGCAAAGCTTCACAAATCAGGAAGGTTAATACATTCATCAACTGTAAAGGATGTTTAAAGTCATTTATCCTGAAAMCCTGATGGCTGCAGCTCTTCTCTGAATTTGAGTTCTGTTTGAATTAGACAATCCATTAGTCCTGACTAAAAAAAATCCCTAACAGGGATTCATTACAAAATTCTTGGCAATTTTCTCACCTGGCAGACTACACCTACCTGCCTCCTTTGGAAATCTTTCCCTACTTTCAGTTTTCTTTACTCTGCTCTATTTACCTCTCTTTCAAGCAGATCAGAGAGATGATGCAATGGAGCCCCRAACTTCCACTTCAACAAACAAATATTTCAAACCCACTCAACTTAGAGAGATACATTTTTCCTTATGCCACATCAGAAAACCGCTAGATCCTCTTCATTGTGCTTAACACTTTTTGAAACACAGGCACTTGTCACACATGTAATTTTTAATTAACAATTCCATCAGGATCAGTCAAAATCTACCATAATTTCCTTCCTATTGAAAGGTCAAATACATGTGAGCATTTTTGAACACACTAATGCACAGGGAGCTTCTTCTTCTTCACTTGCTAGCCCTCAATGACTCCAAGGCTTTTTTTCACAGACATTAATTTCCTYATCCTTCAAATATGACCCATATTTTTTGGTGTCATATGTGACTGACTTGAAATAGATGGGGTTTGTGTTCTTTCAACAGATCCAACCCGTYGTGCATCTGTCACACCGTCTTTAGTAGTGACATAAATGTCAGTGTAACATTATCAGAAAGTTGGTCTGCCATTGCCTCTTGCATTCTTATGGGTCAATTACACAAATTTTGGGAGGGTGGACCAAGAACCAGCTCGCACAGGACTGAGCACGTTCACTCTGTGATGGTTCTTCATGTACAATTACACTGTTATGAATTATTGGCCAGGTAACAACCTAACCTGTCTACCCATGCTGAAAATGTTGGTGTCTTTGGGATTTCATCATGTTTGTCTCTTCTCACTCTAGAAAGTCAACCTTCTAATTTATTAAAATGATTACTACTAATGACTTTTTCTTTACTTGCATCCTGACTTAGTATTTTTACACTTATAATCCCTTCTCTATCTGTATTTAAAAATCTCCTTGTACCTTTTCTCAAAAAGACAGGCCAGAAAAGAAAAAGAGTGTTTTTTTATTACTGTCAGGTCACTTAGAGGCCTATTCCTGAGCAGGACACAGAGAGGCACCCTCTTGTCAAAGTTTGTGTATCTGAAASTTTCCTGAGATTTAGTTCCCAGAAGTTCATGGCATTCAGCACTTGTTGGGAATTCTGGACTCACACTGACATGAAAAAAMCACAGCAAACCTCTGTCAAAGTTG
This sequence comes from Mixornis gularis, assembly GCA_003546035.1. Lineage (NCBI taxonomy): Eukaryota > Metazoa > Chordata > Aves > Passeriformes > Timaliidae > Mixornis > Mixornis gularis. The sequence goes on from QVAJ01000007.1 coordinate 7,713,876, forward strand.
TCAGCTGTTGATTGGCCTTTCTCTTTTGAGATTGTGTCATTTCTACTTGATTGCTCCATGAAACTATTAAGGAACACAGCCTTGCTTGAAGAAATCTGAACCCTTGGTCAACCTTCAGAGGAACCTGAACCTGAATTTTGAGAACTTAAAGCCAGGAGATTTTGACTTTCACTGGRCTTTTCTCACAAATATTCTGCACGGGTAAAATGTTGAGTAACATGAGTGTAACACAAACTGTCACACACCTTTCCTGCATGCAGAAAATACCAGCAGGAGCCTTCCAGTCCAGCTGAGCTCACCCAGGGATACTGGGCTGGGACAAGATGCTGATAACTTGAAATGCTGTTGCCTTTGTTCAATCTACAGTACAGGCTTGGAAAGAACCATAATCTTTTCCAGTTGTTTTTTCAGCAATATTTATCCCTTCATTTCCTTTAACCAAGTATTTGGATGAAAGTTATAACAATTACAGTCTCTGAGAAAAAAAAATCCTCTGATTTACTGATCTTTGCATTGTAAACAGAGAGTTCAGGACAGAGGGAAATTTTTGAAAATCCAAAYAGTGCAGCTCAGTTTTATTCCTTCTTTGATACTGTTCTTTTTTATGTTGCTACGGTATGTCTGCTCCATGTGAAAGTGRGGTTGCTATGGAAACTACTCATTATTTTTCAATAGTAGGCTAGCTACTTAATAAAAATCCTACATCTTTTTAATCCCTAGAGAGTCCTAATTTATCCCATACACAGACTTTCCTTCTTGACAGTTCCTTTAATATTCACTGCACTGCAGTGCACATTAATCTGAACATGTCCAACAAATCCTCAACTTACTTCTGAAATCAACTTTCCAGAAAAGTTTGGGTTTAAAAAAAATATTTTTTTTAGCCTGTCTTTTATCTGCTTATATTTTTGTGAAAGATYGTAGGTATGAACAGCAAAGCCAAGAACGGGCTTGTGTAAGAGTCAGACATGGAAGAAAAAAACCAAAATTCCTTYATCTATAATAAATGGTAAAAGGTGCAGGAAGGGAGGATGGACCATGATCTGGTTAGTCTGGAATTGGAGTTAATTCCTTATGGTGCCACAGCCTTCCCTGGCCAGCACAGGCAATGTTCTTGGTCTCTCCTTTCCTCAATTCACCACCTRTAAAATAGGTGGTGCCTATTTGGTAAACAGGAGCTGATTTCCAATAGGAAATTTCCTACTTGGAGATTGGAGCCCTCCCTGTTCACCACAACCCAGGTACGGGCAGTCAGAGGGCGGAGCTGTGGGGACTCCACACTGTCACCATGTGTGACAACTTTACACTTCTCTGCTTAGACATCACACTGCCCCTCCTCTTTGTTTACCTTTTCTTCAAAGAGGCAAATTAAGTAAACATTAATGATTAACCAATTAACTCTTAGCATCCCTAAGTCCTTTTATATTGGGCTCAATATTCTACACTGGGTTAGGACAATGTTSTTGGCTAAAGATCCTAATTTCAGAACCTCTGCTTCTGTTTAAAARAGACTCCTTTCTTAGACCAAATATTCATTCCTCCCTGAGGATGTAACTATTCTGAAACATTCTTTCCCCTATTCCCACATTTCTTATGATTTATTTGAGGCAGATCAGTGGCATTTCAGTGGAGCAGCTCTTATCAGAACAAGAAAGAAAATTAAGGAGCTGCAGCAGCTGATTCTCTCACCCCTCTTGCATTGGGCAGGTTCCTCAGATTACCACGGAATTTAACTGCTCCACCAAATGACAAAACTCCTCCAATAATACACACTAAACAAGCAATAGGAACCCCAGAATTTAATGAAAACAGAATTAGGCTAACAGAAAATTAAACTGTCTCAAGTATTTCAGAGATTACAAACAACGGTTTCATGGTTGTTGCTGTGACTCTTATTTTTTCCCCTACATTTTCCTCCAAACAACATTGCATGCATTTCATATGGGCAATCACAGTAAACCTGATTAGAATGCAGCCACAGATGAGAGCAGCTAAAGGGAAACTTTTAAAGCTAACACATCTAGATTTAAGTCTTCCTACATATAATCAGCTTTTCCTCATGGGATTTCTAAGAGGAATCAACTTTCTCATCATTCACTGCCTATCAGTCCCTGCACTGTGCCCTTTAATCTAATTTWTAACAAAGGAATTAATACATTGGGGCTTTTATATAGTTCAAGRGGCTTCCCTTCTAGCAGGCGGCTCACAAGTCATGCTTCCATATCAATACCAGATAACATAAATAGATCAACAATTTGCCACACACAGTCTGAAAGGTTTAAAGCTTCAAATGTCTTTACCACCAATYCAGGTAAAAGACTTAATACTTAATATTCTCCCCAGCCTTTTTGTCTGGCTATTACCATCCTAGGACAAGAAACTCCTGAATTTATTCTTGTTCACTGTAATTGAAACTCCCTCCTGCAAGAGTTTTTGGCTTTTTCCTGACCTCAGCGCAGAAAAAATTTCCCCGTGACTCTTTCTCTATTGCAATTTTGCTTYGTTGAACTCTGTCACTTTTTTAACATTTCCCAAAAGACAGAATATGACCCACAAAGATTTTCAAAGTTATGTAGTCCCTGCACCTACAAAGCTAATAAATATATTCTAAACAGCTTAACTGAACCTAAGAGTTAATGATACATTGCAGGTGGATACACAGAGAGTTAYAAATTTTATTCAAGGAGATTTCAATAAAAAAGCTGAAACTGAGAACAGGTGAATTAAGCTGGAAGGTAGGCAGCAAAGTGCTGGAAGGGCATTAAAGCACTGAGAGCAGGACTCAGGAGATCTTTCCTGAGCCTTATTTCTCTTAGCAGAAAGAATTTCTGCTCAGCAAACCCTGCCCTCTGGTGACTAAATGCCATTAGTGCCATGCATAGATAAATACTTGGGGGGTTGCCTCTTTGCTTGCATTTTTTTCTGGCAATGTATGTGCAAACATCCATTCAGTGGCATGATTTGGATTTTATTTGTTCCCTCTATGGATATTAATAAAAAATGTTGGGTTTTTTTCTTCTGTTTCAGAGAAATGTTCATGTCACCTGTACATTACACACATAAACGTTTCATATTGTATTCACCCCTCTCCTCTGGAAACARCCAGCCTGATCACACAGTGCTAGTGACTTATTGTCCATAAATAATGGACGTGTTTGGATGGACAAATTTATCATATTTGTACAATCAGAAATCAAAGCCTTCCAAAGATAACAAGAAAACCATGAAATACAGATTATGTACATATCTTTGACAAAAACTTTTCTTCGAAATTCCTATTCAACAGCTTTATTTRAAGTTATTTGCTGAACTATTTTCCTAAACAGGTATCAGCTCAGCACACAGCTGTGCTCTTTCTGAGCAGTATAAAAAGTGTATTCTCCCCTCCCATCGTGCAAAACCTTGTGTGGTTGTAGCATAGACACCTTTCCAAGTGCTGTAAACCAAAATCCAAGCAGTCATCARAACCAAAATAGCAGCTGAGGGGCAGAGATCAGCAGGTCACTGGATTTTTAGAGCAGTTGSCAGAGTTTATGTATTCACTGGCAACTCTGCTGAGAGCTGCCAGGTGCACACACYGTGTTTCTCTTTCAAAACTGAGGAGTTACCAAAATTTTCAGTGGATTTTTTTTCTCCGTGCAGATTGTTAGGCAGCAGCGAGGCCTGGCACAAAGCTTGTCATGCTGAGACACACCTGGGCAGGCAGGCAGGAAGGTAGAGGAGAGGCCCATAAATCACAACTTCTTCCCTGTCCAATGTCTGCACACCACAAAATATTGCATCTTTTGCCCGGCCCAGGCTGGGAGCTGCACAGTGCAGAGTTGGGTGCCAAGTTGCAGAGAAGCTTTGAAAACAGGCTCCAAGTGACCCACAGAGCACTTAGCTGGGACTGGAGGACAGCTGAAAGAGTGGAAACAGCTGGGAAAACTGGTTAACTSAGAGCATTTTGCTCTCAGTTGACCAGTTTTCCCAGCTCCCATTGCTTTCACTACAGCAGGACCCATCCACTCTGTGATGTTAAACACTACAGCTCCTGCAAAGATGGCTTGAGAAGGTATTGAACAGATGCCACRGCCAGAAAACTTCCTGCCCTCTCCYTCCTGTGCCAGGAACACARATGTCTGTGGGGCTGCATGATGGCACACCGTGGGGAAGCCAGGAATAGCCCCAGCACAGGGATGGAAGACAAGTTTTACCCTGCCCTAGAACTTGCCCTTGGCTCCCAGCACTGGAGCAGGCAGTTAAACAATTTCCATTCCCCATCATTGTTATGAGAGACTCAAAAACTGAAAAATACTTCTAACCCTCCAGGGAGAGAAAGGTGCTGTTGATCAGCAGTGGAAGATGCCCTGCTGGCTCCCCAGGCCTATCTAGTCAGCAAGGCTGCTCCCCTGCCCACAGAGCATTCATTGGGAAAGCAAGACAGCTGCAGAGACCAAACCCAGCAAGAGCAGTGGGAGTCCACCTGCTGCTGCTCCAGGGAARTGTCCTTCTGCACAGCCCCAGGCAAGAAAAAAGCCACCCACTGCCCTGAAGTTGCACCAGGGGAGGTTTGGGGGTTGGATACTGGGAAAAATTCCTTCACTGAAAGGGTGTTCAAGCATTGGAACAGGCTGCCCAGAGAAGTGGTGGAATTGCCATCTCTGGGAGAATATAAAAACATGTGGATATGGCACTTAGGGACACAGTTTTGTGGTGAACAGGATTAATAGYTGGATTCAATGATCTTGGAGGTCTTTTCCGACCTTAATGATTCTTGGATCCTACAATTGTTGCTAATACACAAGGCAAAGGCAAAGCAGGCATGAAGGAACAAATAAAGCARTAAGAACAACAGAGCTCAAAGCACAATCAAGAGAACAATTATGAGGCCAAGAGGAGAGACATTTTATGCCTTGCTACTTTCTCTCAGTCACAGTGCTCCCACTAATTAGAACAGATACAATTTTCAGGCAGAGTGGGATTTTCAAGTTAATGGTGCCCTTAAAGGTTTTTTTTCTGGCTTTCATTGCTGTTCATGGCACAGGAGTTTGCTGTCACTTACCGTGACTCAGCAAAGGTCTTACATGAGCAAGTTCATGCTCATGGAGTGAGAACACGGGTTTTCTTCTGAGCCAGGAGCCCCATGAGGAGCACCTGGAGCTCCTGATCTCAAGCCAGGGGGGCAGCATGGGCAACCCCAGCACCTGAAACAGAGCASGAGGGTTGGGTGTGGCTCTGGGGTCAGGGCAAAACTGGCTCATGGTTAAGGGACACATGGGCACAACCTCAAGTCAGTGTGACACTAAAGCAGTTCAGATCTGCTGTGGAGCTCAAGAGGTGTCAAAAGCTAACAGATGCCAAAGAACCAGAAAATCTGGGGCACAACTAGAACTTGGAGCAGTGGGAGACGCCAGAGAACCCTCCCATCTAACTGGCCATTGCTACAAGCTTGGGCAATTGAGTTCAACACAAGTTTTTTACAGAAGGACTCCATCCAGGAGGATAAGCCATCTTATCAGCCAGAGAGATGGGCTGTGCCACTCCCAGGTGCCTTGAGGCTGATGAAACTTCATGAGGTATCTCAAAAAACAAGGATCTTCCAAAATCWTTTTTGTGTGGCGCCAGTTCCCAACAACTAGGACTGAAATTGCACAGTGAAAGGGCCAGTGGCTTAGGCCCTGGATTTGCAGTCCCACAGTGTGGCTCCATCAGCTCATGAATCCACAGCAGTGCCAATGGCAAGGAATGTTTCTGCTGTTGCAATGATTGTCAAAGTGCTGATTTACTGAAGAAATGCTGAATGGCTTGGASACAAAGAACATTTCTTTATTGCTGACAATGCTGAGCCTGTTGTTAGTACTAAAGTGCTGGGAAAGGAGGGAGAGAAGAAGCAATTTATTTGTAATTGTCTTGTCTCCAGCTCTGTCACTTGCTTTATATTCTTGTTTTTGCCTCCTCATCTGCTCCTGCCATAAATTCCTGGCTGTGCTTGTAAAGCCTTTTCCCTGCACCTCAGTGCCCAAGGGATGCACAGGGCTCACCTTCTGTCACAGGGCACCACCAGAGGGTTTGAGGGAACACTGTGATCTTCATTTCAGTCACACGTCCTGTTCATGCTATTTTAATTGTGGTTCAGTGGCTCAYGGCCAAGGCAAGGAGTGAATTTCAGGGCAGAAGGCAGACAGTTTGATACTTTCRCTCCAGTCTCTGATACCAGACACGGCTTCAAACCACCCTGCACCTTGAAAAGTGCATTACAATGCATGAGCGTGCCAGCCAGGTGGCAAAGCCACTAAGATGAAAAGAAATGACACGCATCTCTTCTCTCCTCCTTCTTGTGTGCATTGTCCTTTACTGTCTTTTGCAGTTTGCCCTCCCTTCCTTTTATCTTCACCTCTTTTCCTGGAAATTTGGAGAACTTCTCCAGCAGTTTGAAACTTGTGAGTTTTACGCAATTCTCCCTTGGATGCTGAAAATCAAAGTGAAGCCTGAGTCACACTGCTCAGGAGGGACTGGTGCCTTCTGCCSCCACTCCAGCACAAACTCACAGCACCAGGGCAAAGGCACAGCAAGGCTGGGCTCCCACAMGTTTTTTGGGAAGCAGCATGTTAACTTCACAGGAATCTCATCTGCTCTCCCCATCTCTGCTCCCCACACCATGTATTCCAAACATCCTGCTAATGCAATCCAGATATCTCCAGAACACCCAGACCTTCATTGGTCACCCACACTTAGGGAAACCAAATGGTTTTTTCACCTCACTGGTAAATAATAATGCATTTCTCACTTAAAGTAGTTTGGCAAATTTATTGCATTGCATGCAGGGATTGCTTTGACTAGACACAAGGTCAGCCKCTGTCCCAGTTGCTCTGTTTTCTAGGCAGTAATTTAGACTGCAGAGTCTGAATTTTCCCTGTTTCCTTTTCCCTATTCCTTGATGTACTGAGTTAAGACAGAAGGGGAACAATTCCACTGTGTGTCCCCCCCCCAGAAAAAAGAAGTTTACCTTACTGATTCTTAGAAATACAAGGGAATAGGGGCTGGCCAGGAAACAGAACTGATGGCTTCACTGCAGGGGTAGAGCAAGAAGTGAAGGGCACATCAGGGCTCAGGTGCACAGGAACAGCAATACTTCTTTCAATTTATCCTCTTCTTACGAAAGACCTTTCTTTCTTTCCTTTCCCTTTCCAAGAGCAGAGAGTCAATCTTKGAAGCTCAGTGCCCCAGGATTCTGTGTATGCCAGAAGTTTATATGTGTTTGTGTGARAAATCCAGTGACATGGCCTTGGGCACAGAAACATCCTCAGCCACAGGCTGCAGGGAGGACAYGCTGCAGGAGCTACACAGTCTGTTTATACTTGTCTAATATTCTTTCTCCAGGCAATCACTACTGACAATTGTCAAGGAGATGAAAAGAGAAACTCTTTTGACCTTTGGAGAATGTACTCTGCTATGTTGTAGTACTGGAATTTACTTGGGGACTTCAGATTTCTTCTAGAAGCTCAACACCTGAAAWTATAGAAGCAAATCATAAAAGGGCCTTAAGGGACTTAGAATTGTTTAATCTCCTGATTAAGTTAATCAATTTTTTAATTGTGTAGGCTTGAGTTTACAGATGCTGGGAATTTGCAATATTAATGCTACACACCTTTCATTTCAATGTTTGCCTCCTCTATTCCTCCAAGACAGTGCACTGATCAACTCATAAAGATCATTTCTCCTGCTGTCCTGTGGCAGGGAAGGCAGCAGGAGCAGGGGAGTCAGGCTGTGCATTGCTCTGGGTGCTCCTCTCCCTGTCTGTGACGTGTGTGATAGAACAGCACGTGTGTATCCTGCAAGGTGACACACAAGACACACGGGCAGCACTCTCGTCCTGTGATGGAAAAGGGATCATGATGGGAACYCTTTGAGTGCCTCCATACCCCTGGCACCATCCCAGAAGAGGAACAAGGGAGCAGAAAAGTACARTGATCCCCCCCAGGAGGGAGAGCAAACTATCCAGGACTGTTCCAGGTGGGAAAACAGACACACACAGCTGAAGCTGAAAAACAAGCCCTGCTGACTGGCTACCATCAACTGATCCTTGTGGAGTCTGGTGCTTCCTTGGGGATTTCCACTGACTTTGCTTCTGAARAGTAAGGAGATCACAACCCTCTGCACTGATCTGGAAACTGGCAGTCCAGAGGAATGGCAGAGTAATGCCAAACCCAGCCCAGGTGTCATCCCATTAATGGTGTCCAATGGAGCAGGTATAACCCAGGCTCCACTGAAGCCCACAGCCCTCACAGCCCTCACAGGAYGGCACTTCAAAATTCCTACAGAGAGATTAATGCACACATGGTCAGCTGGTTTGCTTTAAACTGAGATCCCCAGCTCAGATCACAGGGTCATTCTCGAGCCCTGGGGCTGGCCATGAACAATTTATATTCCWTGGCCCATATCTCATCCCAAATCAGCCCATGCAGCTCTCCTGAGGCATGCAGAGGGGGTTGTTCTGTGAACTGAGGGGCTCATTGAGATTCTGGCTACAAAACAGGTTACTTCAGGGATGCCCACAGTTTGAATAATTTAAAGTCAAACTGGACAAACACAAGAATGTATTATGCAGAAAAGCCCATTTTGGAAGGATAGGAGATAACCTTCTTGGTCTCATCTCCCTCCTCATCACTTTAACTGTGTTAAGAACTTCAGCTGGAAAATGTTTTTCCCAGTAGAGTCACATTAGGGCCATCCTGTGAAGCACCTGTTTAAAAATCAGACCTAAGCACATCAGGAAAACCAGCCTTAGCTGCAGTGCTGAGGACTTGAAAATGTACCTGGTGAATCATCAGATCTCTGAAAATCAGYTTCTCCAGCAGCTTCAATTTCAATTTCAAAATACTCAAAGTTATCCAGGTTAGTTTATCATCTACCCTCTTACCCCCTTAACAGGAAAGAGAAATTAATCTCTCTCTCTGCATCAGTAGTGGCTTTTGTCAAAATGTTCTTCTTCACATACTCCCAGACTATTCTCTTGGTCCTTTGGTGAACATTATTGTATTTTTTATTTCTGCTTTTTCCTTTCAATAGGCTGTGGTGTTTGATAACACACCTATAGGCTGTTCCCCTCCTGACTTGTTTTTCTCCTCCATTTTCCTTCTTTTATCCTTGAATTTCATTTGGGGTTGCATACAGAAGCCATAAATCCATCATTTATATGGCCAAGATGGTAGACTCTAGGCCAGCTCCACAAAGATACTTAAATGCCAAAGCCCAGTAAAGTTCTTTCTCAGACCAGATTTTAATATTCAAGATAAATATTATTATTTTAATAATATTCTAATTAATATATTCTAATTATTTAAATATTTTAATTAAAATGGTACATTCTAAATCTTCATTTTCTGTTAAAAGCATAACAGGCRAACACTACTAGAAGTGAGATTGTTCACTCCAAATTCAGCAATATCATCTCACAGAATTTCCATTCTTATCAGTCCCATATAGACAATAAACAGGAAATTTTCTGACTCCTAAGTGCTAAGAATTAATTTGAATTTCATGACAAGAGATCGGGATCAGGGAGAAATAGATTAAGAAGCACAGTGTATCTTCATACCCAGTGACAGGAGACTGCAGCCCACACTCACTTTGTTTGAGCAGGTTCAGGTCCCTGGAGCAGCGAAGCCCCAGCAGCAAGTTCAGCAAGGTTGGCCATGCAAACACAAACTTCCTGTCCCTGGCAGCCATGAGGAGCCCACAGTGAGATYTGTGCTGCCAGGACTAATTTCCTAATGGCACCCAGTCAAAAGAACCTTTATCAGACACGGCTACACCTACAGGAGTTGCAGCTCTACCTCCACAGTTGCAGTAATTCCTTTCCAAACACTTGCAGCAGCAAAAGTAGAGGTATTCTTAATGGCATTAAATGTCATATGTAGAAAAACAAGTTTAAAAATGTGACATTAGCACAGGCCCACATTTATAAAGGACTAGTTTCTTCCCCTACCAAACGTATTGAATGATAGAAAGGTTTTCAGCCCAGCAGAGAWCAATTCTTGAAATCTGAAGCCAGACAAACTCAGAAAAAATCAGATGAAAAATGAGGCACGTAGTTGAGAGMAGATTCTTGTGACCAGGGGATCAGATGAACTGAACATCATCATGGAAAACAGTGAACAGATCTAMACTCTGTCTCCAAGTAGTTCAGAACTGCTCCTTTTGGCACAGGACACAGCACCAAATACTGCTCTGTTTGATACTAAATCCATCATTTATTGTTCCTGAATGCAAACTACTAAATATTTACAGGCCACAAACTGAAATTGGACTTCCCTTAGAGAAAGAATTCTTAAGAGTCTCAGGATTCTCAACCTTACTAACTTTACTTCCAACAGACCACACTTTAAGCTTGTTTTCCTCAATGTGGCGAATTTTATGCAAATCATCTTCCCAAAATACATTTGTGTCCTCAGACAACACACATGAATAATTTCTTTTGCATTCATAAGCCTGTTTCTTTTAATTTTCTTCCTCAAAATTAGTTCTTTGAGCCACTCAAGACATGAAAAATTTCTGTCTTCCAGGTACSTGAAGTTTCTCCAGACTCAGAATTTAGAAGCAGGTCTTCTGTAATGTAAAGCAATAAAATAAAACATCCTGTGGTGCTGAATTTCTCTCTTAGCAGGGGGACTCCTGTTTTCCATTAAGCAATGATGAACATTTCTTCCTATTGACTCCTCCAGGAACTCTTCTAAAACCCCAAGGATGCTCTGTCTTATGAAAAGTAGGAAAATCTTTGAAGTATGTTACATCAGCTGTGAAGTTCTGCCTAAACTCAGTGCATCATACAGAGCAGAGAGATGAATGGGAGACAAGATTTTAATTATTCTTTCTCAGGGAAAAAAMCACTGAAGATACAACAAGATAAACATCTTTTGAATAGGTTCAGTAGAGGAAAACTGGGTGAGGTAACAACTAGACTAATACAAAATTCCAGAATGGTGTGCATGAGAGCAAGGAGGAACATGGAAATAKAGCTGTACTTTATGTTTTTTGTGGAAAGTTTTTCTTTTCACTTAGTTGTTTTTGTTCCACTGTTGAACTCCTGGAATTTTATCCTTGTATATTCCAGGCTAAAGGTTTTGGATATGTGCTTGGAGGGGATACTGTCATTCTTTTACACATGAACAGATCCACTTTGCATGGATCAGCTTAAATGATTATGTAGGTCAGAGAATTCCCAACCATGGAGTTCTAAAACACTCTTGGAAAGTCACATACCTGTGGTTAAAACTTTATCCCTAGGACTGTTTAATTATCTATACAAGGTGGTAGGAATTCTCTATGGTAGACCCATAAAATCCTGTGTATTTGTGATAAGGAAACTCTCTGAAAAATGATTTCACCCATCTGGACAGATTGCTACAACTCCCTTATTCTATTTTAATTTAGTCTAAATTAAATTGTCATTGCCAAAACTGTCCCTAAAGTCAGGACAACCTTGTCAGTTTAATGTAAACTGAAATCAGAGAGTTTAGAAAGAAATCAGTTTATCTGGAAAACAGCTCAGCTAAGTTTATCTAATTACCCCAGGACAAACCACATCCCCTCTGTGCCAGAAACTGTATGAATACCAACAAAAAGGTAAGTTCTACCAAAATAATTTATTGTTAATGCATATTACAGAAGATATTCAGATGCATAGAAAAGGGGAACAGATAGTGGGAAGGTCTCAGATCTGTTGATCTGACTTCCTAATGGGTCAGGTGGAAATTACTAAAATACACCCTTTGCTACCAGAAAAGAATTCAGCATTCCCAATTCRTGACRTATTTCCTGCATTCTGACAGCTATKACRCTAGAGAGAAAAGAGACCTCTTTCCCCACAACAGCTGATCCTCAGAGAGGATGAGAACAAAATTATTTTCAGTCACTCCATTAACTCGAAGGTCTGTGGTCACTCTCCTGCATTTAATCCACTAATGAACYGCTGGGGACTCCATTTGCTGACATGTGATGCCACCTCTTGTTTTCCTGCTCGCTTTTGTAAGAGGGGGCTGTTTCTGTAGACTCAGCTGGGGACACAAAAGAGGAGCAGTTTTTAGGAGGAAGTCAGCTCATGTGAGAGGAAATTAAAGGGCTCATGCACTTGAAAGTTTTCCTACCCACAAGACCAGTTAACTAATAAAAGACATTACTTCTCCCTGCAAGTCTTGCTTTAACTCTAAGCACAGCACATTTTGGGGGTCTCTATGGAACTGATACAGTCCAGTAAAACATTAACTTAGCCTCAAGCACTCAGGGATTTCTGATGCAAAGCCCTCCTGAGGGAATCAGGGGGGCCCACGGTGACATGCGTGACTGGAAAGCAGCAGCACGCAGGAAATGAAATAACTGAGCTGGAAAGATGGAAGAGGGACAATTTCATGACTAAGCAAGACACGCTGAGGACACAGGTGATTTCCCTGTTTCTCATACAGCCAGATTCTGTGAGGCTGGGCAAAATATTAAAGCTGAATTTTGCTAAGTGAGCACTACAGTGTTACTTACTTCACAAATGTCGACCTCTGGGACTTGTGATACTGTYTGAGAAATGCTGAGGGTCAGCACTGCCACTAGAGGTCACAGATCTGTGTTTTAGACACTCACAAAAATTGTCTTTACATCTCRGTATTTAGGATACATTAAGAAGTGTTCCTTAGCTTAGGGGAATAAACCCCTCCTCATATTCAGCAACTGTCCCATGAAAACAAGTTCATTAGGTTTTGAGAAGCATTCAAAAATTGTGGCAGAAAATGCTAGAAAAGAGAGCAAGAGAAAAYTAAACAGTATCTGAAGAGAGTGTATGGCCCAAGGCCACACATTAAACAATGGGCAGRAAATCAAACATTGAAGAGCTTTTCATTAAAGGACTCTGAGCACAGGAAGAGGGGTCCTGTGCAAAAAACCCCAAACACAACAACAGCGACATGCAACCATTTAATTAAAGATGCACAAAAYGCTCAAGGAAATTAGAGTAATGAATACAAGAAAAAAATGAATGATGAGATTCATTAGCAATGACAAGTCCAGCAATGTTGATATTTTTTGAGCACCTGACATGGTGRTGATTCCTCTGATGTACATTGTAATACCATGCAGAGGCATCTAAAGAAGCCCTGAAAAACCTGTATCAGCAACTGGAAGTTTACAGCAGGGTGAGTAACCAGTAGATAAATTAGTTCTGACTAACATGAATGATCAGTAGCTGAAAGCTTGCACTGCATCAGCCCAACAAAGTGCTCGTGGTACCCTCAGCTCTTCCAGTGAGCATCACACTGAGCCCTGCACACACAGCTTTGGCACCAGGGACCCTCATCCCTTGGGCACACACAGCCCTGGGGAGGCACTGACTAAGATCTGCTGTGAGTTTGGTGGCATGTGAAATTCCAGCTCAAASAACCATAAAAATCCTGAGTCTTCAACACGTATTAGCACTTTGAAGCAGTATGAGCTGTACTGCTTGATCTTTGCTGTCTTGAGAGGTAGAAAAAAAAAAAAATTTTAGTGCCTTGCAGTTTGGACATTTTGTTGGATGAATGATTTCTAACACAATGCCTTTTAGCCCAGGGCTTAGAAAAACCATCAAGAACAGAAAGCTCAAGTAAGATTATAGGATATAACAAGAGCATTTCATCTTAACAGCAGTGTAGAAACAATATCAGATGGCTTTTATTGCATAACCAAAATCTTCTGGAAAATCTGTCCAATACAATCCAGGGATTTAAATGTTCCTGAAAAATTAAATGCCACACAGGAAGAGAAGTCAGCGTTCTAACTCCCAGCCACATGCCACACCCATGGGTTTGGGTGACTTACTGCTCACGCGCAGCTTGCCTTCCCTCTGCTGCTGGATGAGATATCTGGAGATTGGCAATTTCCACCCCATCAACACCACTCCTGTCCTCGGCACCCAATCCACTGCCCTYGTGCAAAGCTGTCACCTGCATCCTCTGCCTCTAGCCACACTGACAGGGCATCACTATCGCTGCTTCCCCTCAGCACCCATCCCAGACAGCACCACTTGTGCTGCTCCCCTCCTGCACTGCTCAAAAAAGGAGAGAACCCTTCTCCTCTCCCAGTGCTGGAATAATTGGTGAGAAATTTGCTGCCTCAGAGCAGTCCTGCTACATTAAACATCTTCCCACGTATGTGTGTCATCCCTTGATTTGAAGAAGTGGCTGCATTAACCAGTCTGTGCCGTGGGTCAAGTTCTCACAAGTGCTCAGGGCCAGACACAGCAAAGGACAGAGCTGCTCACAAGCCAATCCTACACTGGCAACATTTACAGCCCACTGTGAGCYTGAAAAATCGGCACTAGGGATACTGAGGGGGAGAAGCTAACAGGAATTACCCGGCTTTGACTGTGGTACCCTTTCTTGGGTGATTTTTACACTCACCATCTGCTGAGGAGCAGAGCCATTCATCCTAGCACTCTTACCACCACACCACACCCAGCCATGTTCACTCTCCCTCAGTTTTCTTTCCAGCTCTCCCRTGTTTCCCGTGTTCAGGAAGGACAGGAGAGAGGAGACCCCTCCTGGATCTGCAGCAACAGCCAAGAGCTCAGCCCAGGAGATGGGGTTTGGAACAAGGCTGAGGACAAATTCCTGACCTCTCCCTAGACAAATGCCACACAGTAATGGGCAGTTCTGCTTTTCCAGCTGGGGCCTCTAAAACAATTCGTGTTTCATTACTCAAACACTCCAATAAACCCACCCTGAACCCACGTGGTGCAATGAGCCACTGAAGGGCACCAGGTGTGTTCCTCCTGCATGAGCTGAACTCTTTCTCTGCCTGTCTGTGAGTCACAGAGAGATTTTAGGAACTTGTGTGTTTACAGCTGGGCAATTCTGTCACATGAGCAGCACTGCCCCTGTGGCCTGGGGGTGAGGTGTATTAAAAAAGGAAAATACCCAGTAAAGCTGTTCAAACTCAGCTCAGTGTTCTCAATCATTCGAATGTATTGAGCTACTAAATTCTCTTCAGATACCAAAATCTACAACTCACATAGTCTGGGGATAAATGTTCATACACTGTAGAGGTCCTATAACAGAAAACAAACTGTCTGATATTCTTCTGAGTTTCTCCCTCATAGGCTTTTCCTTACAAACTGTCTTTGTTATGGAGATAAGCAAAGCTACTGTCTATGAAGGACTCTGGGACTCTGTGTAGAAACAGTTAAGACAAGCAAAAAAAAACCAAAAAAAAAAAAAAAACCACCCGTGTACAATTCTACAACAGTAAGAGAAAAAGAACTGCACTGAATTAGATTTTCCCACACAGAATATTTGCAGCACAAATGTCTATAGATGCTGCTGCCCTCCTAGTGACAGACCTCTTGACATCTTGCCTCTGGAAATGAAAAAGTGTTTGGCCTGCAGGGGAGGTAGCTGGAAACGCTTAGAGAAATATCATGGACATCTGACACAAGTTGTTTGAAATGCAGCAATCAAGGGACTCTCAAATAAACCTGACTGAACTATCTTAAAAATACATTCAAAGGACAGATTCAGCCCTGTATAACCCATTATACTGTGATTATTTTTTTTTAAACAGACACGGACTCTAATAACCTTTACCTCTTCTGGAGATTTTTGAAAAGATGCTTAGCCTGTATAATCAAAATTAATTCCGGTTACCAAGCTGGAGGAAGAGACCTCTTCATAGGTTCATGCCTATTTCAACAGATGTAGTTGCAAAAGTGGCCCCTATGTTTTCTCTGCTTCCAAGAACAGAGATATAATCCCATAAAAATAGGGTTTCTGAGGTCTAGTCTAAAGCTAGATATAACTTTTATCTTTACCCAGTCTTTCTGGAAGACTATTTCAATACTTCAGTGCTCAAGATCTTAAAAATCTTGTTATTTCCTGCCTAAGACAATTTATTACCAGATCAGAGCCATCAGTTCTTATTCCAGTAATATCCTTCATTTTAAAAAAATTTACTGTCTCCAGAGAAGGGCCCATTGACCTGGATAAATGAGAATCAGTGATTATTGAAGCTGACCAAGAAAAATGCTGCAAATGCCTCGGTCTGACAATGAAGCTTTCTCCTAGATAGATATCCTGAGGATGGACAGATTCTCCATTTCAACTATTATCAGCAAAAAGGAGAGACCAAGCCACGGAAAATTCTTATCTCCTCCTTTGATAAGAGATAAGACCTATTAAGCATAAAAAGCCTCTTCACTTTTAGTAAGCACACAAATTTACATTTGGAAACTCTGAAGATTATGTCACTGCGATGTAAAGAAAATATTCTGGTGCTGTACCTTGCTGGACTGCTCTGAGCTCCAGAGGAAGAAGAGAGAAGTAAGCACTAACTATGAAATACATCCTAAGTTTTCATCAGAAAGTTGAGCAATGTCAGTAGACAAACTCTCAAATAACCAGTTTGATTAAAAGCAGCCACGAGATTTCTTCATCCCATCTTAGAAATTTGGGGTATCTAAACTGATGTTAAGAGGCTCAGTTTCCAAATATCTGGTTGCCCATTTACCCCTTAACTACTGCTTCACATTCATGAAAACAAATGGAATAGAAAAATAAACCAGTCACATTTTCTTGCTCATTTGGAAAGTCCCAGGCAGCCTGTATGAAAGGAGGGAGAGGGAGAGAGGAAAGGCAGTCCCTAATGCCCAACATGTATTTTACAATCAGTCCATAAATCATCCTTCTTCTGTTTGTAGAAATGCCTTGAGCAGAACAGAGCAGTCCTGAAATGGTTCATTACTTACAAACATTTGATGAAAGTGGATTCAGCTTTTTGTTTATGATCCAACATGCTGGAGGAAGATGAGTTTTCTAGATGAGATACAGGCTGTACACACAAAGCCAAACTGCTGCTTTTCTGCTTTTCAGTGCTGTCCAAGGCACTGGGTTGAAGAAAAACCCAGGAGTGGGCTGCTGCCAAAATGCTGCCCCACAGTTATCACTTAGAGACATTGATCCTTGTACAATTCATCTTCMCAGCATTGTGGCAAACAGGAAAAACCTCTGTTACACATATCCTCCATCATTTCTTCTTTAAGTTACTTTAAGTCTTGCAGTTTATTAGTCTTTCCCACAATTATGACCTCTCTCAGCAATCTGCCATTCAAGCAATGCTCACCAAACCTTTCTCAAAGGGCCCTGAAGCCTGCTGATTGAGTTGTCTCACAGAAATCTTGCTAATAGTTTATGTTTGGAGTGCTTTTAATCATTTTATGCAGTTAGGAAATTCTCATCTATTAAACTGCAGCGGACCACAGAGAAATTTTATGGCTTGTCACCAA
Source organism: Mixornis gularis (assembly GCA_003546035.1). NCBI lineage: Eukaryota > Metazoa > Chordata > Aves > Passeriformes > Timaliidae > Mixornis > Mixornis gularis. Next base: position 7,731,154 of record QVAJ01000007.1, read on the forward strand.
TGGAGATCAGCTGAAAGGAGTGCAGAACGGCGCTTTCAAATTAAATTACAGTTTTTCAGGTTGGACTGGCACAATCTGTCTTCAGCAAAAGAGGGGCCTTTTTTTTGTGTGGAACTTTTAGAGCAAATTCAATGCTCCGATTCACACTGCTGCTCCCTACATCTGACACTGAGCTGCACAGTTAAAAAGCTGACTGTGGCATTCTCAGGCATCCTTCCAGCCCAATGGCCATGTGCTATCTGCCAAAAGCCCATTTCCAGAAGAGCTCCACCTTAGCACACACAGGGAGAGACACTGAAGGAACACAGTCATAATTTGAGGGATKGAACATGCAGATTTACTGAGTGTGATTAAACTGGCTTTAACCTTGYTCTTCACCTTCTCTTCCCAGCGCCAGGAGGCACTTCTTTGTAGCTCACCCAAAAATGTGAGAGCCACCCCAGAGCTGTGCAGTTGTTATGAGCACCCCAGTGTCTGTGGGAGAGGTGTTCCCCCATGACCCCATTGAAAGAAGACAGAGGATTTCCTCTCTTTTCCCTCTCCTCTAAGATCAGKTTTGCCCATTGCCTGGAGAAGAACAGCTTACTGAGGAACATAAAACTTGCTATTGACTGAATTGTAAAAATGAAACAGAACAAAGCAACAACAGAAGTAACCACCTTGGCCGTGTTTATATGTGCTCTGAATCTGCATTCTGTGAATGTGCTGTTACCTCCTCTGAACATTCATGGGAAGAGAATTTCAACCCCCCTGAGTTTAAACGGTCACAGAGAGTGAAGGTGCCCCTGCTCAGGGGACAGACAATTTTTTAAGATCCCTTCCAACCCAAACAATTCTGTGATTTCTATAATTCTCCTAGACACCTCTCCAAACATCAAACACACACTTCTATACAACCCTGTAATACAGTTAATCTAGGCTGAAAGTACACACACACACACACACAAAAAAAAAAAAATATATATACTCTGGTGTAAACTGAAATGTAAAGGGATAGTGTTTTGTAAGTGACAAAATATACCTTGAATTTGTTATTGACTTTTCGAACATATCATAAGGATAATATTTATTTTTCCTAAGACTACAAGTGGAACACTACATAGCCAGTCCCAAGTTAAGTATTTATAGAATACCTTTTTAGGGACATTACAGAAGACGAGAGAATGAGAACTGTACAGCTTTKCTGTCAGGTATTTTATAAAGATATTAAATATTCGGTGAATTCTATTGAGAAAGAAAATGGTAAAAGTTATCACAGAACCAAAACACAGAAGAAATGGTTTCTAATCTCTTCCCTCTGGAGGTACCAGAATACTTCATGAGAAGTGGAGAAGGAGTAGAAGAAACATTTCAGGAAAAAAAAAAATCAGACAAAAATGCCCAACCTTCCAGATTACAAAGAACCTGCCTTCCTGTCAAGAACTAGCTGCTAGATTAGGCTGAGTAGGAGGAAAGGGAAAATATGGAATATTCTGTCTCAGCCACAAAAAATATTTTGCCCTATAGAAAAAAAAAATAGAAGCAAAATTCTTTATCTTCCAGTATCAGAGTTGGAATCCAGTTCTGTGCCTCATGGCTTTCCTCTTTCTTCTTTCTTTTCCTTGTCCTTTGTCTGTTTCTCATCCTCTTGTTTTTAATCTTGCTCCCACAGTCTGCTTCATTCTTTCCCCCAGAGGCAAATTAAACTGAGGACACTGGTTGAAAATTCACACCCAGGCTCTTAATGAGTGTATCATGGCTTGTCTCCTTTTGGGCAAAGGAAATCTCAGAAAGGTTTTAGAACACTAAAACTGCCAGAACAGCCCAGACACCACATACACACAGAAGGCAGAGTCTTTGAARAAAGAAAAAAAAGAAACCTTAGAGACAGCAACCACAAATGACTCCTTTCTGCCCATCTTCCTTCCCATATTTGCTTCCTTTTTTTCCCCTCAGTGGCCTCTCCCACCTCCCAAGCACATGACTTTTAACCCAGACAACCCTTCTATCTATCAAAAGCCTGACATTCATGTTTATGCTTCCCCAGGACCAGCCTTGTCACTTTACCACATTAGCTCACGTTTCCATCTGTGACAACCCTTGGCACATTTTCCCTCAACCAACCACTTCCCCCAACACGGCACGAAGCACTTCAGCAGCCCAAGCACAACAGTCTGATAACTGCTCACCCAGTATCATGTATCTTCTTATTATCTGCTACATTATCCTTATCTAATTGCAYGCACTTTGGCTCAATCTGACATTTTCAAAACTACAGATGCTTATTAGCTTTTCTTAGCTAAAAGAAAAAAATGTGCATTATAGTGATTATCAGTTCCCGGCACTGCCTGTGGAACATTGTAATGACAGAGACCTTYAGCCCACCATAAACAAGCACAATCAGGGCCTGTTTTGGTTATTAGCAATGCTCYTACAAATGTTGCCACTGTCAGAATTAATGACAGCACTACTAATTATTAATAATCYCATGTTTCTGCCTATGGATTCTTTTTAGCCGGAAGCTTTAGGCCAAAAGCAAAAATTACTTAATTCTGCACCACCACAAGGAAGCCACAAATGAAGTCACAGCCTTGATTCCTTTATGGTGCCCAAGAGATGCAGGTCCTGCCTCACAGGGGTAAATAACTGGCTGAAGGTCATGCAAGACTTCCCTAATAGTTATTCCAATGCTCCACCACTGACCCATGCCCCCTTACACAGAAGGTGTCTAAACGTGCCCAGAAATCAGTGAGAATTAGCCACTCCTTGAAGAAGCCTGTTTCAATCTCCCCATCCTCAAACACAGGGAGTACAAACAAGGCAAGTACAATAGATGGGGTTGCTGTGATCCTAAACCTTGGCTGTGTCAGTTTTAATTAATTACTSTTGTTTGCAATGACTCACTGTATGTGTTCTGACAAGTGTTTGTGCTGCAGTTCATAGCAGAACAAAGAAGCTGCTTCAAGAGCACCCACTTTATCAGAGACACCATTGTGAAGCACTGTAATACCTTTCATGTTTTCTCCATGTGTCTCCTTCTGTATCTGGGATTACACCAAAAAATATATTAAAAAAGGAAAAGAAAAGAAAAAAAATGAAAAATAGGAAGTTAATATAGAGCAGACAGAGGAACTGTATCAATAAAGTGCTTAGATTCAATGTGCCTWGCAGTAAAGAGTAGCAGAAGTGGAATTCTTTGGTTCACTATAAAGCATTTATGTGTCTATGGCAACATGGCTGTTGATTTCTACAGCTTCCCTGAGAACAAAGTAATAGAAATTTGGTCTTTTAAATATTGCTTTTCTTTTCTAGCACCTAGATGAAATAGAAATAGAAAAACAAAATCAAAACCAAATCATATTTAATACAGGTTATACAGAAACATGAGGAAAGATTTAGCAATAAATTACAAACAAATAAAGATAGGATTCTACAGTCACATGAAACATAATCCCAAAAGCAATCTGTACAAATCTCAGAGCTGTGTATGCAATAAACTTATCTTGGGACTCTTATGCAAGAGGTCAAACACTATTTAAAGCAGATCCCAACATCCCCTTTGCTCTCTGCTCAAGTCTGCTCGTGCTTTCCCCTGAAACACAGGATAACCCAACCTGCCTATCCTGAGAGGAGGACAGGGACACAGGCAGGAGCTGAACTTTGCAATGCCAGAGGGAATATCACTGGGAAGTGGCTGGAGTGGAGCCATCTGGGTTTTGCTGGGATCTCCATCCTCAGGCGCCAGGGCACAGGGAGATAAGGCTGCCAGCAGACACCTGTTAGACAGGGAGGAAGAACTGACTCATGGCTTCCCAGMAGTGCAAAAAACCACAGAATTCTTCTCCCCAGAGGTAGTACTGAGGGGTGGGAGAGAGGGAGAGATGAGCTGTGCTTGCTGCCACTATGGCTTCCAAGGGATTCAGAAGTGTTGGGAGCAAATGTGAAGAGCTCTCCACCCCAGAGCCACCTCCAATACCACCCTACCAGCCAGCAGCAGCATCTGCCACAAGATTCYTTTTCTGTGACCCTGTACAAGCATAAGTGCTTGTTTTGCTACTGCTGGYAGGTCGTACTTTTTTCTTTTGCCAAAGGCTGGCCTTATAAATAAAAGTCTTTTTCAGTCCCCCTTAGCCAGAGGCACTGCARGACACTTGAATTCATCTTCACAGACACAAACTGTACAGACTGGGCTCTGCAAACTCTGCTTATACCCTTGAGAAGGGACAACAGGCAGKAACAAGCCTCCTGCTGCTGCTGGACTTCTCCCTCTGCCCCTGCCAGAACAGGGGGGAAGCAGCAGGCTCAGGGATCCTGTGTGAACCTCCTGCGGGTTCTGCTCACCAAGTGTCTTCAGATCCAGGGCTTGGAGACTGCAGCAACATCTGTAACTGCTCAGCCTGCATGGCTTTCATTTMTCCTCTGACCAAAATACCACAGCTGTGTTCTTTTATAGAGAGCTTGAGCTTATTTTAATGGAAAATAAGGAACACGAGCATTCTTCTGCCATAAACACTTTAAAATTAATGACTGTGGTATAACTGGAGCTGAGGCTACCAGGCATTTCCCACTGCTGCATTTCCATTTCATGTAGCACTGTACATCCAAGAGAGAAAGCCTGGGGAGAAATTTGCATTTGCTTTTGAGGTCTGCCTAGACCGAAATCTGCTTGAAATTCTGGAGCAGATGCTATTGACAAATACAGAAAAGAAATATAAAAAGCCCCAAACCACCCCCTACCTGAAAAATTATAATGAAAACATTAAGGTACTACTGTCCTTCCTTCTGGATGCTTTAAATCTCCTTTTGCTCAAAGCAAACTCCAAARCCTTAAAGAGCTAGAGGGAAACATCAGACATTTCAAATGTCACAGGAAAACTGTCAGAAACAGAAATGAGTGCTAGATACAGGAAAGACTTAAATGTGCCAGACTTYACAATTAGTTTTACACCTGTAAGAATATTCATGGTGATAACTGGAACAATTTTTAGTCTTAAAGCCTCTGGGGCCCAGAACCAGAAATTGCAATAGCTCACAAGGCTGAGCCACAGCAGGCCACAGAGCTGAGATGAACTGTCCATGTGCCACCTCAGCCTCCAATTTTCCATCTGCAAAGTGAACGTAATAATAAATGCAGTTTTAAAAGGCACAGAGACTGCARCTCCTGGGAGAATCTATGTAATAGTTGAGCTCTACTAACAAGCACCTTGTTTAGAGTAAAATAATTTACACTTTGTAAGTAATAAACAATTAAAAACYATATTCAGTTTTCCTCAGCAGAGAGTCAGAAAATTGGCCTTTTTTAAATTACCTCACACACTCCAGTACCTCTGTGTAAACTTAAATGTTTGCAGAGTGAATGAGGACCAGACCCCTCTATACCTCTCCCCCACCTCCATATTCCAAGTTCCCTGAGGCTTAAAAACTGCAGTAATCTTTGGGACGACTTTCAAGTGCTATTTTAACAAAATAAACTATGCATTATCTCTAAATTGAAGTGCTTAAAAAAATAAGATGTGATTAAAGCTCTGGTTSCATGTAGAAGATTTAGGTTCCCAAACACTCTACAGGTGGAAATGTGAAGGACTTCTCTTTCTCCTACAGAGACACCACTGCCCACTCCCCCTTCRGAGCACTTTCCTGGATTGTACCACCAGACTCTCTCTCTGCTCCCTTCTGCACTGCTCTGTGCTGCAAAACATCCCAGAGCCCAGTGCTCATTCCAACTCTCTTTTATAGCTATATACTGGCAGTGTAGATTATGGCACAGTGATCTATTCYTACAGATGAATGCATGCACTCAGTTAACTCACCCACACGGAATCTTAACCAGTATCAAACACCCACAATTTAATGAATACACATAATATCTTCAAAGGTGCATATATCTGTAAAAAAATAAAACAAACCTGATCCAAAACAAGTATTTGTGCATCTAACTAGGAAATATATTCCAGTGTGTATTTTTGTGTTTTACCACAAATTTTTTGAAACACTTTGAAACTACCAAACTTAATTTTCTGTGTGTACTTTTGAAAAGACACACCATATCACAACCCACTATGAGTGAAAGAGGCTTTTGGGAGGCTTATTTTTTTGCTTTCTTTTGGAAAAAAAAAAGTGAAAAACATTCCCTTAGAAGGAAGGTTTGTTTCTTCCCTCCTTCCTCCRTGTCTGAATAAGGGGCCACTTAAAACTACTGCTGAACTATTTCTTATGAGCTTTGAAAACAAATATTTCTCCCTGGAGGTGAAAAGCAGAGTTACAAAACTGCCACCAGTTCCACCAGACCTGGAGAAAGCAGTGACGGATTGAAGAACCCCCACGTGAGTGTGCAAACCAGTGGGTGGTTGATGCTTTCCTGTAAAAGCCAGGAAAAGCCAAGCATTCCACAAGGAGCAGTGTRATCACCACACGCTGCCACCCCTTGGTCACGGGATGGAAATGCTCACGGCACCTCACGGCAGAGTGTTGGGAATTATCCTGCAACACCAGGCAAAAATCCCGGGAAAAACCAACCTGCAGCTAATGAACCACAACGGGAGATTTTGCTGCACCAGCACAAGCATAAATATATTAGCCCAAAGTAATGTAAAGCGTTTTATTTCAAGGGACAAAATTAGCTGACTCCCAAAGAGCACCTTCCAAGCTGTGATACACACCCTAAGGACTGCCTTCAGTCTGGCCTTCCCTGAAACAAAAATATACAAATGGCTGGAGAACAGCACACACTCACAGATTTTTTAATTTTTTTTCCCCACCTCCTATGTCTTTAAAAGCCAACTTGAGCTGCTCCAGCCCTGGCCTCAGTCTCTGCTTTCTGCACTCGAGCTCCCAGCTCAGAAAGAGAAACAACATGAGCCGAGTACTCTGTGTGAGGTACCCCAGCCTATGGCCCAGTTCACTACTATTAGAGAGATGATTCAGCCTCTTCACACAGYTATTCCTGAATCCTTAAAAATACATTTTCTCTGGCAGATTTTTTAGTGTKTGCATCATCACCACGGCTGGTGAAGTCTGCAGAAACAGAGGCGGATTTTAAACTGGCAGCAAATATCATAAGTTTGGTTAATTATAGATATCACCTTAAAGCAAAGTATGGAAAGTGTATCACTTGCAGATCAGTGACCAGTATTCAGTAACCACAAAATATCTGATGAGCTTCTGTGAAAATATAACCCATGATTTTAATAAGGTTTATAACTATTCCTTTTGAAGGAAGTGAGCTGCAATTTTTATTCGTTTCTAAAGGTGAGCTCACAGAATGTCAGYGGGGCCTAACTATTTCCATGGAAATAACCATTCCTGCCCTCTGCAKCTTAATGGCTGGAGGATAACTGAGTTCAGAACCCAGGAACTCACCAAGAAGAGGCAGAACAGGAGATTCTTAATGACTTAAACAGTTGGTTTTGCCCATACACACAGCAGTACAGATCTATAGACTCCTGGTTACAATTCAACTTGTTATAGCTTACAACAAAGTTAAGKTTTCTTAAACTGGTTTCTGCAGTCCCACTAATCCCTCTATCCAATCAATTCATTCATCTCCTTAGCAGAAAACCACCCCACTTTTGAAACGCCTGTTGCCTGCAGCTCAGGCCTCAACATTTCTGAGGTTTCTATCCTTGACACACATTTCTAGGAGGCAATGTCTCTTCCCATTAGAAAAATAATGAACTGAAAATTAACACTTTCAATTACATGCAACAGTAAGTCTGATGTACCAAATTACCTTTTTTTTTTACACTGATGGCTTTGATTCTCACTTTCTCAGACTCACTCTGTTAACAAAGGATATTTGATTTACTAAATCCTTAATTTATCCAAGCACATAACACGGTTTTACGGAGGCATCTCAAAATGATCTCTATTTATATCTGAATGAAAAACTTCACAAAAGGTAAATAGGTCTGAGTAATCAATTAGAGAATTAATAAAGTATAATATATAGCTAAATGTAGTTTTAAGSAAATGCAGAAAAGAAAGAAATATTCAGAATTCAGTTATTGAAAGAATATTCAGAGGAATGAAAGCTTTTTTATTTTGGGACTGTTTTTTTTTGGTCTGCTTAAGTCTCCTATTAAAGCCAGTAAAAGTTTTGGCTAAGTAATGAACCTGTAAGAATGCAGCATGTGGCTTTTCATATTAAAAAAAAAATGTTATGATGTTTCACTGGAGGATTCAATATTTTTAACAGATAACTTATCATACAAAATTCACTTTAAAAAGTACTTCTGTGATCATTGTTTTACAGCCAGTGCCTTATAAAATGGATCAATATTCCACGTTACAGGAAAGTGTTGAATTTTTTATGYACCTGATTAATGCATTGTTATCATCCCAGTAATTAAAAGGAGCGGCATTACACACAATCAGCATGATACATCTTACTCAGCACCTCCTGGCAGTTGCCTGCAAAAATTAAACTCATTAATCACTGTGATGCCAAGAAAGAAGCCTGGAAAAGATGAAGAAGCTCTATTTTATGGGAAAAAAAGTTCTCAATTCAACGTGTAGGAGAAAATCCCTTCCACTGTACAATATRCAAAGCATTTATCTCATCAGTCTAAGAGGCAAACCAATCAAAATTACCACTTTAAAGCTAACCTCATCAATCTAAAAAAGAGAATTATGCTAACAAAATTGCTCATAACCTGCTATACCACCACACTAAACTGAATGAAGAGTTCTCACAGATGTTTCCTCAACTAAATAAATGTAGTAAAAAGCTAATCTTATAACAAGGTAAATATGTCATCTGAACTTTGTTTAGAGCTGTTGCCAAATCTTTAATATCAATAATGCCACAGAGCCAACTAGGAAATGTTTTTCTGGGGTCATTTATACAGAACCTAGTTTCCTTATTTCTCCTCCCATAAATAACATGTTTGTCTCACCAGATGGACAATTAACATGAAAAATTTGCAAGACTTTATCCAGGTTTTTTTCAGGAGTGAGGTCTACTATATACATATTTTCTCATATACCTTCCATGAGTTTAATCGTATTAAAAACGATTTACAATTCTAAAGAATGCTGTGACCTCTACTTTGCTATTTTTTGTGTTACTAAAACAATGTTCTCAAGTGTGTCTCAATGGTGTCTGTAAGTTAGCAGTAGTCATATAAAACCRTTATTGGTTTTGATTTGAATTTTGTTAGGGGGTTACTACCTCCTCTTTAACTCTGTATAGGTTTCAAGTAGTATTCTTCCACCAGTCGTACTTCCAGTGCACAGAAYGCTTACTTACAATACCGTGACCTTCAAAGGCAAGATCCTGTCTTTCCTTCTGTTTTGTTCTGCACTAAGGTCTGTACTGGTGCTTAAAAATACAGTGCTGAATGCAGCACACATATTTCAGTAGGAAAAGTCATCAYCAGTAACCCATAAAATACACTCCGTTCTCTCCCTATTATTAATCACATGACAAAGTTAGGAACAGAACAGTCTCGTTCTCAGGTTTGTTTTGATATTTCCAAGTGTGGGAAGGGAGAAAACCCTCTGTTTCTATATGTTTAAGTTCTGGGGTTTCCTGCTACATTGATGTCAAAAGATGAAAGGCAACGTGAATGTCCCACTTGTGCAAAACTGAAAACAGAAGTATAATCTTAGGAAAGAGTTTCCTTAAGCCCTTCCTCGTTATGAGCAACAGCACGTACTCCTGGCACCCTGCACCAACAGAGCACTCTCCTTGTACTTCTCCCATGGTCTTTACCAGCTCTCTGCCTCGCTTTTCCTCTTTCCTCGAGGATCTCATCTCCAGGGCTGCATTTGCTCGTCCTAACCGAGCCTGACTGCTGCCACCCTGTCTCTGCTGATCACAGACAAGGGCGAGAGGTCAGCTTGCCTCGGCACGGGTCCTGGGAGTGTTTGGGGAACAAACAGCTCCT
>QVAJ01000007.1:7744984-7763121 GCA_003546035.1 Mixornis gularis
CTGGGATCGGGGTCAGGGTCGGATCCGGGGCCGGGACCCGCCGGGACCCCCCGCCACGGCCTTTGCTCGGGGCCGCCGGGCCCCGCTGCCCCGGCCCGGGAGCCGCGGCCGCCGCTCGGCGCTCCGGGCGGGGACACCGGCACTGCTCGGGCCGAGCTGCCGGCAGGTCCTGCCCCGCCAGCCCGGCACCCCTGCCCGGACAGAGGGGGACAATTCCTGTTGCTCCAGCACCAGGCAGAGGGGTTGCCATAGCAACAGATGTTTAGGTTTAAAGGAAAGTGGCAGAGTTGCTGTCCCTTCTTCTGCTCTCCAAAATCCTCTCCCCTTTGACCTCTAAATTTACCAGAGATATTGGGATCACAACACACAAAGCCTAAAGCAGTGTTTGCCCATTCCCATTGAGAGACTTGCTGCTGAAGRGCTCACAAACTTCATTGTAATTTAACTAGCGGATTTCATGGGCTAAAATTCTGTTTCTAAACACTGTTCTTCCTTAAAGTTTTAGCTATAAAGMTAATACCATCTCTGATGCATGTAACTTCATCAGTCTTAAAAAAAAACCAAGAAACACTTCAGTAGATCATGTATACAATATTCTAAAGTGCAATGATTCCYCCCTCCATGATTTCAATAACTGCCTGATCAAAAATCTCTTTGTGTCTGAATAGTTTCATCAACTCCTTTCTATTTGTGTCTTCAAAGTCAGGCATGAAAAGTCTTAACATTTAGATGAAAAGGGAACCTTATCTCATCAAGATAGAAAACAAAAACAAACACTCTATCTCCTGCCTGACGGAACTTGAAAGAAGGAATCATTTTGATCTTCACAACTGAGATCCTGACATTTAATTAAAAAACAAGATAAGCATACAACGCTCTGAAGCAAAGGTCTGGCTTCTAAGTCATAGTGACATCCATCATTGCAGAGGTAACTTTCCAGAAGCCACCTGGACCCCTTGTAATCTGTGTCAGACACAAATTGACTACCAAAAATCTGGACACAGAGCTCAGCTAAATTCCACCTTGAACTGCGTTAATGATATTTGGAATCATCACGGGTTTATGATATTTGGAACTGGTGACAACTAGTGTGGAAAAAAAAAAGGAACAAGAGAATAAAATTAAAAGAAATAATACATTTTTAACTTCTAAGGAAAAAAACTAGGACACAAAGGAATAATCAAAGAAAGCCACAAAAAGGCAAGACGAAACCACTAGGCAGGAAAAACACCAAAGATTAAATGTCTGAATTAAAAAGTTTCAAAGAAAGCACAGAAAAAAGAAAACATTCAGCATCACAGCCCAGTGTAAAACCAAAACAGCCTCTAGGGATCAATTCAGATCCAAATACAGTGTTTGTGGTTTTAATTCTTAAGAACCAAGATTTCACATAATTGAGTTTGCTTAGTCATGCACGCACATACTGGGCATGTATGTGTGTACACAATTCATGGAAAAATTACATTAAGGGAACACAAAATTGCAATGTCAAACATTTGAAAAGCTTAGTAAGAAACAAACAGCCAAATGGTCCTCATCCACCAGAAGTCCTGATCATGTTGCTTTGGGCTGTGATTCATTCTCCCAAAAATAAATAATTACAGCTATTTAAAGGCATTTCTTACTCCAGCTCTCCCCTCCATGACAGACCAGGGACAGCAGAAACAATTTAATGTCGTGTTCTGGGTATCATGGTGGGTGAAGGAAGACGGTTTGCACCAGTTGGGAACTGCAAGACACATTTCTGTCACCCTGCTACAGCCAGAGTGACCYTGTGTGGAAGGGCTGAGCAGGCAGCTCATGCAGATGCAGAAATAYCTTGAACAACCCCCTGCAACAAAATGCACCAGGCTCAGTCTGTCGATGCCAGTGCTGAAAACAGGAGGATTTTTCTGAGTCATAGGGGACCCAGATGATTGCATTAGGGACTCTGGAGAGCACTCCAGCCCGCCTCAGCACAAGTTATCTCAGGATGTAGCCTGTCCCTGCAAACCAGTTGAGGTAGTCCTGCCTGCCTGCTGGGGAGGGACACAGCCAGGGCTCCTGGGGCACTGTGCAGTGCTGGCAGCACCTCTACCCTCCACTTGCAAGTGGTTAATTTGCTGTTCATCTGTGCAACATTGGGAGCCCAGAGTCCTCTACAATGCCCTGGTTATGTGACCAGATACTGGCACACAAAGTGCACAGCAACGGGGCACAAAATGCATGGAGCCAAAAAAAAGCAACACAGAGACATGGAGACATGGCAGCAAAATGGCACTAAACAAACACCACATCAGGAACCGGGGTTGCATTGCAGCCAAAGACCTTTCCAGCCCATGGCAAGATTTGAGAAGTGAGAAATTTGTGTTATGAAAYGTGTGTAAAGAGGCAAAACATTTCAAAAGTACAAACATAAGGTTCTTGTCTATAAACACACATCCCACATGTAAGAAAAATCCTTTCCCCTAAACCCTGCAATGAGATCCCAAGATAAAAATCTAGGCACTTCAAAACAGTGTCCTCAAGCATCTTTTAGTTGTATATTTAATTCAGGGTCCAAAGTTTTGAAGGGAGGTTTGATTTCTAACTAGTGACATTTCCATCAAAATAAAGTGTGTTAGTTAAGACATTTCCCCTGCAGCACCAAAGTATGTTTTACTGACATTTTTTAAGCATTCAGATAGAAATGACACTTTTTTCTCCCCATGTTGKACAAACAAACAGTGTCCCCACATTTCAGCACTATTAATGTAGCACAGTCAAAAGCAGGTCAAACCCAAGCCCTACTGCCTTTAAAACTTCACACTAAATATTTGTTTTCAGACAAATCAGCTCTGAATAACACTKGCAAAGAAACAATTCAGCAATATTACTCCTGGATATTTTTTATTTAGATATAACTTCTATCTGTCGGGGAATTCATGCATTGTTATTCATGTTCCATTCCTCTGTTCTGACAAAGCAATTTATGAGCTTGCCATCTAAATAATATAGAGTTTGTTGCAGGCAGAGCTCAACATGTTTCTAGTTTTCAAGTGGTGATAGTTATTAAGCAGCTGATTAGCAGGGATTCTTTTTTAACAAAAGATAATTTTCAAGAGTTCAAGTTATTTTTATTATTTGAACAATTACATTTTAATTTTCAAATGAATTTGTAAAGGAATTTTAGAATTTCCTGGTTATTTTTTTAATATAACTCCCAAAAAGGCCAAGTTAGTATTTTCTCTTAAAATKACTGTATTTATTAATATAAAACATTTTGGTTTTTGATAATAGCAACTGTCTAGGCACTAGAGAGACAAAAAACAATATTTTAACTCCTATTACCATGGTCAGCCAAGATAAAATCATCCAGCTCATRAATCTCTAATGGCCCCAGGCTTATGCCTTCTGTACATCTGCTGCCTGGTGTCAGCTAAAAACCCAACCAAACCAGAACAGGAAATTCCTTTCCTGGGTCAAATGCCCCAGTTCAGCAGTCCYTGAGGATACATGGACCATTCATTTTGATCCAACGGGGTGTGCTGGGAGGAGCATTGCACTGTGTCAGGACAAGTGACAGTGGGGCTGCAGAGGGGCAATATATATTGTGGAATTAGTATGCTGAGCTGCTCATTTCTCAGCTCATTATTTGTGCTAGCAGCATCTCAGAGCAAGTGATGTAGAAATGCAGCACTGGACAGTGAGTGAGGCGTATTTCTCTCTGGAATCACACACTATTCTGAAAACTAATCTTGAAGGCCTTATAATGATTAAAAAAAAATAAAATAGAACAAACAAAAGTCCCTAAAGAAACAAGGAAGCTCTCCATGCTGGACTAAGAGAAACATTAGTAAAATTAGTTATCTGGGCACCACAAGAATAATTCAGTCTTCCACAGGTGGTGGAAKGAAGGCTCTTGTGGGGAATAGAAAATGCTGATAGTCAAGTACTGGGAATAATAGACAATGGTGGCTTTATAGGACAGAAGATTTTGGGGAAAAACAAGAAAGTAGGCTGGAAGAAAAGGCTCTTTGGGAGAAGAGATGGGCCCAGAGGGAGCCAAGAAGAAAAAAAATCAAAAGCATAGTGAAGTACCAGGAGGACCAAGAGAAAAAGGAGATGAAGAGAAGTGAGGTCAAAGAGGCAGAGAAGAAATGGACCARAACTGTCAGAGATGGAAAGCACCAACATGCCTGGGGAGCAGGGAGCCAGGCTGGGGTGGTACAAGGTTAACTGGAGCCACACAATGGGGGCATTTTCAAAACCAGGGAGATCAGCTGCTTCAGAGGGCAATTCCAATACCTGGTGGATAAATGTTCTCTGAGTGGTCAGTAAGACAGGTGACTGTAACCACCTTGATACCCACCAAGGCCTAATTAAATGAAATCAAGAGCTCATAGCTGAATGTCAGCAGGTTCTTCCCGCTAGTGTGAGCAGGACTGTTTCCAAAGGAAGTGKGTGAAAGTCCTAATGCTGAGGGCACTTATAAATAGCCTGTATGAGGCATTAGAAAATGTGCTGTAAGGCATAATCCTGCCAACTGGCAAAACTATAGATCACATGACCAAGAAGGTCTTTCCCATATTTTTTTATGATTTTGCAGTTGGTGCAGAGGGGATGAAAAGCAGAAAAAAAAAGAAACCAACATAGAAGAGAGGAGTCAGGAACAATGGTTGTGCTAAAAAAGGTAATGCAAAGCTCAAGTAAAAGAAAATACTGATGTACATGTGCTTGTACAGCTGCACACCACATCAGGGTCCCGGCTCAGCCCTGTAGCTGGTACTGATACTCATACCAACAGAAATTTGTACTGCAGACTGACTTTCTTGTCTTAATTAACATTCTGTSTTTGGGAGCTTTATCTGAGAGAACTTAGGGTGAGATCCCAATTCTGTGTCTTCAAGAGAAGCCAGGATGTCGAGCATTACAGATAAATACATTTTCCTTTGGATGCCACGAGCAGTTGGCACCCACGTGAGACTTGGCTGACATTCCTGAGCTGGTCTCCACCATGAACATCCCTCTCTGCTTTGTAACCTGCCAGGGCTCCATACTCAAGTCAGATATGCCATGACAGCTGATTAATCCCATCTCTCAAGGGGGTTTTCAGTAAGAAAAGGGAATATATTTGTCTTCAGAAAGGCAAAGTAGGCTCTTGCAGGTCTATCAGAAAAACAACCGTCTTGCAAAAGCAAACCTCTGTCACCCCAGACAGACTGGCTCAAGGCAGGAGATACACTCAGCTCTAAATGTGAAAGGGATGCACAAGGTTCCTGCTCCAGTGGTGTGCATGARCCACATCTGCACATCCTTAATTGCCCAAGTTGGGAGAAGCTGATGCAATTCCTCCCTAATTCACTACTGTAAAACTGGCAGCACGCAGAAGCAAAATACCTTGGAGAAATTCTGAATTTCCACTTGCCAAAAAGAACTTGTGCATGAAGAATCTTGGAGAAGCAGAAGGAATTTAATGAGTTAGCATTCCAAAYGCATGCCACAGGAATCAAAGGGAGSAGACAACACAAAATAATTTAATTTAAAGACTTCTTTATATATAATACAAAGAATTTCTTTAAACAGATCTGACTCCTCAGACTAACTGTCACTAAATTCACAGGGTTTTTTTGTTGGTGCTTGGAAGAGAACTAAAACCTAGATTTCCTAAAAGACTCAGGGGATGTAATGACACAAATTTAGGTTTTGGAACTCCCCAGGTGAAAGGAAACCCTAGAGAGAAMTAGGAATATGCAGGGAAAAAAGTATACTTAGAGAAGTGGACATCTCAAAAAGGCCACCTTAGGCTAACCAAATATCCTCCCACTTCCCTGTTCTCCCTCTGGCCCTGCCAGACATATGTTTCTTCCTCCAGTTTGGCACAGATTCAGCATATTCAAAYATTCTTCTCTTGCAGCATTTACAGAGAAAGAAGCAATGATGGAGGTTTGTAAAACCCCTCCCTGTGAGGGAGCATGTTGGATATTCTCTAGGAATAAATACCAAACTAGGCAATCTTGAAGGCTGTAGGTACAATTGATCCCAGTTTCTGTCTCCCATCAGGATTACAGAGAGGTGAGGAGCTGTTGTGGGATGTCCTCATGGGCAGTTCTGAATGTACAGAGCTGCCACTGGGGGTACCTCAGGAAGTTTTCAGGCTGAACAGAAAACAGCTGATGAGTTCCAGTCATCTGGAGCTAAGTGGGCTGTCAGCACAGATTTTTTAGAGCACAGTTCCAGATTAGCTGTCTGAAGTTCTCTGAAATCACCTAAAAGTAAATAACCCCAGTTTGGATTTGGGACAAATTTAAATTGGTAGATATTTGTGCTTCTCCACTCTAAATGCTGGTGCATGTTCTTTCTTGCCTATTTGCCTTCATAAATCGATTAGGGGAAAAAGCTTACATGATTGCTCATAGTTTTCTAAGTACAAATYACATCATTTGTCCAATTCACCTGTCTCAGTAACATAAAGTCCAAAATCACTGAGGCTCATGGAAGTTACTTTAAAGGTTTGTAAACGTTTCTGGTCAACTGCCATTATGTAACAACAAATGCACAGGCTTATAAATGGCTGTCAAACACTGCATTCATTTTTTAAAAGGTGGAAGACACAAGGACGAGAATTGAATGCTGGCAGGAGATTAATAAATTGCATCTTTAGCAGTTTAAAAAAGTTTATGACCAAAGATGTTTAGGATCAATAAACAAGCCAGCCAATGAGAGGWTTTCATTTTAGACACCTCTTAGGATGTACCTGGATTAAACTCACCAACATATGTGCTTCTTTTTAATTTTACTGCACTCTTCCAACATATGCCAGAGGCACTAAGCTTTGCAAGGTAATTCAGCAACGTGAGGTACTGGAACACACCCTGGAATTATCAAAATCAGATCAGTGATGGTATAATCATTATGAGCTGCTGCTTTGGAAAATTCCAGGGGATATTCACATGAATCTTGACGTATTCACTGCATGTACCTAAATTTAGGGACATTTTATTTCTAGTTGCTAGTTAAGCTGACAGAGATCTTATTGGCTTGTTAAATAATATCTTTAATAAAAAATAAACCMAATTCTTTGTGAAAGAAGCCAGGCACACACCTTAGTCACTCCTGACTTAGAGACAGATCTATAGGTATATTTATTTGCATATGCCAAGGAATCATAAAAGCATGTCAAGTGAACTGAAGAAAGTATGAAAACCAACTTTAGAGATGTTCAATAATTTCATTTCACAGATAAAAGCAATTCAGGACTCYTCTAGGTGAAAAAACACAAGCTGCTTCATCGGGATCTGAATTAGAGTTTGACAAAAGCAATCCTGGGACATTCTGACTGCAACTGCTAATTTCAAATCTCTGAAAAAGGTTTGTTCTTCCAGAGAAAAATAATTTAATCCCCTTAAGTTATACAAGCACACAGCAGCATTCAGATCCTCCCGTTCCTCTCCACAAAAGCAGGTGAACAGCAACTAGACAKCTAAAAACGTCATAGGTGGGTCCAAAATCCAGCTGTTGAGTCCATCATAGTATCTGCAACACAACTTCAGCAGCACAACCAGAGCTACACTTTGTAATAGCACCAACACTGAATGCAATTGTTGAAAAAAGGAGACTCCAGGACTTAAAGAAGTAACTTCTGATGAAACATAACTTGCTACACTGGCTGATGCCAGCCCTCCAGGAACCTTATCAGCAATGGGCAGATGGAAMCAGCGTCACCATTTATGTGGAATGTACAGTTCTTAAATCACTCAATTGTTTCTCAACACTACATCTTCAATTATTTCATATGAACCACCACATTGTAACCCTCTTCAGCTTCAAGAGGCCAAGTGAATTTTACCATTTTCCTGTGGGAATTGTTTATTCTGGCCATTATTCACCAATTTAAATATATCTTTGCCCACCCAGTAACTTGGCAAAACAGAACGTGCGGCCGATTCTGAGGATGATGATTTTCGCAAAAATTTCCTTTAGCGAGGAAAGAGTATTCCCATTCAGAGGTGTTGATATCCTTCCATTGGTGCCGCTTGGTATTTTTGGAAGTGGATGACGCCTCAAAACCAATTACCATGGCCTAGTTGTGTCACCCAGAAACATACGGGTCTTTGAAGAGGCAGCGCACGCGATACCGACGTTCGCGGYGCGTTATGACAAACGCAGGCAACAACTTGTCAGAGGTGGAAACGTTTGCTGGATAACAGAGATGACGTAACCAGAAAGTAGGACAGTCAACCCAAAATGGGGCAAAACTGTGTTTTGGCTAGAATAGGAYATGCAGGAATTTAAATGACTTGGGATTTTCCCCACAAAAAAACAGCTGCATTATCTTGAAATGCACAGCGCTTTCTTTGTATTAAAGAATTTGCAAGAAGGTGTTGGAATTGCCTTGTATCAGGGTTCAGGTCTTATGAGGAGTATTTGTGGGAGCTGAGGGTGTTCATCCTGKAGGAAAGGGGGCTCAGGGGAGACCTTTTTGCTTTCTACAGCTCCCTTGGAGCAGGCTGTAGCCAGGTGGAGATTGGTCTCTTTTCCAAGAAACAGGATGACAGGAAACAGTCTCAAGTTGAGCARGGGAGATTCAGACTGGATATTASAAAGCATTTCCTCATGGAAAGGGATGCCTAGCAGTGGACCRSGCTGTCCAGGGCARTGGTGGAGTCACTGTCTGAAGGTATTTAATAGATGTGGCACTTGGGACACGGTTTAATGGTGGGTTAGCAGTCAGCATCAATGATCCTTTCCAAACTAAACAATACTATCATTACATGATCCTATGGAAAAGGAAAGAACATCTGAAAAGGGCTCAAAACCTTGGAATTTCCCAGTCTCTTAAGCCTGAAATAGTGTTGCCTCTAGAACACTCACAGAGGCCTATTTCTAAATAAATACACTGGCAATCATTTCATCTTTGGGCTGCTTTTTCCAGGGAGCTGTAGAGGAGCACTGCTTTATCTGTGATGTATCTGTGCACTGAGCTCCTGATCTGCGGCTGAGGGCTGTTACCATGACTGAACCCTGACTGGGATTCTCATGCTGAGCTTAGCTCCCCTCTCCACCACAGACAATTCTCTAGTGAGGCCACCTAGTTTCAGAGGCAGCAGAAGCTGCCTGCCCTGCCACCTTGCAAGCCCCATACGTGCCCCAAAATGTCACAAAATAGGTTTGTGGGTCAGGTGCAGTGTGGGCTGCCAGCATATCCCAGCTTAGTACTGCAGCCATGGTGGGAGAGGCCTGACTGCACCTTTCTGCTTATTCTAGGAGCAGCCTAAGGCAAGTTTACAAAGTAATCTCTCTCTTTTTTTYGCTAGCAGTAGTGCTTTTCTATAGRAAATAAATACAATAAAAAAGATCACACTGTGATTTCTAAGCTGACAGCAGGCCTTYAAGATCAGAGCACAGACTTCAAATTAAATATGCTCCATCACACAAGGTTTTTGTCTATTATATAGTTCATATTAGAAAATAGTTGTCATTTCTTTATCAGATCCCTTTGGAAACTCACTACTGTTGGACCCTGCCCTCTACTGACACACTTCTCTTCTGAGCACAATGCAGTCTCTTATATAGATGGCAACCTAGATGCCACATTTAAAATGAGTCTTTTTTTCAAAAGAGAGATTAAAAAAAAAAAGACAGGAGGACAAAGATTACAATTCTAGTGATTTCTATTTTCTATGTCAAATAGCTGAGAGAGTGCAAAAAGGAAAAATAAATTGAAATTAAATATTAATAATCTGAAGAAAATTCATTTTGGATCAATACAATTTTATAAATAAGAGTCTTGACTGACTTCTATGCTCCAGAAATAAAACTGGGTGTTTTACAGTGTTTGCCAAGCCTGTKCTCTGAGGTGAGGGAGCACTTCCACTCCCCCACTCTGTGCACTCTGTCCAGTACACATTGTTTGAAGTGACAAGAGAGTAACCATTTTGATACCTGTTTTCACTTAAGGCTCTTAAAGTAGAGACAACTCCCATTATGACTTACAGTAAATTTCTGAGATGAAACTTCTGGTCAGTGTTTTTGGGATGAGACCAGCAGAGCTGAGGGATTTGCTCATGTCCTGGGGGCAGGAAGGTGCACACATGGCCTTTTGTTCTACAGGGTAATGACTCCTGTTACTGGGAAGGCTCAGCAGAATTAGAAGGAGATGAAACATCAGGAGAGGTGCCCAGCTGCTAATTTTGGAAGCAACAAGGCCCCAAACCAGGGCTGTTCATCTGATCCGGTGCCCAGCTGCTTGTTTAAAATAGGCAGCTAATGGAAAAAGAACTAAACCACAAGGATGGTAAAAATTCCYTAAGAAATAGCATTCATTCTTCCTAAGTCATAGCTATAGATGTCACTGGGGTTTGTGTGTGCTCAGGAAATTATGTTTATTATGCCACAGTTGTTYCATGTTTGCACCACAGTCTGGAGGAAAACCCCAATGTGCTGGCTTTTATTTCTACAGGGTTCTCAGGCTATTTATTCTAGCCAAAAGCCAGAGTTACTGCAGGCACAGAGAATGCTTTATGCCCTCCATAAAATCATTTGACAATCCAAGGAAAACTTCCCTGAGTCTGCTACTCAGATTCCAGCGTGATTAATTGTATTTAGTGGGCACTTTACCTGAGTAAGGACTGCAGGGACTGACAATACCTGAGCAGGCCAGCCCCAACCACTGAAATTATCCATAAGCCTAGAAATAAACATCTGGGAGAAAACCAACTGTAAATACAGATCAGCATCACCACTTGAGGGTGCTGCAGTAGTTCTTAAATATTAACTGGAAGATGTGCTGCCAGGCAGGTACTGTACACAGAGCTACACGGCAATAATTCACCTAATTACTTCCACGGAGGCACTCATGGAGCTAAATTAGCACAAAATACTGCTGAAAAGGAGAGCTTCTTCTGAAATAGAGGTTAAAAATCCTAAAAACTTTCCTAACTAACTGCRGTGATAACACAGGATTCTCCTTAAAAAGAGCTGGGAAAAGGAAAAATTAAGCCAAACATAAGAGGGCCCTCAATTACAAAGTCACATGCATTTCYAGCTTCAAGAAAGTCATTACAAGTATAAATTCTCAGCTCTGCACACACATTTCCTTTGACTGTAACACAAGCGAATATTTTTCAAGGCATATCAAATTGATTTTGCTATAAACTATTACGGGATTATAGCYTCTTTGAATAGTCTTCACTGCAGGAAACACACAGAACTGGTCTCTGTGGGAAATATATTGAATAGTCAGTAAAACACAAAGCAATACCAAAATACAATAGAAAATGTTTCAAAAAAGCCACAGCAACCTAAATGAAGAGGCTCTGTCAAACATAATCTAGGATCCTCCTATTATGTAGAAACTCCTTTTTATAATAATAAAAAAAATGTTATTTGCTTGTGAGGATACAAAAATGTGGAAAAAATGATAAATTATGATAATCATGTTTCTTTTGAATGTATGAAATTATTTTATATGTGAAAGCATAGTGRCTGAAAGGAGTTCTCATTTGTAAAGTTTGTCCAATTCCAGTTTTTTAATCTGACTCTTATCAGGTACTCAAGAGAGCTATTCAGGAACTATTTCATGATAGTCTTGGAAAATGCTGACCCCTCCAAGTTAAAACTGCTGGTGGTGAAAAAGCTAGTTTAAAAGAAAATTCCCTGCTCAAAGACATTGGTGGAGGGGGATTTATTGCTTAAGGTTAGAAGATATAAATCAGCCACTTTCAGCCTGAATATAGCATCAATTTATGTCCCAAAATAAARTGATTTTGAAATTTGGATGAAGAATGGAAAAAAAAAAATTAAAATAAATCACTTAAGTTGAACCAAACTAATTCTACTCCTTGGCTTGGCACAGAGCAGAAAATTACAAGACTTATTACCCATCCCAGCTCAGAGCAGAAAAGTTTTTGGAGCTTTGAAGCCTCAGTTCCTCTCAGCTCTGACCTCCTCGCTGGGTGCCCGCTAGAACAGGGTATGTTCTAAGGCTTTCTGAAACTACTGGGAAAGATGATGATTACCTGGATCTTGACCTTGAAGTCAAAGTGCTGCAATCAGCTGCAAGAGTGCCCTGGAGCAGGGCTGAATACAATCTGCAAGCAGGTAAATCCAAGGAATAGTTCTTTGCAGGGAGAGGGACAGAGTCTCACCCTCTTTCCACGTCCTCTCCCTCAGGGTACTGCTCAACAACAGCTCCTGCTGATGTGGATGCCACCCATGATCCACAGCAGGCATTGCCCAGGGCTGAAAAAATAAGTAACTTGTCCAATTTTTGAAGAAGATTGATTTCAACCCAATGAACACCCTTCTGTAGTGTGTAGGCACTGCCCAATAAATGCTTGAGCCTCTCCTTCCCAGCTAAAGATGACGGAGGAAAAGTGAAGAGATGAGGGTGACTGCAATGAAGGTGTGAAGAGTCAGAAACTCATTCTGCAAACTGTGCCTCTTCTCTGGCCTCAGCACTCTAATAGCCTAGAGCCATTTGGCCCCTAGATTGCAATACTCAGCAACAGAGAAGAGAGCAAAATCTGCTATAGGCAYTTTACAGAGACAGGAGTAATCTTTGAGGCTGTGTAGTGAGACATTGTTTTATTAAAGTATCTGAAGTTAGAGCCAATATGTCAATAYTCACTCTCTTTATAAAAAGTGTGTCAGAAATAGACAGACAATCTTGACACTATGTGGGTCTTCCTACAGCCCATTCATTTCTACATTGCATTGTTCAACCAGTTATTTTTAAATTTTCATTACTTTGCAGAGTGCCCTGATTATTCCATGGAGAATGGTATCCTTTTAAAYACCTTTACAAATGCCTTTACACATGATTAACATTAGCCCAAGACCTATCTGCTTCCCTATGCCAAGGTCACAAATACCAGATAAATATTTCCAGTGATGAAAATAAAAGATATGTATAATTTTTACAAGTTAAAGGACTGCTATGAGGACTTTTTGAAATACAAAAATAGGAAAGGAAGATAGAAAACCATCCTGGCCTCATTTAAAATATGATTCCATCTCATAGATGTGAGAGCTCCAGCTTGGCCAACTCCTACATGAAGTGTCAACAAACAGGCCGGAGTGATTTGGCTGTTGGATGCACAGACATGAATTCGTGGTTATTGAAATGCATCTTTACTACATGGAAAATTGTGCCTCCAACACATTTTACCACAGCATTTATCTCCTATTAACTTYATTCAGAYCAGGATCTAATTTTGGGCAAAGCTSTGATTGCTTCACTTCCCCAGGAATAAAATGTGTGCATAACAACCCACACCTACCCCAGAGGGGGCTGTGAAGATTAATGGYAGGAAAGGACCTGGATCCCAAGGACAGACATTTGTCCTAGTTATGTCTGTGTATGAAAAATGATCAGAACTCCCCCGTCTCTCAGAAAATGGTCATGGTTACTTTACAAGACATATTCAAGCTAAGAGTTATGAACTCAAGCACCAGAATAGTTGAAACTATTAACAAGTAACGTGTAACACTGTAAATGTATTTCACTGGGAAAAGGTCAGCATTAGAGATAGGAGASAGCCTTTCACATTAGAATAACTCATATCACCTTCTCTTCATCAGTCATGTATTTCCATAACTGCTTTCTTTCAGTCATCTTATTTAACAGAAAAGATTTATGTTTTGTGGCAAACAGCACCGTGGAAAAGGCATATTTATTAAGTCTTCCATTGTAAAATCTTTTCTAGTAGATAAGTTTTAGGAGCCCTCAGCTTTTTCAATAAATAATTTTATTATTTATTGCACMATAAATACTCCTACTTTATATTTTGTTCAGTTTAATTACACCAGTAACATGCTGGGTAACATTTCTAATTTTCCTCTTGTAAATAACTGGTATCATAGCAGGCTCCTGTAAGCACTCATTACAGCACTGACACTCACATTAAACCACTTTGGTTTCCTACAYGCAAATGTTTTTAAAACATTGAAATCTTTGGGCTGAAATATTTAATTCAAAGGAGCATGTGGCTGTTTTGTGTCAACACACGCAGGAGAGACAGAGAGCTGTGCAAACACTGAATTGTGGCATRGTGCAAAACTCCCCAAACTTCTCCRCAGAAGCATTTCAAAACYTCTGTCCTCCTACAAGAAGATCTTGAGCACTGTATTTTGTGCATGGCGAGGTTAAGATCTACCATCCTTTTACTCTGTTTGTGTGCAGCGTGCAGAGAAAGGGGACAACAAAGTGATTTCATTATTCCTGCTCCACATTCCTCCTTCACAGCTTCACAGATGAGCAGGATACTGCTACTGTTGAGATAATTAGCACAGGCAGTTAATAAGAGATTGTTAATGTTTCACTGAAACACAAATAGCAAAAGATAAATAATTCCTCCCCTAAGATCTAAACCAGAATTAACAGCTGGAGGGGAGGGAAAGCAAGAAGCTAGAACACACTCCAGAATTCCAATCTGCTACCCAAKTTTTGCAGGAAAACATGAGTGCTTGTGCATTCTATCACTTATTCAAACRTCTATCCCACATCAGCAAACCACCTGCACAATTTCCCACTGAGTTCAGTGATAGCAGAATTGCACCTGGAGCYGAAAATGCTTATCCTTGGAAATGGGAGATCCCAATAATGTGATCATAKGGTCAACTTCTGTAAGAGATGGTGTTCAGTCTGCATGGAAATCTTTGCAAGATCAAGGCTGCAACTTTATAGTGTGGTCACCTCCTAACCCAGTGTCCTCACCTTTATCCTGTGAAGGAAGAATTATAATCCTTCTTTCACTCCTTGCTTTCTCCAGCTCTATCACTCTCTTTCTCTTAAGAAAAAAGCTTCACCACTTCTCAATACTTCATAACTTCTTTTGCTCCTCAGAGAAAGTGAGAAACATACAAAGCATAATTAAGACTTAACAAATTTGTGTTTCAATTCAGGAACCTTAGAAAAAACAGCTGTAACTATCACATCCTGCATTTCATGCTACCCCAGGTAGTGCCACATTTTTCTCTAGAAGACTTTTTTTTTTGCTTCAGAGGGATTTTCCCCATAATCTTCTTCCTAGGCCACAGGCAACTCTCCCCAAGCTTATCACCATACCTCATTTTTTGCTTCCTAAGCCTCATTACCATTTGTACTTCTTTATGGCACAAACATACCSTTCTCCTAAACACAGCCCTGGCCAGACACTGCCAGACTGTCAGYTCCTATGTCTGTGACCCTCTTGCTCCCTCTGGGCTGGAATACAGAGAGGGGAAGTCACCCACTGTACTGGGCTGGGACAATCCACCACTAAACCTTTTTTCTCTTGAAAGGAGATGGTCTACACTAGAATATTCATTTCAAAACAACTGCATCTCAAGATCAAGCTTTTCAGGAGTTCTGAGTATGTGGTTGCCTCATTCCCATTATGCACTGATGGTGCTGTATGTGAAAAAAAATACTGCCCATCAGAGTCTGCCATTTATGTATCCCCTCCTGATCTCAGCTAAGCTTCAGGGCACAGCAGAGGAAGACACTTGCACTTGCCCCTTACACACAGCAACTCTCATTTATTGTGCATCAGTAAAAGTCCCTTTCCTTCTCTTGGGGACTCAGTTTCTTTAGGCAGCAGATGAGCAAGTTTTGTAGCTGACAGCAGGCAACACTCCTTTATCACTTCCCTTGTACAAGAAGAAGCACAAGTTCTTGCTTGCAGGCTGTCTGCACACAGGATGGCCAGAGGGCTCTGCACACCACGGGAAGGCAAGAGTAAAGAAGCAGTGTTTCTATGCCCAGACACTTTCCTGCTTCTGGGATTTCTGCTGGGCTGAGGAAGTGTCTAAAAAACCACATCCATTTCTTAAAATCATCAAAATAAATCACTGAGATATTTTCTGTCTGTAGCACTGAGGAAAGGTAGTTCTGGAGGAAAAGGAAATTTAGTAAAAGTAGAATGGAAATATTTCATKTGCTATGACAATGTTGGTTTATTTAGATTTGAAAGAATTCACAAATCTGCTTCTCCATGGGTCTCACTGCCCTARCATCATTAACTACTCAATAGAATTTCAAGAGCTTTAAAGTCATCAGTTTCACAGAAACCCAGGCAGCAAACCACTTTTGAGCTATCACTTGCTTCAATGTAGATAGAAGAAGTCCACTCTGCCTTTTGCAGTGTACTCCAATTCTTTAAATATGGGTTATTTCAGTCCTTTGAACAGAAGAAACTCATTCCAGAGTCCTGGAGAACATTCTTCTAATTGCCTTAGCTCTTAATGGGCACGCAGGTCAGGCACCCTTCTGATCTCAGCTTGATGATGCAAGTTTGCTCTTTGTGCTGGACAAGCTCCCGGCATCATAGATCATAGCTGGCATCTTGTGCACCTTCCACAACCTCAAAATGACCAGACCAGATCCTGGGCTGGCCATGGCAAGCAAAATGCTTTCCTCAGAAGGAGGAATCTTGGATCTGCAAATGCTCATGGAAATGTGCATCTCCATAGCTGGCCTGTGACAGTGTGACAGTGACCTGTCCATAGATGACCAGGCACGGAYAAGGCAGCTGAAAAGGAAGGTCAAYAGGCATTCTCCAAAGGASATCAGATGCAATTCTTTCTTTCTAAGGCACAGAAAATACCTGAACCCTCATCCTACCCTCAAGAGCTCCATAGTGCTGTAGATGAAGCTCAGGGAGTTYGCTTTAATCCACACCAAGACATGACTGGAGAGAGAAGCTGACTGCCAGCACTCCAGATTCACTCTGAAACTRCTCCCCAATACCTCAGTGGTTGCATAGACACATACACATGCTTGTGTGGGGCACACAAACACACAGACACAAAGCACTGACAAATTTTGGAGCCTCAGTCCAGACTGGAGACATGCAGGGCTTCCAAACTCTCAGCAGTCTAAAGCTGGAACCCAGGCCTGATCCAAAGTCCACTAAAAGTCTTTTTACAGGCTCCAGATGTCAGGCCTCTATGTACTGAAAGAAGAACTGGATTCTCCCAGAAGTAGCAAATTAAACCCAGACAGGCACTGGCTAGGGGAGTAGAACATGGATGAGATATTATGTTCATCCCTGGGATTATTTATATCAAGAGAACCAGGCTTCCTGTTTATTTGTACAGAAAGCACAGCCACAGCATGATGTCTAAATGAGCAGTATTTTGATCTTTTAGGAGGCTTTTCTATTTATCCAATTGGGCAATATTTCACTCTCSTCCTGCACTCTGAATTTTACCTGTGATGCCCTTGTCTATACACATCTTTCATGACTGGCAGAAATGAGTACCACAGACATTTCAAAGCACCACCAGTCATTTCACAAGTGTACTACAGTGTGGCAAAATATACGGCATATTGCAACTACAAAATACATTTTAATCTTTCCAAAACCTGCTTCTGTTGATGACCCATAAAAGGGAGAAGTTCGAAACACTATTTCATTGCTTATCTTCCCTGCCTAGGCTCCAACATTACAAGCTGAGAAATGTTATGGGTCTGAATGAACTGACCACCTGCAATAACCAAATTTCTTTTTTACTATTTGAACAGCAGATATGCACAGGAAATGCAATAACCTTCTATATATGTCAAAAGGGCAGAGGAATCCTTAAATCAGTGGTCTATTCCTGTAATTGCCAGAAGGCTCTGCAATGCAGGCCAGAAACTTAATACAAGTGGTCACTGTTCTCTGCAAGCTGGAATAACACTGGTTTCCATTTAGAAAAGCAATGCAAAAATCTAATTCAGCACAAAAAGTGTTGCATGAAAGCAATTTTTGATGCCACTCACTTTTAGTGAGAGTTAGTAGGCTATTTCCCTACTGCAAATTTCCTTCCTATTTCTTACCGTCTCAAATCAGAGCAGCAAGCTTTGCTTTCTTAAATAATCACAACGACTTAAGGCAGGCATTTTACATCCACCATGGCCATGATTAATGGAAATAGATTTGTCCCCACTGCTTAATGTTAAACAGCTGAGGTCAGGTTACATGCTAATTTAAACTTCAGATAATCCTCCTGGCGTCAGTGGGATCACGTATGGCACAAACCATTGCTCCAGTTGCATTTCTGCCTCCTGAAGCCTGCCACTGCATCTTGGCACACATCTTTGGTGGGGTTCTAATGGGTACAGAGCAATGGGAGTCATTCACAGCAGATGGTATTTTGTGCTGATGCTTGCAGATGGGAGTACTGGGATTTGCCAGTCACAAAAAAAACCC
>QVAJ01000007.1:7763286-7774565 GCA_003546035.1 Mixornis gularis
AAAAAACAAAAACAAAAAACCACCCACATATTTTTGTGGAGCAGAACTAGTGAAGCAAACTTTTCCAGCTAGGCAAAGGTAATGGTTAAATCCTCTGGTGTCTAATGAGGTATCAGCTCCAGCTGGAATTTGTCCTGCAGGTGTGCATTTTATAACAGCTCTTCTTTTAGAAGGCCTCAAGTCCTTGACAAGACAAAAAAATTACACAGCATTCTCCCTTTAAAGGCCTATGAATTGTGTCTTTTCTTACTAAACTACCTATTTTTAAAGAAAATTGTAACATTTTTCCAGAGCTGGTTAAAAATGTACTGAAATAGGCAAAATCAAATAGAAACAGACCAAACATGGCTCTGAGTGCCTCAACTTCTTTGGAAACTTCTTTGGACAAGAAGTAAACAAGAGGGAGAATTAGAAAAGTATTACCATCTGCAGCTGGGGTCTTCAGACAATGAAATTAGACAATGAAATTAWGCATACTTAAAACTTGCAAGCTCTAAAATCCCTCTCTGGGAGGACATCCCCCTCTCCACTGGTTGTAGAGACCCAGCTTCCTTTCTAAGATATCTGAACTGAATGMTGAGAATGAATCTCTCAAGTCAGCAATTCTGAAGACCAAAAACTGGGATCTAGTAAATCCCCCAAAACATTCCCTCAATGAGGCCAGGGAGTTTCCTTTGTCCATTCTGAATTCCCCGTGGATGAGAGAGCCTATGAGCAGTCCCTCCAGGAGCTGAAGCTCATTCTTAAGGACTTCTAGGAAGAGAAGCAATTGCATTATTTATGCTGAAGCACTGCTGGCACAGAAGCAAGGAGTGGCAAAATTGCAAAGACTCAGAGCTTTTGTGAGATGGTTCTCATATAGATACGGCACATTCTCTGAGACATTTGTGAATATTGAGATGTGTTGTGAGGTGAGTGCTGTTTCAGCAAGAGAAAGATGCTGCAGTGGCTAAAAAAAYCTGCTCCACCTATCAGTTCAGTGTTGCAAAACTGCAACACCTTCATAGAAAAATCTTCACCACTACTGCACCTGTCTCTACTAAAAGGCCATATGGGGCCACTTCTATTTCATTTCTGGGAATGCTCCATCCCAAGCTCAGCTGCAGCCACTGGGGTTCTGTTCTGACATCTGTAGGATAACTGGTAGGAAAGGACTGCCTGCWCTCCCTGAAATGTCTCAGTGATCTTGTAAAATAACTGAGCACAACTGAAGAGGTTTCAAAAGATGCAGAGTTAGAATTAGTGAAAGAAAATTGAGTTTTATTATTTATATTCCAGCAGCATACAGGAACCACAAGTGGGATCTGAGTCTCAGTGTGCCAGGCAACATATAAATACACGGTGGAAGCGAAGTCTGGCTCTGGAGAGATTACAGTCTTCAGAAGCAAGAGAGGTGGGAGGTGGGAAAAGAAACAGAGAGAATTAATATAAACACATCAAAACCAGTCACAGAGCTAGGAGTAAAACTGTCTCTTTCCAGGCTCCGAAGCCTCTCCTCTGTCCAGTCTGTCATGCTGCCTGCTAATCACAAGTTTGACATCTTTAATATCTTCACTTTCCACAAGAYCTCTGTGAGCCAAGCCGTGGGGAGCTCCAAGCAGAAAGCAGGTTGAATCACATCCCCAGAAACAAAAATGATCAGTTTATTCTGCTATAACTCTTCATAAATCTACGCTAAGTTATTGCTCCTTTGTCCTTTACTTCTCTTTTACCGTCTTTTTCTTTTTTTTTTTTTTCCTAAGTAGGTCACCTCATCTCCTGAAGTATGAAGCCATAAGACTATGAAAACATAAAGGAGATTTATTTCTCTTTGTGTGCATGATCTTCTCCACTGAAAGGAGTATGGGAACAACTACAAGGTTCATCATCGACTTCCAAGAATAGACAAATGTCTTTGTTAGGCTTCCGTGGCCTGTCTCAAACACAGGCAGGACGAAACCCTCGTGAAGGCAGAAGAACTCTTGCCATTAAGTTGTTCACTAGAACACTTGAGCATGGTCCAAGGGTGATAAAAGGTCAGAGAATAATTCATTTGAGAATTTTAATTTGTTAGACTTAACATAAAGCCATTAATGTGGGGGTTTTTTACCTCCCTGTCTCAGACCTCTCTGCTCCTAGATACCCATTTATATTAAATTTATGATTTACAAGCATCATGATAAGACTGCCCTTTGCTAGCCTCTTAAAGGCCTCTCAGTCACAATGATTCTTCACATATAATGCTTAAATACATTTTAATAAGTTGATCTTGAGAAAATAAAATCCCCAACAACTTAAGCCCTGGACACATCTAACACGTGAGGTTTTCGTAGGATAAAACCAAGCACTTTTTCCCCTCAGTATTCTTATTTTGAATCTTTTTTAAACTGATTTCTGTTTGCACTGATTCTAGAGGTCTCAGTTCACACCACCAAAAAAAWTGATGTAATCAACAACAGATGCTTGTCTTTGGGAAACACCTCCACATGAAATAAGGCCAGATTGAAGGAACCCAGAGAGCAGAGCAGAGCCTGCATTCAGGCTGTCTGCAGTGAAGGAAAAGCTTGTGGCTATTTTATCAAGGGGTGGATGCCAATGCTGTAACTCCAGAGCTATTTATGAATGCAGCAGACAGCACACACAAGCTCTCATGTGCACATTAACATGGAGTGTTCACCAGTGTCATGAAGGACCTTGACTCACCAGTGGCCATTTAAACAAACACGCCAAAATGCTGACATTCCAATCTCATGGAAATGCTGACATTCCAATGTCATGGAAATGCTGACATTCCAATCTCATGGAAATGCTGACATTCCAATCTCATGGAAGCTGCTTCTGACAATAGATTAATGACATACGTCCTTAAAAAATCAATGGTATACCCCCATATTCCAAGCGTGTCTGTGTCACAATAGGACACGAAATAAAGATGCTTGACTCCAGTCAGAAGGCAGTAGAAATCAGAAGGCTTTATTCACAATTCATTCAGCCCTGTGATAACATGCTGTGCTAAGAAGACACGTTATTGGTTCATAGGACCGACACCTCTCACATTGGCTAAGGAACAGAAATAGCAAACAACACCTGTTGTTATGGGAAAGGAACATTGTTTACACAAGGTTGTTTTGGGAAAAAGAAAACTGTTGAAAAGTTTCCCCTGGCAAGAGCTACCAATTCTCAGGCTCAGAAAATATTGGGTCCACATCTCTGCAACAGGCAGATTCTTTCCGTAATATAAGCAATAAAACTATATGGAGTAAGAAAATCTCTTTAGAAGATTAAAACAGAAAAGAGCACACTAAGAATCTCTGATTTTTAGGGTGTTCCTAACTCAAAATTTCACTTTAAAGCCTACTAGCTTCCCTCATGACCAACAACTATTAAGATGCAATACMTCTCTTAGGAACGAACCATAAATCTATGTACCCTGCCATCATCAGAAACACCACCTGTATTCCTCTGCATCTACCCACTTCCTTTGTGTGGATACATTTTTCAACTAAAAGCAGCCCTTCTTTCTGGGCATCCTTTATCAATGGCTTTTCCCTACCTTTGACAAAGCAGAGAACACAATGTTCAAAGCAAGAAAGCTGMTGTGTGCAAATAAATCAACGAAGCTCACAAGAGGAATTAGGTATCTAGCCATGCTGMTATCTGATTCCGATGGAATCAAAGACAACTATACTAATGTAGTGTCTGCTGACCTGAGCTTTCATTAGATTCACAGGTAAATTTAAGYTCTTAAAAAAGCTTGTTAATAATGCCAGATGACACAGTTATGCAATTATCTGGTCCATTAGTTTTGCAGTTTACAACCACTCACAAGCAGCTTTCCCACACTCCGAAAACTTTGATGAAAAACACTGTTTACAACAGAATAGCTGATAACGCAGTGCTGATACCAGAAACTCYTCTCAAGTCCCTACTTCAGCTGTATCCAGGGCTGGAATAGAGATCTCTTCTGAGGACAAGGAGAAAAGTGTATGTGAGAGCTCCTGGTGACTGTCAGTCCAGGCTCCTCACGTGTGCAGAGTCTTTGAATCCGCAACATTCGAAAAACCAGAGTTTTCACACGACTTAGTTTTTACAACTTGCTCCAGGAAAACTGTGAGCAGAATCCATAAGAAAGGACTCACCAAGCAACTACTAAATTCTGAGACTTCATCTGACCTACGAGAGCAGTGAGCTCGATAGTGCTCCATCCATTAGTGTTACTGGCCAAGGCTGCTCAATAAAGGCTTTACGATGAAAGCGTAACAACCACAGCAGGCATAATTCTTAGTGTTCCTGTGGACAATGGCTAAATCAATACTGAGCACCAGCCTCAGAGTTTCCAGATAGCAACACGGTAAGTCTTCCTTCTTCATATAACTTCACTAACAGCATGCAGTAAACCATTCAGCAGGCAAGGGAAAAAGTCCTGCATTTCAACACAACAGCATAAATTTCCCCCTTCTAGCTTGTCCTCTGCTGTGGCCACAGGACAGATAGGGCAGAGTGAAGTGTGCTACCTGGGCATGCATTCACTTCTATGGATTTGTTCCTGCAAAAATAAAAAAACCTTCTCCTTTGTGMTATTTAGATGAACACAGCTATTATCTCCTATGCATTGCCCATTTTCAACCTGCATCCTCAATTATGTTCCCAAGGTCACACAACTAAAACCCAACAGTGACAGAAAAGGATCTCAAGCCAGCACTGTGTCCAACTTTCCGTAGAAACAAAGCATGGAGTCCCCAGTTAACTCAAGGTTTCCTAATCATCAGAGCTCTTGGCCGTGCTGTACCCTCACTGTACCAGCTGAGCTTTATTTCACACCTTTAACCTCCTACAATTTAAATATTTATGGCTAAGCTCCTTACGTAAGCTTCCATTATAAGTAATAACCACTGTAGGTCAGGAGTCATTTGATCTATTTCAGCACCTATTTCACAGCCATGAGTTCTGTGCAAGCCTTGCTAGGAGCACTCACTGGCTCTCCACACATTTCAGTAGGAAACTGGGATGACCAGCTAAGATGCAATACATCCACCCCTCATGTGTCTACATTCCATCAGGAATCCTGAATCAGTCCTGCCCGGTGTCTGTCAGTCTTCTAAGTGGGCTGTGACATTGATCTCACATAAAAGTACCATAAAGAGAGAGCCCTTGAAGGCTTTTCTTTCTGTGTGGCTACTGAGGCAGCATGGCCAGAGAAGGACAAAGCAGAGCTGGGACTGAGTGGCCCTCAATAACCACATGTTCTGACACCTTCCTGGGGAGAATTTAACTAAGGAGAAGTTTCCAGCCTTAAGACACAGCAAAAGAAACACCACAGCTACTAAACAAGGGATATGCTTGGGATCTAATCCAAACTGAATCTATCCAGAACTCTCTGTGAAACATTTCTGGGTGTATTAAACGATTTTCAAGTATACTAAAAGCAAAATAAACCAAGTATGTTTCTTAATTGCATGTATAATCACTTCTGTCGTACATATGGAAATGTCATAAATAAAGGCACTGAAAACACGTAAGAATAAGAACAAATATACCTTTTAAATGTCTGCAAAACCTTAGGATACCTGGCCTCAGTTCCCTATCTGACTTGAAAGCACAAATGCCCTTGATTTTCAACCATTAACTCTTTTGTGACACTGGGATGTGCAGGTCAACTAACTTGAGGGTGGTGAAAACAGCAAAGATCCCTAAAATATAGTCTGATTTTATTTGTGTGTGAAGTCACTCATCAATGAATGCAAAAGGAAAATCAAACAGAGCCGGCCCCAGCCACAAAGGTGATGGAGAGGACAGGGTAATACCACAATCAGCTTCTTTCACAGGAAGAGAACTGTTTTCTAGTTAAATCCTCTTTCACAGAGGATTAAGCTACTCTGAAAAAAAAAATAAAAAAGAAGAACAGTGTCTGCATAACAATTCCAAAACTGCACCATCTGTAGACAAGCATCAGAGTACTTAAAATCCCACTGGCAGACCACTGAAAAACCAGTCTGGCAGTGTCGGCTATACTCAGAATCAAGTATAAGGAGGAGCCAAGATTAAATCTATAGAGATACTCAGATGTGGAGTCTCTCTTCTGTCAGATGTGGATATATCCCCAYGCATCACAGGCCAGGGAAAGAGAAGAACCCTGCAGACAGGCTGCAGCTGGAGAGCACACATCCTGTGGGGTCACAGCACAGGGGGGAAGCCACGTGTGCTTCAAATGCAAGATGCACAAGCCAAGGGACTCGAGAGTGTGAGGTGGAAGCCAAATGTGTGATCTTATACTTCATGCATGAGACTCATCAGGCCTGCCTACAGCCTTACAAAAACACTCACAAACCAATTCCAGCCAGCTGGTTTGTATTTTCATTGTATTTCCTAGGGGCAGAAAACAGAGTCTGTCCACAAACTGCATTCGTATTCTCCTCGTGTAAATTTTACTTTTCAGCACAGCTATGATGGGTTTAATTTCACCTTGATTTCTTTGGAGGGTAAAAGCATTACAGAAAAAATAAATTTCTTCTGCTTTGCCTTCAGCCAGAGAATGACAGCAACATTCTCCCTGTGAAGAAACTGGTATTGCTGCAGTGATTTTTATCACTAGCACTTGTATCTCCTGGATATTAAATAGATGTTTGGAAAATGCTGTAGTATCTCTTTATTTATAAAATATAACTGGGCATAATTCTGCAAAGTGATGAATTCCTCTGTATCAGGAGCTGAGCAGATCACTTACCTTAACTCTGCAGTTTACATTAATGGACCACTAAAGGTTTGGCTTGGAAAGGGGATCACAATATCACAGATGAGGCAGACTTATATTATACAATCACCATCTACTCTGGTCACATCAAGGGCACAACTGYACTCCCCCTACCTGCTGCCAAGTCAACAAATGTGGCTGCACCACCTGCAAATGCATCCAGATCATTGCAGTGAGCTGGTGTGTCTGATCTTGGAAATAGCTGACCAACACATTATAGTACTAGTCAGTATCAGGGTATCAAAATTCAGACAGATTTTAAGCTGGAGAAATAAAAAAAAAAGAATATATATAATACAGTAAGGACAAGAAACTGCATTACAATGAGAATAATGAGGTCAAAAAATAAGGATTGACGAGTATACAGATAGATGGAAGTTCTAAGGGAAAGAACTTTCTACTAAAACAATTCTTAAACTTCATATGAGACAATAACACAACACTTTTGGGAAGTGCAAATACCACAATGGAGTCAGTGAAAGAGAGAAGAGCTTTAAACACACTTCCACTAAGAATTTTATTAAATTTAGCATTTAGAGTTCTGTGCTCATATTGAGACAAAAAATGCTGATCAGTTTGGAGAGAGTATGAAGAAAAACAAGGAGGAACATGCAGAAGGAAAAGTAACTGAGGGGGTRAAGTAAAACCCCAACAGCTTTGTAACAGCTGGTTATRAAGGAAGAGGCAAAAATTGCTGTGWCTGTGGTGGACAGAATAGATAGTACGAGATAAGAGAGGGAAAAGATTTCTAAGGATGCTGCAGCATCGCCCAGGAAGAGTGTGAAACCTGCCCCATTAGAATTTTTGAAACATTAAACAGGCACATCCCAAGAGTGACTAAGGCAGCATGATCCTGGATTGSAGCTGAGCAATGAACTAAGTAAAACCTTATATTCTCCTTTAGCTCTGTATTTTCCTTCTTTCTTGTTGGTGAGCTTTGTTTCTTTCTTGTTTTGTTCATCATGTGGATGAGCAAGGCAGAAAGTCCTCAGTCTGGCTTTCAGATCCTGACAGGAGATTGCAGGGTGTGAGCATACAGAAAAAAAATCTTTCTATTATGGGGAAACTATGCACACTTGAAATCATAAAACAATAAAGTTTCAGAGCCTTCAAACCATCATGTGTCAGAGCAGGTATTTTAAAGGTGATTTTCATTATACTCCATATTTCTCATTTGATTATAATCTGACTCTATTCTCACTTTAATAGGCACCACTTTTACTGACTTCAACAGCATTATTCCTCCTGTTTTCACACTCACTACACTAAACGAGGGCAGACTCAGCCTAAACAAGTAAAATGGATTTAGCATTATACACAGTTTCAAAGTTCTGGGTGTTTTTTGCCATTTATTACTGTCCCCCAGGCTTCCTTTATATCTACAAATTGTCTCTTTGATGGCAGTGGCAGGGATGYATTTGTGCAAGACAGTGTTTGCTTCTATAAGCACAAGAAGACAGATGAACCCCTGCCGAACCCTGCAGCTGGGCCAACATTGATCTGTAACTCAAGCCAGCAGTTTTTAAATACAGGTAACATGAAAAGCTCTCCAGCAAGCTGCTGAATGCAGTRGTCTGTCTAAAAACAATGCAAGGAGTGACTGAGCAGATTCATCTCATTGTAAAAAACCTCTCACTGAGTAAGACAAGCTTCCCCAAAAGGCTGGGGTTTCCACTCACTCTCTGTGGCTTCAGCCCCTGGTAAGCTGCACTTCTGAGTTCATGAACACAGTAGCATGAAGTAAGGAATACTGAGAATCTGGTGCTSTTTTTAGATCTCAGTCCACCTGTAGACAAAAGCCCTAATAATGTTCAACATTTGACACATTGGTTGGAGTTGAGGAAACACATTATTACCACAACAATAAGTTTAACCACGTACAAGTTAAACTAAACTGGAAATACTCTGAAAGTCCATTTTACTAAGTGCTCTAAAACTGCATTCAATATAAAATATCAGGTGATCTCCAGCAGTGTCACATCATTGCTCCTGTGGGCATCTTCCAAACACTAATTTAATTTTTTCAGATATGAAGTTTCTCCAGCTTCACAGTCAAACTGGAACTTGTAAGATCTGAACCAAAAGYTACTTAATAAGAACTTGCCTCTTTTTATCCTGGAGGAATGTATACCCAAAATATGGGCATACCTACTCAATATCAAGAACACTGGACTGGCAAAAGTAGYTTGAGAGACTA
Organism: Mixornis gularis; assembly: GCA_003546035.1. Lineage (NCBI taxonomy): Eukaryota > Metazoa > Chordata > Aves > Passeriformes > Timaliidae > Mixornis > Mixornis gularis. The sequence continues at coordinate 7,772,214 of QVAJ01000007.1, forward strand.
TCCTTCATGGATAAAGGATATCCAAGAGTACTCCTCCAAGAGTATAGTCCTTACATCCAAGAAGATACTCAACCTATAAAGGCTCTAGGAAAGTCACAGTAGGTAACTTTGCTATTCTCAAAACACAGCTGTCTTTTAAAGAATCAAAAGGCTGAAGTGTCCAATTCTCCTTCAAGTTTAAACTAGATTAAGTCCCCTTCCAAAATCTGTTTTACCCGGGAAATAACTGGYAAACTGGAGGTTTTTAGGAAGCCAGGAGACACAAAGTTATGTAATGACCCTTTTCTGTTTGCTAAACTCTTCCATGAAAATTGAACCTGAGGAAATCCACAGAGCTGATAATCACCAAAATTATCTTCCTTTGCAAGTAAAAATAGATAAGGTAGAAGAGTTTTTCAGGTGGAAAAGWGTTTCATTACTTTCAGAGCAAAGTAATTCTGCCTACCTAACCACACTATTAACTCCTTTCTCATAAGAGAAGTAATTTTGGTGACTTTTGTAAAGGACAATTTCTGATTTCTGCATGGAATATAAGCAGAAGTCCTAGAATYCTGGATAAGACGTAAAAAGAAAGTTCCTAAGATGGAGGTAAGCCCATAAAACCCAGCACTTGGAAACCAACGTTGAATCCAGAGCTGGGGTTAACTGAGGATGCCTTGAACATCGTGTGGATCATCAATCAAGGCAAGCACTCCAAAGGAAATGCTCTGCCTCTGCTCCTATGAAAGAGCTCCCGCTGCTCCTCACGCAGAGCACCATTGCTGGGAAGACATTTCAGGAGAGAACTGTTCCCTTGATTGTGTAGGCTGCCAACAGCTCAGAGGATCTCTAACAAGCCCCTCACAGAAGAAATCCTGAGCATTGTCCTGCCTCATACCTATGGTAATTCTCCAGGGCAAGGGTCAAGTCCTTTGGCAATTAGCAGAACAAATGAGTTTGTTAATCACCTTGGACGAACAAGTACCTAATCAACAGGGAGGTGCTGTGATAGGTGACTAAAGCTATTCACATAAYTGCATAGCTAGAATGTCCTGGTTTTGAATGACATTTCCTACCCAAAATAGCCTGGAGGAAGAGAAGTGCTGTTGACAAATGGGAGCTGAGTGAAGCTGTTTGGGAATGCAGGAACGGTGTGTTGCCTTAAGCAGTTTAAGTGAATCTGTGTGCATTGCAAAACTACATCTCTGAAACTATTTCAAAGTTAAGAGTTGCAAGAAACTATTGAGGAGATAATGTGAAAAACAGGTCTGGCATCAATCAGAAATTCATAACGCTTGCACTGCATGGGAAATCAGGAAAAACTGCATGGAACTGAAACTACAAGAGCAAAACCATGGAGAAATCAACTGACAAAATAAAACTTCTCACTGGCTCCATCTGGGAACTGGAGTTCCCCTTAGTATGACAGCATGCTTTGCTTTGGTAGGCATTCACCATTTATTAGCACTAATGAAACTGTGTCCTGAGTGCAGCAATCAGGGTATGCTCAAAATTTTCCAAGCAGCAGACCTGGAGTTTGCTTCTATTTCAAGATGAAAGGTCACAATTCATATAGCTTTTTATCTGGATGTTGCCCTGACATAACCTTTAGTAACTCTGATGCCATCCAGAAGGACCTTGACAGGATTGAGGAGTGGGCCTGTGCMGACCTYGTGAAATTTAACAAGGGCAAGTGCAAGGTCCTGCACATAGGCTGTGATTGGATTGAGAGGGATGTGAAAAGTTGGACATGACCCAGTAATGTGTGCTCACAGCCCAGAACCTATCCTGGGCTGCATGAAAAGAAGCAGTCAGGAGATCAAGGGGGGAGATTTTCCCCCTCTATTCTGCTCTGGTGAGATCCYATCTGGAGCACTGTGGAGTCAGAACTGGTAAAGTCTGGGCTCAGACCTGTTAAAGCAGGTCCAGAGGASAGCTCAGAGGGCTGAAACAYCTCTCCTATAAAGAAAGGCTGAAAGAGCTGCTCACTCTGGAGTAGAAGCAGCTCCAGGGAGATTTTCCTGAAGCCTTTCAATACTTAAAGAGAGGGGGTTTATAAAAAAGGGAGACTTTTCACTGAAGCCTGTAGTGACAAGACAAGTGGTAATGGTTTCAAACTGAGAGAGGGTAGGTTTAGACTGGACATTGGGAAGTAATTTTTTACAGCGAGAGTGTTGAGACACTGAAACAGATTGCTCAGAGAAGCTGTGGATGCCTCATGCCTACAAGTGTTCAAGGTCAGGTCAGATGAGTCTTTGAGCAACCTGATCCTGTGAAAGATGGCCCTGCCTATGGGATGGGGTTTGGGCTACACGATCTTTACAGGTTCCTGTCAACCCAAACCATTCCATGAGTCTATGACCTTTCTGTGCT
>QVAJ01000007.1:7774707-7805221 GCA_003546035.1 Mixornis gularis
AAAAAAAAAAGACACAATGACCCTAGACAGCTTCTGCTGTTTGCAAAAGCAAACTGCTTCTCCAAGGGAACTCTGGACTATCACACAAGATGGATTACATACACTCTCTCTTACCAAGAGTTTTTAAGAGAGCCCAGTGTCTTCTTCTAAAGTGCCCCAATTACAAAACCCAAGGTTTCCCATTTGGTTTTTGTTTCCCCTCTCTACCAAGACTGTTCTTTCTACCATTTCCAAATTACTTATCAAAGTTTCTTAAACAAGGAAACTCAGTCCAAATCTCAAGCCCTTGTTTTATCAAATCAGCATTTTGATAAGATTTCAAGATCTTTATCTGCATTGTTTATCTGTCTTAGGCTTCTCTAGGATTATTGACTTGACTTCCTGTAGGAGGTCAAAATAATTCTGGCATAATGAGCAAACAGGAACAAGCTTTTGCAAAAATAAAAGGAAAAAACCTTTCAGATTTCTCCTTCCTCACCAGATTGTTTGAACCACTGTCACATGCTGGGGCCCAGTACAATCACAGAGCAGAAAAATGTTCAAGAAACATTCCAGTCTTATGCAAGGTAGGAGGCAATACACTCTGCAAGTAAAATTTGCCAGCCAAACTAGCACAGAAGCTCCACCAGGGCCTCTGTGGACTTGTGTTGCATAGAAGCTCTGATTAGATTATCATAATGATCTGATTTAGGCCACAAAATCTATTATTCTGAACCAGCACATTATCAGAGATAATTTTGTAAACTGATGTCAACATTAGAGAAACTCAGATTACTATTCAATCAATACTTGGAACATTAAAATAAATTCCTTAGAGTCCTTATGTGTATCTAGTGCATCAGTAACAGACTGTAGCATTTGCAGAACTCAGGGCAAGTATCAAGTCTATTTGCTTAGTCAAACAAGAGTCCTCTGGATTTCTGTGAAGTTTCTCTGGCCTAACTGACATTAGCTAACAGTTGCTCTTAAAAATCTTACTGCTTTTAGTAATGAATCCAAGGAAAAACTCCAGGATGTATTGACAGCACCAATCTTCCCTAACTATGCAGGAGTAAATTCTTCAATAGCTTTTCAAAGAACTAGAAAGTCTGCTTTGGAAACAAATCAGTAAACTKCCCAGCTGGCAAGACACCAGCTTTCCCTGACGCACTCCTGTTATCAGCTAATTTAATGAAGTAATTCAATCTTCCTCTGGGTTTTATTCTTAGAGATCCTAAATGTACACATTCATCTACAAGGACCCTTACCACGGATACAAAGTTTAGATAATCCCTTTTGACTCACTCCATCACATCAGGCTTGRAAGTGAAGAGAGGGTGAGGCACATCCAGCACAGCTCTGGCTTTTTGGCCACAACATCCATCAATTAAAGAGCCAGGAAAGGAGAGCCACCTACTGAAAAACAAACGTATACCAGCAGAAAAGGATAAGCTAAAGCTCCTTGCTCCTTCTCATCAGCACCCAGGAGCAGTAGAAATTAGGCAATTAGTCACAGTCTAAAGCCTGCTCTCAGCACATTCCCTGGCACAGCACCTGGACACCCCTCCCAGCCCAGCACAGGCTGCAGAGCACAGCCCCAGCAGCTCTTCACTGTAAAAGGACAAAGGCCAACAGGCACAGGGCAGAGAGAACTGCTTTAAAACAAACCATTAAACCAATCTCAGTCCCCAAAATAGCCCACGCTGCTCTGCATACTTCTGGCTAATTGARTTATCTGGGGAAGAAAAAAAAAATCCAGAAATTCTCCTGATTGTCTTTCTCAAGATTATATAGCCTGAAACATGTAAGATTATTGCAAAATGAGTTCCTAATTCTGAACTGGTATCTTCAGCTCCTCAACCACAGTAAACACCTCACAGTTAGGCTGATTCTTCTCAGCAGACATGGTTAACTCTCTCACTGATGGGTATATTGGAAGAAAATACTCTGCAAAATAATTACACTATTTAAAATGTTTTAATACACATCAATTTTCCAGCCCAAAATATCGAAGAGGTGGGTTATTTTGAGATTTTACCATAGAAAAGAACAAGACCACAAAATTGGGGCTGTTCAGCCTGGAGAAGGGAAAGCTGCACTGAGACCTCATCACAACCTTCAAGTATTTGAAATTGCACAATTGTATCCAAAGAGATGAAACTTCTTTTGTCCCTAAGCAAAGTGACCAAAATTTATGGAGGTGTTCTTTAAGGAAGCATATATTTAAGTTTCCCTTATTTTCCTCATGGATTGGCTGTAGAACACAGGTTTATGAAGCAGTCTGATGCAGGCATCAGCTTGAAGGTGGCTTGGGAGCCAAACCAGGAATATCTACTTAAAATTGTATCTTTGCTGAGCAACAGCAATTGGTATGACAGATACAGCTAACAGAAGGCAACAGACACAGAGCTGCTGCAGTTGAAGTCAGGTATTGTGTCAGAAAATAGTCCAGCAGATCCTAAAATAGGCCTCAGGACACACAGCATAGCACTAAACTCCTGCAATGGAAATTCTGCCAATCCCCTTCAAACCTAACAAAGTGAAAGGAAGTGAAGCATTACTCAGTTTTGTTTTTCTAGCCTTATATACCCAGTGAAAATCTAATTTTTACCTGTGTGTACATACATASACACAAATATTGCTGAKAAAAGCCTGTGCTGAGTTACATATCACAGATTTTGAGATTACTGCACGCTGCTAATATGTCCCATAATGTACTTTCTAAAGTYGTATCAGCATCTCTTAAAAAGGCTGTAGTATGGGATAGATTGCTCAAAGCCTAAAGCCAGGAATATAATCCAGATATGCCATAAAGGTGTTAATTCAGCACCACAGGAAGGGACAGGGAAAAGATATAATTTAACACTGTCATAGTATCTGTGACACCCCAGCGTCCAATAACAAGTAGCAAAAAAATGTGGTCTTTTAAAGGTCTGACTGATCAAGGCTAGACCATTCTATGCTCTGTCAAAAAGAAAGAAGGTTGACTTTTGAAACCAAAAGGAAAGCAGGAGCTGTAGCTCTGAGAAGTCTCCAAAGCAAATCAGGTAGAAGTTATTTAGCTGACTTACATGGAACAGATAGGGAAAATCCCTACAGCTAAGCATAATGTTAGGAACATGTTTTGGTATTGTATCTCTTGCTTCTTTATGTCTAGGAAACACAGTCATTCTATTTTTTTAATCTCTTTTTTACCTTCTATGTAACTTATTTTATGAAGATTATAAGACAGATTTATTAATATAAATCTGAAATTTTCCAGATGGTTTTTAGTAGAACTTGTTTTATTAAAATTCCTGTTGCAACAAAAACTGCACAAGTGTGTCCTTGCCTTCTATTTACAAGCAGAGCTAAGTAGTCATGAAATTCTAAATCTCACATTTCTATACTCAGACCACAGCTCAGTAATACAGGAAAGCTGTCTGTAAGGCTCACAGCACTGATCAAAAWTTTTCTAACTACATGGCACAAAAGTTTGTCCCATGGAAGCTCATTTTGCTGGTCTAAATCCCTTACGGAAGTTCGGACAAGTTGAGGTTTTACCAGCAGAATTTGGTGAAATCAGGTATAGTTTTGCCTTCCACAACAGCCTTGGAAGCCAAAGGAGCTGACAGAAATGTGGGCATGTGCCAAATCCCAAACTAGATCCAGCTCATCTTGCTGCATGGTCCAGCAGTCCACAGATRAGTACAGATGATTTTGGAGTCAGAGCTCCTGTCTTCTCCAGAGAACACAGATAGGCCTGTCTATTCCCACAGATCTCCACCGGCCTCAAACTTTAATTGAGTTTGAAAAGCTCAAACAACAGCAGTACMGGGCAGGAGGAACTCTGGACCACAGCACAGAATAGGAAAAATGGATTTCTTTACAGTGCTTCAGCAAGTCTGGGCAGTTCAATTCTAACAGAAACTCAGAAATACAAATCAAAAKAGGAGATTTAGAAATAGTATTTACCTTGCTGTTTCAGAGGCTTTTGAGTGACTGAGCTATTGGTTAGTTTTCCTAGTTCCTGGGTGACTAAAAAGTGTTAGAGTTCAGACATAAAACARCTGTTTCTGGTGGGAATAATACCTGTGAAAAAGTCTCATTTTCCAATGAGGCAAAAAAACTGTTCTCTCTCTGCACATGCAATCTTTTTAAGAATGATGAGTTTTGCAATTGAAAAATCATACTGTTTCCTGACAGTACATATGAAAAATACTGGTGCAAGATAGGTATGGCTGCATGCAGCCTGAAATCCATTACCAGGACAGCAATGACATTCAGCTGCACCACTGCTGTTCACACCTGCAAGATGCTCTGAGAGTGCATGAAATACAGAAAGTTTCCAAAAGCCACAGGGGTTCAATACAGACTGAAACTGAGCTCTCCACAGTCTGAAGCAAATCAGAATGTTCAAATATTTCTACCTCGTCAATGATGCATAGCGTGAAATGTTGGTTGGTTGCACTCATTTTTTGAGGGGAAATAAAATATTTAAAACAAAAGCATGATAAACTATTTAATAACTCAGTCATCAGCAGAAGTTACACAGACAGACCCTATAAAACAGTCAGTCACATTTACATCATTGTGTGGTAATAAAAATGTCCTTAAACTGACATGATTTGTTACCAGGATGGTGTTTTTTTTCCTAGTATTTTCACAAGCAGGAGACTGAGGAGTGTTTGCAGCTCTTTACTCTGTTTTAAGGAGTTTAGGTACCTGAAATGACAGTCTGCACTATCTGAACTTTGGCAGTTAACTAAAACTAAAATTGATCCTCAGCCCTATACAAAAAACCACACCTCACTAATACAAGCAGACATCCAGGCACTCCATCCATTATGAGGTACTTTTGAAATACTATTCCTTATGACAGTGCTAGCTTTTAAAATGAGTTGCAACTGAGAGTGTGTTTTAAGAGGCTAAAATAAAACATCAATTGGCATCTGACAAGCCAGGGAGATGTGGGAGAAAAATAACACCTGTTAAAGATGGTCCTGATGCACAAGAAGAACCCCCTCAGTATTTTCAGCAGCTCCATCAAGGCTCATCCCTGGACAAGAGAACCTATTTCAATGCATGGATTTCCCAGTCATGTGGTTATCCTGGCAGAGAAGGCCACCACTGTATGTGCTTCTATTCTAGAGCACCTGGATTAGAACTTTGTGCAGGCTTTGCACAGCAGCAGACAAATCACAGTTCTGGCTTGTGAATTGGGCTCATAGGTACTACTCAATCCAAATTAGTATCCTTTTATGCTGGGTGAACATTCCCTTGTAAATATGGGAAAATGTAGATAAATTATCACTCTCTGCCTAAATGCACTTTTTAAAATTCTACTAATGCAGTGCCATATGTCTAGTGCAATATGTAATAACCTGGAATTAATGAGAGGGTATTTAGGATCTATTGCCTTTTTGGTAGCACYTGCTGCAGTCAAGTTTCAGAACTYCACTGAAGATTTGTAAYGTTTTCACAAAGTGTGTTTTCATAYGGGRATTTTGAGACTGGAGAAAAMCCTAAAAATTAYATACCAGTGTTTTCTTCCATCTATGTGTGCACAGAACCAYGGGATGTTAAGGAGTTGGAATGGACCCTAAAGACTCTCTAGTCCCAACTGCCCCAGTCAAGGGAAGGAACAATTCTCACTTGATCATTTTGTTCAAGGCCTTATCCAAACTGACCTTGAACAATGCCAAGGATAAGGCATCCAAAATCTCCCTGGACAACCTATTCCAGTGTCTCACCACCCTCACAGTAAAGAACTCCTTTCTAGAATCTAATCTAAATTCCCCTCTTTCAATTTGTACTCATTACTCTTTGCCCAATCATTTGTATAGGACAGGCTTGTGTATTTTTATAGTTTTCCCAATTTATCAAGCTATTACTGTTCATTAAATCAACAACATATATATTTAAATAATTCCCTTCTAAATACAAGATAATGTTTTAAGATCTGGTGTTTACAAACAGAGGAGGGCTCAGGTGTCCACCAGGGCTCAGGATTTGGGCCATTTCTGTTTAACATCTTTATCAATGATCAGGATGAGGGGATCAAGTGCCCCCTCAGTCAGTTTACAGATGACACTAATTTGTGTGGGAGTGTTTATCTGCTGGAGGGCAGGAAGGCTCTGGACAGGAGATCTGCCAATGACATCCTGGCTTACATCAAAAATAATGTGACCAGCAGGACCAGGGAAAGGRTCAGTACTCAGCACTGGTCAGGTCATACCTGGACTGCTGTGCCAGATCTGGGCCTCTCACTACAAAAAGACTTTGAGGTGCTGGGGCAAGTCCAGAGAAGGGTAAGAAGCTGGTGAAGGGTCTGGGGTGTGAGTCCTGTGAGGAGCAGCTGAGGGAGCCAGGGTGGTTTAGTCTGGAGATGAGGATGCAGCAAGGAGAGCTTTGGTCTCTTGTCACCAGCAACACACGTCAGGACAAGAGGAAATGGCCTCAAGCTGCGCCAGAGAAGGTTCACATTGGCCATCAGGAAGAATTTCTTCACTGAAAGGGTTTTCAGGCTTTGGAAGAGGCTGTCCAGGGAGGTGGTGGGGCCATCATCCCTGGAAATATCCAAGAAATGACTGGATGTGGCACTTGGTGTTCTGGTTTAGTTGATGTGGTGATGTTCAGGCAAAGGTGAGATCTGATCTTTGAGGTCTTTTCCGACTTTAATGATCCCATGATTATTTTCCAAGTAGTAGCCAAAGGTGCCACAGAATACATGATAAAACCATAGAGCAGAAAGTCAGGACTGCAAGTTTTGAGCAGTTATGGATTAATTACAGTACTGAGCTTCCTTAAATAATGCAAGAAGTCTAAAAATCATGAAATATAATAACTATTTACTCCTAGTGCTTTTATTTGCCATTTGGTTTTCTAATGACTGAGATTTCTATTTACAAGTTCCTTCATAAGCATCATGGACAACAACTGCTTTTATAAATACTGTAATTGAATATTAGATTTTCCATTAACCACATGACTGCAAGGCTGTAAGATGGGAGACAGTTCACTGTATACTGACATACCCTCAAAGACATAAAAACTGATAATACAAAGGCTATTATTGCCTTGATGTGCATGAGATTATAATAGCCAAATATAACAAAGATAGGAGAGGAACATAATAACAAGTAATAACAAGACCACRGCATAAACAGAAAATGCATTTTCATTGAAATAAATGTTAATTACCTCTTAATCCAGAATGTGCACATCTATGCATGAATCCCATCCCAGCATTAGTAACAGAGCAAGTAATTGCAGAAGAGGGAAGCATCTCATTATGTTACTCCACACCTCTCAACACCTTTTACAAAATATATTCTTTCTATTCTACRGGTGGCAAGAGACACACAAAGCCTCCAGGAGCAGCCCAAGGTCACTGAGATCAGTGCCAACATGGTCAAATCAAAGCACCTCACTGGAGGTTATTTGCTGTGTTCATACAACACCGCATTTGTGATTTCTCTCCAATTTCTATTTGTCACACACTCAAGTGACAAGGACCTGCTTAAAGATTCTTAAATCAGGTGTGAAGAGAATACTTTTTAGAGGTATATTGTGGATAAAGGTTAAACAAAGGGAAATTTTAGAGAGCCACTGACAAGACAATGTCTTTTGCACACATTTCTCCTAAGCTCATTTTTTCACCTGGATAAAACTCCTCTTGAAACAGAGGTGCTGATTTTTCTAAGTGTTTTTATTGCTGCAAAAACAGCAAGGTAAACTGAGAATTTCTTTGGCTTAAGGGATATTTACATTTATTTAGTTTTTGMTCTGACAGATACAGTTTATAACCTGGCTCTTCAGGAGCGATATCCTATTTAAAAATACAATGAAACAAGCAGTGTCAGTCTGAATTACAATAACTGGTTAATTCAAAATGCCTAAACAGGTCTAGGATCAAGAATGAGAACCCGAGATTCACCAGTCAAAGATAAACAGTTTAACCAGATGCCCAGTGGGTTTTGTGGTATCCTGTGCCCCATGAATCCCAAACTGCATTCAAGACAAAATTTTAATAGCCAAAGGGAAAAGGCTCTTCTACATCCAGGAAGGGACATTTGGGCATGAGCCACTCAGGCAGAGGAAGGATCTCATGTTTTATATAGGTGAAAACTCCAACCATGAGGTTTTACAGAAAAAAATATAAACTATCCCTGTTCTGTGCTCCTCCAYCATTCTTTCTGAAGCAGCAGCTGTGTGGTTTTTTTCAGTAAGAGTTGATGAATGCCTGTTAAGGGTAGCAGCACCTATGGAACAGTCTTGCAGGGATCAGGACAATTTCTCCTGACCTGGCACAGACACAAGGTTGTTCCATTGCAGCACACAAAAACAGGCTGTGCAGGCACTTGGSAGACTAAGATTAAAATGGAAGACATTAAACCCATGTACCTACCCTGAGTTTTAGGCTATAGCTGATCCAAGAGTTCCAGGACTATAATTCTTAATTTACATGACTAAATTCTTGACAGCTTCAGCTTTAATCAGCTGAGCCCTGGTTTTTGATTAAGTTCTCAWTCAATAAACGTGTCTGTACCATCACTTTACCCCTAGTCTAAAAATTAAGTGTAAAAATTAAGACTGGTGTGGAACRAAGAGAACCAGAGGTGCAGACTACAAAATTATTACTCAAGCCATGTATGAAAAAAMAAAACATTAAAGGAGTGAAAACTTGTGAGATGATCAATTGCAAAAGACTAGAAAGATGAGCAACCAGAAAACACAGATATTTAATGGTGGATGACAATCTTAATGAATTAATTTTCACTCCAGAAATTGAATAAAGCTTTCCATCACCTCATATATCACTGAATCACTTGTTTACCACATTAGCCAAACACCATGAAAGCAGAAGRGAATAAAGCAGATCTTGAAAAGAGTTTGGTGAAGATTTAAGACAAACAATACATTTTCGCATGGCTTTCACATAACATATTATATTTTTTCAAGCATTTCCCTGGAAAAAGAAACAAGCACAGTTTTAAAAATGAGAATTCTTATCACCTAACAATTGATACAAATAGCACAGAACAAAGAACAGTGAGAGTAAGAGGATAGAACACCATCTACTAAAGCAGCCAGATGGAGATTCTGGCTGGCAACTGGAAGAAAGTTGCTTTCTACACAAAACCTTTGCACAAACTTGGAGACAATGAAAKGAAGAACAATTTGTATTAACAGCTCTCATGAATAATGATGAGAACTTTTACAATTATTTGTGGAAAGAAATAAAAGGCCTATGAGACAGACTTGCCAGGAATAATGCCTCAAATCCARTAACAGCTAATGAGAGTGTTTAGTAAGTACCAACATTCAAAAGGAAAGAAAGAAAGGGAAAAAAACAGAGAGAAATACCTTTCTTCTTACAGCAAGAACCAAGAAATGCAAGAGAGTGGTTGGTTATTGCTGAGCAATGAGGGGCTGACAAGTCATGTCTTGTAGTGAGTGGAGCCTTTATGCAATTAGCATGTAACTCCATTGGCATCAGAGGTTCCTAGTCTGAGAAATGTTTGGGACATTTGATTTTATCATGTAGGAATAAGGCTTGAATTGCTCCTGATCTTAGAGAAGTGGTTGCAAACAGCAAAGGTAAGTGATTTGACAAGGAAAAAATCAGAAACAGAAAGAGTCAGAACAAGTACTGAAGGCCAAGGTGAAAGGAAAACAAGGACCAGAACCAACAGAGAGGCATTTGGGATCAGGATACACGGAGGGAGTGGGAGTGCAGGAGGCTGAAGGAAGACAGGCAGGTCACGTGCTGAAAATCACTCTCTTCTAATCTTGAAAAACACAACCATTTAAAGAAGAAAGAAGGCAAAGTATGCAGTTATTGGAGACATGGGTATTTCCAATTAAACAGAGCTACACAAAGTGACTTCAGCAAATCCAAGGGCCATCRATGTGTAGACACTACAGGAAAGAACTGCCAACAATTCAATCACCACGTTGGCAGTTGCACCGTGTAGGTCAATGATCAATTCTGTTCCAGCAGGATTGAACAGCCAGCTGCAATGTTATCCCTACAGCTCTGAMAAGGCACTAACAGCACACCATAACAGCACAACATAACAAATCGTGAGCAAGAGCTGMCCACAGACAATAAAGCCATGTTGAGGCCAATGGCCAAATGCAAGGTGTCAATAGGAGACTCACAAAAAACCAAGAGCAAGTTCTGCATGAAGCTCACATCAGCTGACATGCAGAACTGAACAGGTCGGGGAAGCACAGGCTGTGGATTTAATCAGAGTAAAACATTAGGAAAACTTGAAGTGATGCAGGCATAAAAAGTGTCACAACAGGGTTTATGCTGCATTGCGTTAAAATTTTTTAAAAGAAGCGTTCTCAGGCAATGGACTAGAAATAACATGTCATATATCCCAGGAAGAGAGTGAAATACAGAATTCAYGGGAGTCATTTAAAACTATAATGGAATCACGATTGTCAGTGGCAAACAAGAAGCTTATAAAAACTGAGGACTTTGACTTAAATCCACTTGCTACAGCACTGCATGGGGAAGTGTCTGCTCACAGGTTACTGCTCCAGTTTCTCTAAGCTGAGAGGTCTGGAGATGTTCAAGCATGGACTGTTGACACAAGAGAAAAGTTTAGCATGAGTAGCACATCTTTTATGTTGAGTTCAGACACACAGAAAAAGTAGACACAATCAGAGAAGTGCTGGGRTGCCAGTTCTTCCCATTTATCCCTGGGGGAAGACAGAAGTGCCTCAGTGAGCAAGAGACTAAACAGCAAAGGCAAGAGGGGAAAATATGGGTTCTCTGCTCCAAAACATTGAACCACTGCAGTTATCTCCTTCCAGCAGACAGAAAGTCAGGATTCTGTTTGGTCTCTTCGGAACAGGCAATTGCAGCCTAAGAGAAAAATGACCATCAAGCCAAGAAAACAGCTGAAAGAAGCTCAGACCAGGGAGGCTTCCTACTGTAGCAAAGAAGCCAAGAGCACAAAGCCATTGGAAACAAAAAATCTGGTCTGCTTCCAGCTTTGAAACAAAGGAAATGGGCTCAACTGCAGCAGGACACAGCATCCTCCACAGCTAGGGACTTGGGGCAGTGGGGTGGGGACAGAACAGTGGAGAAAGTAATTGTGAAGTAAATACAAAATAAATGGATCAAGAGGGATGATCAGGGCAAGTAAAGGGACCTCAGCCTGTGTTATGTTGAAGGGACAGAACTCAAGATTAAGGATCAGTGTCAGTCACAACAAAGTCCTCTGCAACACCAGTAACAACAGGAAATAGTTGATCAGTGTTTACCAAAGGGYCTGCTATTAACAGCCAAATCCAAAAATGTACTGCAGGTTGGCAACCACAAGAACTACATAAGATACTGCATAGGACTTGCATGGTGCTGCACAGGTAGCAGACGGAAAGTATTAGAGGAGCAGAAGAAATTTTGTCCATTCCTGGACTACCTGGAGTGAATACGAGCCCAAATTATCACATCAGGTAAAAAAGGTCCCTTAACCTAAGTCATTTTACTGTCAGGACTCCCAAATCCTCTCAGGCTATATCCCAGCAAGTGAAATTRTTTCAACTCATGCAAAGGGAGGGTAAATCATGACAATTCTTATGTGGCAGAGAGCTATTCCTCCTGGCCCAGGCTGTTAATGACTGCCTCAAGCACAAGGCATTAGAGAGGCAGGCTGGAAATGATAACAAGTCAGGAAATCAGCCAAACATGAACCAATTGCATTGAAATAGCATATTTTGATAGAGGTCTACATTAATAAATATTAATATAAATTCTTACTGTTTGAAATTCCATCAATTTGTTTTGCATGCATCGATTTTTTCACAAATCTGCAAATATCAGCAAGGTTCAGCTGGCAAGTCCCTCCTCAGGCCTTTATAACTGTGTGCTCACCTCACGGGTAAGAGCTGGCACCTTCAGCAATACTGCCAGAAATTTTATTTATTTATTTAACTGTTTATTTATTTTTATATTTATTTATTATTTTAAAATTCAACTTCAAGTATGATGTCACATTCAAAATGAGTTTTTCTTGCCTAGAATGAAATTACTCCCCATTTCTTCATATCACCCAGACACTGTGAATTAAAACACYTTTTCCTCTGCAGGTCTTGTATTCTGGAACCACTTTTTACACCCTGTTGTATCCTTGTGCTTCCACACACCACCCAAAATCCCTCAGGAGCCATTACTGGGCCTCTTGCTGCCCTGACTGCTGCCAAATGCCCGTAACCTYCACAGAGCTACACTATTCTCACATCTATTCTCCTACAAAACATAACTGGGTATACTTCTGCTCCACCATCCCCTTCTCTATCTCTGTACTTGACCCATTTTTTTTTTTTGCCTCTTGCTGTCCATCAGGAGCATCCTGCAGAACCTCTGCCTGCCACACCTGGCCTTTCTTCCATGAACAGAGACCACAGGTGCTCCTGGAGTATAAACAAACGTATAACCCATCAATTCTCAAAACTCACCAGGACACACTATTCTGCCTTTGCCTGCAGCTCTTAATTTGCTTCTGTCTTTGCTGTTACTTATGATTAAAAGCCTTGACTCTGTTATTTAACTCCATGAAGCATGCAGCTTATATGAGATGGTGCAAAATGCAGGCTGGATCTTACAGCTTGAAACACTTCATTATACCGAGAAGAAAAAAGAGGTTTATGATTAACTTTGATTTCAAGCCACAAAATGAAAGAGTTCAAAGCCATTTTAAATATGCTTCTCCCAGTAGGAAACAGAATAAACCAACAAAATAAACTAAACATTATAATCAACCCAATTATTACCTTCTATTAGCCAAGTGCTTAAGGGATGAAAAACATCAGCATTTTAACCCGAGTGAAGCATAACAGAGTCATTATCCTGGGGAATGGTTTCCAGGGTACTTTTATCAAAAAAGATTTGCCTTTCCTTTAAAGACATTCAGGTGATAGGTCTCATAGGTGTGCAGGTGAGAAATTAAATTTTAGGACTAACTTCAGGTTCCACTGTCTTCACATATCTCACGGACAAACATCAKCAAGAACTATRGGGGATGGCATATAATAGTTTAATRTTAAGAAACCATTCACATACAGTAATTACAAAAATTACAAAATCTGGCAGCAGCATCAGAAAGATGAAGGGAAGTGGCATCCACAAAAAGAATCCATAAAGCAAATAAACAACCAGCCGACCTCACATCATCCCTGAATGTTTGGCATTGTGCACAGCTCCAGAACACTCTCTGGAAATAAAACCCCTCCTCCCTRGGATTTAGAGGCTGGATGAGATTTAAGCCTTTTTTCTCTCAGTGAAAGGCACAGGAGGTGCCGTTCTGGGCAAGATGAGGGCCCCAGGAAGTCTCAGCTGAACCAGTGCTTCCCACCCTGCTGTGCCCATGAGAGGGACCGGCCCCTCTCCCACAGAATGGGAAACACAGGGAGACTCTGCTGAACACCAGAAGGGATTTGCCCTCATCAGTGGGGCTTTCCCTCCCTCTTCCCACTCCCTTCTCCTCTCCCCACACTTTTCTCACCAGTTTCTCAGCTCTGCTTTCCTGCCCGAGAGGAACAGGGAGCTGGGGGGGTGGGGCACTACGGAGAAATACAATTTCCACRGTAATTTGTGGGCTGCTGAAACACAGAAACTGCATCGTGGAGATGAATTTATCCTTCTGTTTTACCACACGGGCTCTCGCTGCCGCATTTAAAAGGTCGACATAACCCACCCCCTCCCCAGCGCCCTGAGGAGGCTCCTCACAGCAAGTGGCCTCAGCTGCCCTGGCACTGAGGTGGAGCTGGAGGGGGAAAAGCTGTTCCACAGGGAAAGCCCCAGGAGGTTTTTCTCATGAGAGGGAAAGGTGGGAGGCTGGGCATGCCCAGCCCCAGGAGAACAGCAGAGAGCCAGGGTGAGCAGCCAGGGAGGTCCACGGCTGGGGTGTGAGGGCAGAGACTCTGCCAGCTCTCTGAGMGGTGTGKAGGCCATGGAGGAGGAGGARGAGGGTGTGGWGGTCACTCGTTCAGCTGAAATCATCACTGAAGTTTTGGCAAAGCCAGTGAGAAAGGGAAGCAAAATCCCTCTCCTCAGTCAGGTCAAGGCTCACTCTGCTCCAGGCCCCTTCTACAGCTGAAGGTGCCAATGGCTCTTGTTCTGCACCCTGGAGTCTCCTCATCAGTTTTCTCATCAGCCTCCCATCGCCTTCCTCAGGGCTCAAATCAATCATCAAAATGAAAAACTCCATTTTCCTTGGGGCTGTCCTGTGCAGGGCCAGGAGCTGGACTTTGATGATCTCTGTGGGTCCCTTTCAACTCAAGAATATTCTGTGATTATCCCCATTCTAGGAAACCATCCTCCTTTCTCCAGCTGTGTGGCAGTGAGCAGGGCTGATCCAGCCACAGCCACGTTAAGGCATAGCTGCCTCAAACCCTCATCCCAACCAGTGCAGCGCTCAGTTCCTATTTCTCCTCTCCATTCTTTGGGACAACCCTTCTTCCATGAGCCCAAAATGGTTCACCATTTGGTTATGATAATATATTTATGATATTTATGCTGGTG
The DNA here is from genome assembly GCA_003546035.1 of Mixornis gularis. Classification (NCBI taxonomy): domain Eukaryota; kingdom Metazoa; phylum Chordata; class Aves; order Passeriformes; family Timaliidae; genus Mixornis; species Mixornis gularis. Next base: position 7,789,208 of record QVAJ01000007.1, read on the forward strand.
CTAAACCTACCATAAACTACTGCAGCTCTCTAGAAAATAGTTCCTTTGTCTTAGCCAAGTAAGCCATTTTATTTATGTCCCACTTAAACACCTGAACATTGAACACTGTATTTAAATGGGACAACAGATCAATATTCAACAGGAGACATGTGTGAGAAGGGGAAATCCAAAATCTCTCTAGCTCTGCTCCCAAAACATAAATTTGGAGAAGCAGGAGGAAAAGATGCCCATGAGACTGACTAAAACTCATCTGAACACATTCACCACAATCCTTATCTCTGGGAAACAATTACTATTACAGATTCAATTAATTCTTGCTGTGTGTTAAAATTAATAAAGTAGAAGGAGAGAATGATGGCACAGATGATTTTTGATCAAATTTGAATTTACTTTTACTTTTTGATTTGGGAATAAAAGCTTGATTTAAGTTGCTYCATTTTTAAAATCTAACATTATCTCCTGGAATTTGCAGTAAATTGACAGTTATTGATTGACAAAGGTTTGGATAATGGGACTTGTTTCTCCATACCCAAGAGACATAAAAGAGTTTAAATGAGACCTACCATGTATCAGATCAAATTGCACTATTTCTCTGGAGTAATGAACAAGTTGTTTCCCAATTTTCAAAGAATCATCATAGAACGGATTGGGTTGGAAGCGACATTAAAGATCATCCAGCTCCAACCCCCTGCCAAGGGCAGGGACACCTTTCACTAGACCAGGTCCAAAACCCCATCCAGCCTGGTCTTGAACACTTCCAGGGGTGGGACATCCACAGTTTCTATGGCAAACATGTTGCAGTGCCTCATCACTCTCACAGTAAAGAATTTCTTTCCAGTATCCAATCTAACCCTGCTCTTTTCCGTTTGAAGCTGTAACGTCTTGTTCTATCACTGCATGTCCTTGTCCAAAGCCCCTCCCCAGCTCTCTCGTAGTGTAGCCCCTTAGATACTGGAAGGTGCTCTAAGGTCTCCCCAGAGACCCAGAAGGTGCTCTAAGGTCTCCCCTTCTCTTCTCCAAGATGAATAACCYCAGCTCTCCCAGCCTGTTTTCACAGCAGAGGTGCTCCAGTGCCTGAATCATCCTCATGACCCTCCTCTGGACTCCTCCAACAGCTCCATGCCCTTCTTATGTTGGGGCCCCCAGAGCTGGATGCAGCAGTGCAGGTGGGGTCTCACAAGAGTGTAACAGAGGCAGAATCACCTCCCTTGGCCTGCTCCCCAAGCCTGTGATGCAGCCCAGGACACGGGTGACTTTCTGTGCACGTTGCCAGGTCACGTCAAGCCCCTCACTGAACAGCCCAACCACCTAAAGCACAAGAGAACACACAGCATGATTTGTAATCTCAGAGTCCCTCATGCTCACCAAGGGCCCGTGTGCCTGCTGTGCACGAGACCACAGAGTTACAAGAACCTTTCAGGAACAGATTTACAGAGGACATGGATGTGGTTGAGCCGAGGCTGGGTGTGTCCTACTTCAGGGACAGAAAGAAAGCAGGTACAGAAGCATGGCAGTGTGGAACAAACTCTCTCTACTTTATTTATAATCTAACATTTTATACATTTGTACAGAGGTTTAGAGATTGGCCGCAGAGGTCACCACTTCTCAACCTGGATGGTGGACATGATTATTAATCATTTSTTCTCYCACAGGAGAAGAATGCAAACATTCTAAGAATAAACATTGTTTACATCAGAAGGCTACGTGAGAAAGTTCTGCACAGAGACAGAAAGGCAGAAACTGAGGGTAACACATGGAAAGCACTAAGAATGTTCACCCCTACTGAACCTGGAYTTCCCACCTTTGGAAAAGCACTGCCGATCAATAACAAGCAGTCAGAACAGGACCAAGAGGACCCTTGTATGGTTATGATTGAATATAGGCATTTATTGCCAAAATGTGTTAAAAATATTTTCACTGAGCAGATTTTTGTTTTGTACTAAGGCCATATATCAGTRAAGGAGCTCTCAGAATAAACATTTGATGCTGGCAGATTAATTCTCCATGAATAAATTAGCTCAGATTTATTGTCCTAGCATCACATGTGAGATTAGGCATCCACACAGTGTTGACAGGCTCATCAGAATTGCCTTGACAGTTTAAGTAACATCTTTTGTCAAACTTTGCACCTTTGCTCCTAACCCTGTTTCCCTGGAGTCAGCAGGAAATTCCTATCATGAATGTCAACATTTTGCTTTGCTAGGGATTTTTCTGTGACTTTTTTTTTTTTAATTTCTATTTGCTTTCATCTATAATAGCTGATTTTGTTTTGCTTTTATATTACAATTTTTCTTCCTGGAATTAGTTTGCCCCAGTTACAAAACAGTGCGAAGTCAGGTAATTCTTATATTTTTTTTCCATAATCGATATTTAATTATTTTTGCCTCGGATATTTACTTTATGATGACAGTCTAGAAATGAAGCCTGTAAAAACTCCATCAACCGGATCTTTTTTTTTTCCCCCTCAAAATCATTACAAATATGAGATACCCACCCCACAGWCAACACCAAAAACTGCAACAGGCTATCAAGGCATTGTGATCTCATCCCCTCTGGCATTTAATCCACAAAGGGATGTCACCCCAGTCCTGCCTAGGAAAAACTGAGTGGTACCCAGGCTTCAAGGAAGCAACCTCACAGCTTTTTAAGTCTGTTCTAGTCTTCCTGACAGTTTTTTTGYTAGCATTACAATATACAGTGTCAGAGATGTTACATTCCTCTGAGAGCAGTGGAAGCGTAAAGTCTGGCATGAAGCTCCTCAGGCCATACTCCAAGCAATTCCTGGATATACTTTTAATAAGTATATATATGATCTTACCAGATACAGTTTATTGAATTTCTTATCTGTTCTAGGGGGCCAGGTTTTTTACCAAGCACATTATTTATGACTTGTGTCACCACTCCATAAATTCTTTACGTAGACTCATAATTTAGGTACCAACGTGTGCTATCAACAACCATTTCTTGAACATCCCGTGCTTTTTCTCTGTCACATTGGTTTGTTTTCCTTTCCCTTAGAGACAGAAGTGAAGAGGAGTAGCTTATTTCTCATGCCACAGAGAGATTTCGGCCAAGAGATCTCGAAATGCCCAGGTATCAATTTATTCCTGCTGTCTTATTTGTTAGTCTGTGCRATTTACAAGAAGTCTATTGTTTTACAGTCACACATGTAAGTTCCTGTCAAGCTGCAGTCTCTCATCTTGTTAATCAATGCAGCTCATGCCAACTCTTCACGGGAGTCAACCACTACCAGAAAGTGGATTATTATCCATCAACAAAGTTTCAGCTCTGGATTACTGACATAATTATTCCATTCAGCACATGTAACTCTGAGGACAACATTGCAGAATTGTTGAATTGCAGAAGTTCAAATCATTTCTGTTGTAACACCACAGGAGTGCCAGACCAAGGAGTTGTGTGTTAATAATCATTGCACTCTGTTACAGGAACCTTTGCACAATTTTACCCATAYAATCTGCTAATATCAAGAAGGAGATAAATGAGTATTTCTTTATAAAAAGTTCTAGTTGTGGGGGGTGTAGATAGCTCCATTTCCTAATTTGCTTAAGAAAATCCATGGAGTGGGGGTTTTCCCTGATTTTCATTGGCAYAATTATTTTATAGTTGGAGAGGTAAAACTAAAGCAATTATAATTTAGACAATATGTACTGATTGAAAACAAAATCRCCATTAAAGATGAAGAATCACTTTTTGAGCAGACTCCTCAGCACAGACTCTTTCTAAGCAGGTTCTTGAAGTAGAATATAGATGTAAAAGTTACATATTCAGTTACAATTCCTTGAAATTACCACCTAAAATTTATCCAAACTCAAAACTCCGTTAACAAAAATAGTTTTACATGTTCATTGTCCCTGAGTTTGTCTAAAGAAACAAGACTTCAGTAAGAGATTTTAAGGTAGTGTTTTAAGTGTGTTAATCAAATATTTGCTTCTTTCTCAATATACTCTTCTAAAAGAGAGCCTTGACAATAGAAATTAGGTTTATCACTGAGAGATTCAAGCATTAAAAGACAGAATATGTGTGTTGCTTTTTTTCAGATGCTCCTTCTCATATAAAAATGCTGAAATCCAACCCCAGACCAATGTACTATAGAAAGACATCTGTACAGAGTAACACTAAACATCTCTTCCACRTCATATTGTCCAGAAAATAAAAAATCCTTGTGCTAGATTCCTATCAGAAGCTGCTTTTAACAGAGAGCTGACACGTTAAGTTGTGACATTATCTATTGGTTCCCTGGGTTCCAGTAGGGAGGGAGAATTAAAGCTCACATCAGTTAAGGTTTGCCTCCCATTTCAAAGATTTAAAGTGATATTTGCAGTTTTCTTTATTGCTAACAGATCTATTATTTGGAAATAGCACCACCAAATGAGATGGATCCTTTGTGGTGACAGCCACTGGCATGGAACAACTTTGCACTTAAGATACCAAAGGAACCCTGCTCAATTAAGTACAGCCCTAATTGTTAACGTTTATAATTTTTACTACAGCCATACATATGAGGTCTCACTAAACTGATGATTTCATTGACATTCTATAGAAAAGAATGAGGAACTGTCCCTTCTCCCACAGCAGAGTTTTCTTCTGCACAGCTGAACATGGGCCAATATCGATATGCATTTTATTATCTGCATTGAAGTGGAGYCCTGAGGCAATAAATACTACTGCARTACACCTGTCTAAAAACCTCCACTTTTATTCCTCTGCCACCACGTGGGAACAGGGAATAGAGGTTAATGACAATGTCTTGGGTTTTTTCCTGTAGTGATGATTTAAACCGGAGTGAAGGAACCAACGTTTTCTGGGCTGTTGACTAAATGCCACACCTCACACACCCTCCCTTTCAGTAAAAGAGTTKCTTATTTAGAGCTGCCAGCAGTAAGTGCTGTGATCCCCCAGGGGTATGGGGCAGTGTGTGGCCACTGGGAGCCACAGGCTGCCCCAGAAGGAAGCAAATGTGGCAGGTCAGGAATTACCCTCYGGGTCACTGGGAATAGCTGGCAGAACTGGCACTCAGGATTAGAATTTCCTGCTTTGCAGTCTCATCCTAGAATCAGCCCTGGTCCTGCTGCACGTCTCAGGGCATGTGTTGCCAGCAGGGCTGCAGAAGGKGTCATGACAGTCAGAATTAAAACAGAATGCTGTCAGTTTTGATCGGGACACCTCAGTGATTTGGATTGCCTTCATTTCACTAAACGCTTACAGATCTATTTTCCARCTTCCTTCTTTTGTCTGCTATCCCTGTGGAGAGGATGCTCCCCTTGAAATTAGATGCAATTAGTATTACTGTCAACACGAGCAACATCTTTACGTGAAACCCCAGCATTGCATAATGAAAGCAAAAAATAATAGAAATACTGCTCCAGTGAACAAAGAGAAAACCCCTGCATTACCAGAAAACCAGCAGCAATTCTACCTGAGATCWTCTTCATATTGCCAGATGGGGAGGTGGATCAGAGAGAGATGAGGGAAGTGATGAGACATCTAAGGAGGACAGCTTCTCTCTCCTCCCATCTATAAACTGAGCAGAGGATTGTTTGTCTGCTGTGCAGTCCTCCCAGTGTCTCCACTCCACAACAAACRCCAGGAAAAGCTGCAGAGAGTCTTTCAGACACCTCAGAAAATAAAAACAACTGTGGAAGCAAATACATGAGGAGCCTTTGACCGTTCACAGAGACACTTTCAGTGCTGCCTGGACTTCCACCACTGTACACTAATACTGTGTACTCCAGCTCTCTCCACCTCTGCTTCTCATCTTCTGCCCCCAGGCTTCACTTCACATTTGCTTCATCACTTTGCTTTTAGCTGAGTCCCAGCTGAACAAGCAGAACCACAGCAAAATGTCCCAGAAGCTCTTATGAAAGTGCCCTGCCCTGCTCTGTGCACAAAGGCTGCCTTGGTGCTTGTATGAAGTCTRAAATGAGGACTTCTGACCTTTTTCCCACTAAGCTGCCTCACACAGACTTCTAGGGTAAGAGCTGCCTATTCCAGGTCTCTGCAGAGTCTGAGATACCAGGGAGCTCTCTTTGGTTACTTGGCAATAAATGCAACTTTATTACCTGCTAACAAACGAAACAGATAATAATGAAGTCTTTCCCCAGAGACAAAATATCTGTTAAATCTGAGAGGAAAAAAAAAGAACGAACAACCTCATTTTAATATCTTTGTAAATAGAAAGACCTCCTTAATCAGCATGAAGCTTAAATGAGGTACTTGCTTAGCAGGAACACCTACACAGGAACTGATTTTCAGCAAATTGTCTGAGATGGCCCTCTACTCTGGATAATTTTCAAAGTGATTACTCCATCATGCCGAGGGCTGAGGAGTAGGACATTACAGGTATTAACAGGAACCGGTGTCCTCTATATTACAAGCTGTGACATTCAGATCAATTTTCACAATGTATCACATCTCACTTACAGCTGCATTTGGGCTTCAAAGCCTACCCACTTCAGTACTCAGCTGCAAGGGAAAATTAACTGCTGCGGCTACAAAGCAGAAAAAAATACATGGCCATGGATAAATTGATATTGTTCTACTGCACGCACTCTGATTTTAAATAAAATCATTTTTATTGTGAAATAATATTTACTATGAAATTAAGACCTACACAGCAATGGAAGTACAATTAATCTTTTCTGGTTACATTGCTTTTCATAGTGGAAAATGAAAACTCTTGCAGCATTGATTATTACCCTGCATTGCTCCAGTGATCAATTAACCACTGATGTGTGTGTCAGCACTCACCTTGGCTGGTGCCAAGGTAGCCACACTGCTCATTCATTYGGCAGCTTCTGCTTTTTACCACATTTTATTTTCAGCCTTCCTCCATATAAGATTTCAATCTTAAGGGCCTTGGCTACATGATCACTGTCCACAAAGGAAGACTAGGAYCCTGCATCACTCCAGAAAATGAAATGTTTACTAAGGATGGGAATTATTAGATCAAATGTAGATGCTTCTGACTTCTGAGCTGACCATCCTCATCTTGTTTGACGGCCAACAGCCTTCATGTGAGGCTGGATTCCTCTCCTCCTAATGGAGATATCTAAAATAGGTCAGAGGGATTGTACCCTAAACATGCCACCTGCTCTCCACTCACTATCAAGGAAGCCCAGAATAAGCAGCAGAAATAGAGACATCCACACTGYAGAGGTTTGTTTATATCTGTCTTGCTTGTATCACCTCTTTGGTGGCTTAGTTTCACTCCTGAATAACTGGCATAAAGTTATTTACTCTCCTTTGAAAAGCAATTTTTATCTCTGTGGACAAGAAATATCACAGAAGTTAAATTCTTTTAAGAAATTACTTTTCCTGTTTTATTAAATGAGCTAAAATTAATTGTATCTAGTTAAAAGAAATTAATTTATTTAAATCTAAACTGAATTCCTCACAGCAATGTTTTAAATTATATTCACAAATTGTTAGTCTGGTGACCCTTTGTTCACAGCACATTTAAGTTGTTCCCCACACGTTAATCACCACAGTCTAAGAACTGAGTAACTCCTGTTGRAATGGAACAAAGCTCAAAATGATATCTGAATTGCTGAAATCGCAAATGGAAGTTTGATGGCCTTTTAGTCACTTCTGATGTAAAAATAAAATCCAGGTTTATGTTTCTGCCCTAAACTTTGCTGCCTGTAATGAAAAACGGTACCAGGCTTGAGAAGTCTAGTTCATAAAGAATACAGAAATAAGYTGTCACTCATCCTGCTGGGGACAGGCTTTTATTAGACAAAGACAGTGTCACACCCCCAGGAGACCTCTGCCAGAGAGCCCCAGGAATATTCCTTTAATTTATATTTGAGATGACAGGCTGGTATTTCTGCACCACACGGAGCAGAACCACCTGCTTCAACCACAAGGGGATCAGCCACTGCCTCCCTGTGCTCCTCCATCCTCCAGCACTCTAACTCAAAGAGAGTAACTGCATTTGACATCTCTAAGCTCTTCCAAGGAATATCTGAAAAGCCAGATGATTAAAGTAGCTCGAGAACTTCAGTACAAAGAATTATTTAATCAGCCCACCAAAAGGAAAAAAACATATAAAGCAAAAGAGTACAGTAGTAAAAAAATCCTGTGTTTTATTCACCTTGTTTAGTCTTTTTTAAGTCCCCTCAGTTTAGGAAATAATTTCAGGTTGAAACAGCAGACTGCCCTGCTTCCAACACACCCTCTCTACATCATTCTTATGAATTTGCTTGTCATTTTTCACTCAAATCCTTCCCAGTCTCTCCTAGGTCAAGAGGGCCTTGACACTAATTGCTAAAATCCACACAATTACAGCTCAGTTATGGAACAGGTCCGGCCACATGGAGAATCACTACATAATACTGAGTGAGGTTTACACCTATCCCTGTGGAAACTCTGCAGYAATTCCTCTTTGTAAACAAACTCCCTTTTTTCCCCTTCACTGCTGGCTCCCAGCATTGCCTGTGCAGCTGTGGCAGTCCAGGACTGGGACAAAGAAATCCATCCTGAGTTTTGGAATTGGTTACTTTGTTCCAGGTGTCTCCTTCATTCCAGCTTCCCTCACAAGTTACCCCACCTCAATTTATACTTTCAGGAAGATATGAAACAAGAGTAGTGACATTTTTCCAGTTAGAACTTCAAAGCTAGTGCTGGTTTGCTGGGATTTATTTTTCTGGAGAAATCATATCCTCATTCACTCCTTTCTGGATAAGGCTGCAAGCATCTTCAGAGGACTGCAGCACTGAATAAACTTAATACCTGAACTATAAACAAAGCCCTTGAGCCCAAAGAAAGAAAAACTAAACTTCTGGTAGTYCTAAAAAACACAATGAGAGAACACCACTTAACCTTTAGTTTTGACTGCACCTGGGAAATTCCATCACCTCTGGGCCATTCCAGCTGTGCAGATCAGACCTGTTCTCAGCAGGGTGACTCAGGATGGAGGATTAAAACACTGGTGTCAGCTGATAGTTCATCACTTGCAGATGAACAAGTGGGACACTTTTAGATTTCCCAGTGGAGGCTAGGCCCTTAAGGCTGCTTTGTGCCTTATCAGGAAGGAAGGGGAAAGAAAAAAAACCTAAAAGCACTTTGCTTTCACATCTACCTTCAGTGATACAGCACTTTACTCCCCAGCAGGAGGCTCAACCTTGTAAAACAGATTGCACCATACAAAAAAATTCAACTGTCACTTGAAAATACTGAAAGTTAGACATTAATGCTGTGTTAGAGAAATTGTGTATTTCTTTAGCATTGTACATACATCAAACTTAAGTTAATCTCATCAGTCAGCTCACTGAGAAATGAAAAGCTGGTTTTGAAATACTGAAATGGCTTCATTTGGAGATGGTTTTAAAGGACCAAAAAAGAATCCATGCATRCACACCCCTAGAAATCAATATTTAAATTTTTCAAGAGAAAATAAAGTAATTCTCAATATTTTCCATTTTTGAAAGCAGATCTTGATACTAACACACCAAACATATGTAATTATTACTCATTTTGGTAATAGGCAGAATGACATGATTTTTTTTTTGAACTTGCAAGATTTTTTGATAAGTTTTAGTCTGGAAAAAATATTCCTAAAAGAAAAGAAAAAAAAAGTATTTTCAACAAATTAGGACCAGACATGAGGAGTACTTAATCAACCACTGTATTAATGAAACACACTTCAAAAAAATAATTTACATCCATGACTACTTTTAGGCTGGTAGATTTCTTGTTAGACACAAATTTGCTCACTTCTTATTTGCCTTCATATTGATGATTTCCCATGTCCTTCTGAATTCTTTATCTGAGACTGTACTCATTATGGAGACTAATTTTTTTCTACCTGTTGGATTGTAAATCATAAGTTATGGGGTTTTTTTTGGCCAATTACTGTTAGTTTCATTTTGCTTTGAGCACCATGGGAGTCCTGCTCTGTAACTTGGGCCTCACAGGCATTAAAGTCAGMCTCAGTCATTCATAATTAAGGGTAATGATTATATCATGTCCCAAATCTCACAGTATCTTTTCCTTAGCTGTTCAGTCAGGCTCACCAGTTAAGAGATTTTTCCTGCACTCAAAACAAGAGCTCTCCCAGCAGATTCCAACACACTGGGCAGATCCTAAAATTTTGCAGCTCTGGAACTTTGTGCTTTGTGGTGGAGAATATCTTTCACCCTCATGCTGGAAAACATGCCAATCCCTCCAGAGCAAGCAGAGGAAATGAGTAAGGTCCAAGTATGCAACAAATCCCACGGTGAAAACACACAAGGGGAAAGTGGGGYACCAGAAGGACTCAAGACCTTTATCCATAACACTGGGGACAGGTTGGAGGAAACAGAGGAAGGAATTCTTGTGTGTGGCCATCAAAGAATAAAGATTCATGGGGAATTGGACTTGGGGAGGATGAGAAGTTACTTTGTAACATTCAGTCCCATTTTCCCAGAAAACAATTAGACCCAGGCTTGCTTTTGTTTTAACAGAAGTAGGATGTGGTCTTTGGGATAGGTCAGACAAGGATAGATTAATTCTCCACCCCTAAAGAACCTTTCCCAATCTTCATCCTTGAACAYTGTTGAACGGGTCTCCTTATTCCCACTCCTCTCCCTGGAAAAGGCTCCAGTCAAAGAGAAACTGCCAACATGTAAATTTAAACCAGCTTCACAACCTTTCCATCAAAAACAGTTCTGAATGTAATAAGCTTGATGGTAATTTATAATGTTGACTAACACTGAAATATCTGCTTTATAAATGTTTTTCTTTTCCTTTACTTGCTACTCTTTGAAAATTAATTATTTTTAAAACACTAGGAATATATGAACGTGTACTTCAGCTGGCACCTTTCTTCTCTCTCAGAAGATGTGACAGCAGGAAGAAGGTATGGCAGCCACTCTTGGGATGGGACACATGAGGACCTCACTTAGTTCCATSTTTCACCATGCTGGATATTCCACAAACCATTGTCAAACTCATAAAACACTGCCAACGTGAACAAACACTTACTTCGGGGGGTGTTTAGCACTAGTCAAGCAAYGGAATATCACAGCACATACCTATTTTACCTCCTCATGGACGCAGATTATGGAAACAAACTTCAGAAAATAAACTTCTTAGGCTGTCAGTGTAGATTCATGGGGGGATTATATGAGACCATGGCCCACCATGTGTTTAGAGGGTCTTTGCTTAGAAGCAAATTAACCAATTATTAAGCTGGGGGGAAGGGGGTGTTGTTTGTTTTTGGTTTTTTTTCTAAGTACACACAGCTAACAAAACAGCCACCTTTTTGCCCCAAACCTCACACTCCACAGAGCTCTGGCATTGCTTTCCTGTGAAACYGGAGGTGGGCTGAAAGAGAATTTACGACCAAGAATGGAGGTCACATCAGTGCATCAGAGTTATAAGACCCGTGAATATGCTGCCATGATCTTATAAACCTGTCCTGTGGGCAAACTCTGCTCTGCTTTCAGAAGTCCATTGGAACAGCACTGAACGTGAGAATTTGGAAACAAACTACAAGACTTGTGTCCTTATTTGCATGTTGATCCCTTCAATGCTTTTCCATGTCACAGCTATTTCACAGCTGGCAGATATTAGTGTCAACCCTGACTTCAAAGTGAAAGTTCAAGGCCTTTGCTGAAGTGTGCAGCTGTCTCTGCCTYAGTGAAGGACACTGGTTCTTTCCCCACAGTTAAATTTTATGGCTACACACTTCAAAGTGCCAAAAACAGGCACTGGTTGCAGATCTCTGACAAACCACACCAAAACCCTGTCATGGCGAAATAAAATAAATCRAAAGTATTTTTTCTCTGAACAGGATACAAATAATGTTCAAAGCTCAAAAATGCACACGAAATCTCATTTATTTTTAGTCTCTGATTACAGGCAAAAAGCAGAAATCTTTTGTTACATAACCTACTGAAAGAGGCCCAAACACTTTGCCTGTTGTTCCTTGAAGAACTCAAGAAAGCAGGCAAGAACTATGGGAGAAATGACAGGGTGCTGTGCTTCCCTTCTGCTCTTTCTTTTAATTTTACTTGCTCTGGGAAATCTGGCTTGGCTATCTCAAAGGCCCTGGCCTCCCACTCACAGCACCAGCTCCAGAACCTTAGGTGAGGATGATGCTGTGCCTTAATAACCTCAGAGGGCAGCACTCTTCTGTTTTTCAAGTCCCCAGGGTTTCATTAGAGGATCTGCTAAATCAGGCTTGTATAGTYTGTCATTAACTGCAGAATTTAATTACGCTGATTTGCATTTAGGAAAGACTGAAGCTTGCTGAGTTGTTGCTGCTATCATGCTGTGTTTATCTTTTACTCTGTTTTCTAAGGAGGGGGGTTTACAGTGCATAAAGGTCAGGGGGACAAACATTCCCAGTGCAAAGCCACTCCTGGAGATGCAGTCACACTGGGACTCGGGTAGAGGCTTACTGRTAAGGGAACAGACTCAGCAGCAACACTGGAGTGTACCTACCCCACACATCAGAGCAGCCAACACCAGCCTGGAATAATCAAAAGAAATTATGAGAAGAGCAAGATGATCCATCGAGGCTCTGAAATGCACCCACGGGAGATAGATTTGCAAACTGCTTATCTAAAACATATGAGTTCCCCATGGCCATAATGCCATTGAGGAAATGCCTGCTGACTTCAACAAGAGCTCTGCTAAGCTTGACACTTTTGGTAATCGCATCTGTGTCGCTGAAGTGCTGATCAAGCTTTTTGCTCTCYATTTAACTACATCACCCTGGATGAAGAATTGATAGAAAAACATCCCAGATTGTTCTCTCACTGTTGGAGTCTCAGTGATCTTGCCTGCAGTATTAATATGGTTCATGTTCTGAATATTGACAAAAAGAAGTGATTTCCTTCARAGTTCTCCAGAGTGAAGAATAGGAACTGTGCTGCTGTAGCTGAAAGACTCTCTTCCCATCTTGCAGGGTCTCCACTTAACCAAGATCCTACTTCAGGTCTCTCTACAACCCCACAGGTCTAAGAAGCCCTGTGAAAAGCTCTTTCTATTCTCATACTAAACAGCCAAACACAATCACTCTGTGCCAAAAGAAAAAGACTGCAGCTGGTAAGGAAATTAAATTTACTCCAGATCATCCAGTAATGCATTATTACATAAATGATGGAGAGATAACAATCAAGAAATGCATAAAAGTGTATCAGAGAGCACTTGAAAAGTTTAAGGCTTTATCTAAAAGAGCAAAAACCCACCTAGTAACCATGTCTTTTTTTCTTTTTGACAGGTGGATGGATTAATAAGAAAAGAAATGTATTACAGCACTAATATGACATTTACTCTGTACTATTAATTCATCTCACAAGTCTTTTGAATCTCAGTAAATGCTACACCTTTCGCCATTTTTAATGAAAAATTGTAATTCCAAAATCCAAGACATTCAAGACAGATCATAATTTTTCTCCAGTGCAACCTGCCCCTCACTGGACCTTATTGCCCAAAGGTGCAGAGATCATTCACCAAGAATCTTTAATGTGTCTTCCCAAACACTGGAAAAATAAAAGCTTCCTAGAGCTTTTTGTAATTYTTACTTTCACACTATCAGAGTTTAAAAGATTGTATATTGGAACATAAAAAGAATTATGCCTCATACTTTTTAAACATTTTAATATATTTTTATTATAATTTCTCAACTGAATCTGCATTAAAAAGCTCAAACAAAAATCCGGAAAATCTAAATTGCTTCACTGTCTTTGCACACATGCTAAACCCATGCTCAAAAACATTTCAGTGTTTCCAAGTAACAGGATATGAGGTCTACTGCAGAGGCTGACAGAAATTTTAAGAGATGAAGAATTTGTGGCAATTTTTTCACTTTCTCTAAAATTGCTTTCAAGCACCTGGAATGCATTGCTAAGCACTACACCGACATGATGTTGTTTAGACTATTAGATTTCAATTTACATCACAGAAAAATGCATTTGTGAAGTATTTATATACACAAAGAAGTATAACATTAACTGCACAGTGGAGATGTTATCACTTACAGCCACTGAGTGCCTCAACTACAAATTAGAGGATAATTAATTTAAAATAGTCCTGTACTAAAACACAGAATAGAGCAGTTAAAAGAAAAAGCTGTAATAGTTCCCATGGTAGAATTTTCTTTATAGAAAGGACATGAATGTTACATCAATTTGTTTAACAATGAAAGTTTGGAACAGGTTGTAGAGTAGGGTTTATCTTACACAATAAAGAAGAGCCTTAAGCAAGATCTAGAGGCACAGCTTGACATTAATCCCAAATTTGTCTCAGCCCCACCTTGAGGTCCTGTTTCACCAGATCTCTATTGACTGGATTCCAGACACACGAAATTATAGCCTGCAGCTTSTTTTTTACAGGGCTACAAGCAGTCAAAAACTATTTGATACACGCTGTGTGGCAAACACAAGCAGCTGAGGGCAATCCACAATCCCTGAAGCTGGAAAAGGTCAGGGTTGGACCAGTGCAGCTCCCAGCACTGGCTGCATCACTGCTGTGTGAGACCTGGGCCAGCAAACACTCGCCCACACCAGCACCCCTGCATGTGGCACAGCCCCCTGGGAGGTCCAAGGACAAAATACAGGTGAAAGTTGCAYTAAAACATTTACAGGTTCAAAGCCTTGACTTCTACCTAGGCCTCAAATGAGGGAAATTATGGCTGCTCAAGGCCAGACTCTTTCAATTGCATATTTGACTTGCCAGCAAGCGTATTTTTCTCTTATGGAATAGACCTGTTTTTTAAGAGATGCATATAATTCATTTCTCCTTTCTAAATTTTTTTATACATTTATGTAGAAACCCAAAGCGTAGTTGGCAATTACAATCAAGAGATAACCTTTTACATGGAGAGAATTTCATTCTTCTCAAGCACTTAAGAAGGCACACATTTTTGTGATGACTTTTCCTCCCACCCCGTWTACTGAGATATTGACATAAATTTATTGTAGGTTTTTAACTTCAGGTTGTTGGAYGTTTTTCAGCATATTCAAATATGTCTGTAAYMTCAGTCCAYGAAATTGKAAAAATGAATGTATATAATAATAGTGAAAAATATATATGCATTTAACAATGTTCTTCCTTCTTGAGGTCTACTTTATGTTTCCTAAAACCAAGCTGGCAGAACCCTCATATCTCAGGTAATTGTGGTCTTTGCATCTGCTTTCCATTGTTCTGCAGGAATTCTGGGACAACAAAACAGATTTTTTTCTGTGCTATTTCAATGACACTCAAGAGAAACAGTCATTCATACTAGACATTTTCAAATGTCTAGGTAAGTTCTTACAGTTATTAAGTTATTTTTCATTTTTCAAAACATTATTTTAAATATAAAAGATGTTATTTTTCATTTTAAAACTAGTAAGAGAATTARTGGTGGAGGATTTCTTTGTAGTGGCAAAAAACAGTGAATTTCACAGCAATCGTGAAGTACTGCCTGATTTTCCACAGTTTTCCCCAAAGATTCCTTTTTTACTTAATTTCCCCAGGAAATAGCAACCCGTGACTGCAATAAAGTAAATCAACGGCTGCTCACGATAGTGTTGCTATTAATGTTTTTCACCTCCTAAAGAAGAAGAAAGACTTCCTCTAGTAAAAACTGTGCATAAGTCACAAAATTGTTTGTGTTGGAAGGACCCTAAAAATCATCTTGTTCCAATCCCCCTGCCATGGGCAGRGGCACCTTCCACCAGGGTGGTGAAAGACTAGGTTGCTCAGAGCGCCATCCTACCYGGCCTTGTGCACTTCCAGGGATGGGGCATCCACAGATCCTCTGGAAAACCAGTTCCAGTGCCTCACCACCCTCACAGTAAATAATTTCTTTTCAATATCCTGTATAAGCCTGTGTTTTTCCAGTTTAAATCCATTATCTCTTTTTCTCATCACTACCTGCCCTTGTCAAAAGTCCCTCTCCAGGTGTCACATACCCCTGGTACTGGAGGGATCTCTAAGGTCTGCCCAGAGGTGCCTCTTCTCCAAAACAAACAATTCCAGCTCCCTCAGCCTGTCTTCTCAGGAATGGTGCTCCAGCCCTCT
>QVAJ01000007.1:7805321-7906185 GCA_003546035.1 Mixornis gularis
AATTTTAAAAAAAGAATTTCCAGCCTGCTGCTTCTACCTGTAATAAAGCTGCTATCTGTAAGCTACTTCCTGCAAACAAATCCTTTTTTKGAGGAGAGCAGGGACTCAAATGTGTAGAATGATTGTTTCATCCAGAACAATATTAATTCTGAAGAAAAATYGGGAGTTCTGAATTATTAAGGAAGACTGTCACCGAAGTTTTCATTGAACATCCATATCCTGAAGCCATATAAATGTCACAAAAAGTCACAGCACTTTGGCTCTGATTCAGGGCAATTCTTAACCAGTCAATCAAACTACCTCTGTATTTAAAGCTAAGAATGTGCACAGTATTTTCTGCTAAATCAGGCCTCAGATTCCCACTTCACCTTATGAATCTGTGACTATCGTGCTTCTAGGCAGAACTGAGGGTCTTAAATTCCACAGAAAATACTTACAGACCTCAACAGAACCTGCTTTGTCTATATGGAGGGAAAACTACAACATATTAAACTAGGAACTCACAGTCCATTTGCTGTTCCATGTCAATCCCTGTGGTGAGCAGTTGGTGCCCTTGTTCATGATAAGTTTAAACACTTTCAAAGTATATTATTAAACATCAAATAAAGGTTTTCTTGATAAAGGCTAAAGAGCTGTTTACCCTGAGATTCTAGGAATGCTACATGTAAATTTACTTTGTAGATGGACAAGTTACGCCACGTTAGGAATCTCCAAAGATAGTCCCTTATGCAATTAAATGTCTTTAATTTAATTTAGCTTAATCCACTTAATCAGTAAAATAAACAAAATGCAATGAAGGCTACTTTAATTCTGAATGAGAGTTCTGTGTGGCTTAAATAGCCAACTGAAAACCTTTTGGTTAAATCACAGAATCACAGAACGGCTTGGGGTGGAAGGACCTTAAAGATCATCTCAGCCCAACCTTCCTGCTAGTGCAGGGACACTTTGCACTAGACTAGGCTGCTCAGAGAGCCAYCCAACCTTCCCTTGAACACTTCCAGGGATAGAGAATCCACAACTTCTCAGATGAACTTTGCTGAAGATCCCCACTTAGATGGTCTCTGACAGTGGCCAAACAGAAATAAGAAAAGGCAGGTGGTCTTGAATAAATGTTCCTCCTCATTTGCAACACGTTGATAAGGAACAAGGCAGGGAATAGCAGTGTTGTGTTTTCATCCTGGCTCCTGCATGCCTAATTGTGGACACAGTTTAAGAAGATACCATTGTTGTATTACTTTTGGAGCAAGCCTCTGTACAGTTCTTTGCACACAGGATTGCATTACAATCAAATGAACCGCCGTGTGCTGACTCTCAAGAAGAGGGCTCAGGTCTKGGGGCTAAAAACCAGGGAGTGGAGCAGTCAGTGGCCCAGAGATGTGCTGAGGACACGCTCAGCTTTTCTCGCTGCCAGCAGTGGACAGCGCCCTATGCAGCACCGCGGACAGAGCCCGATGCCGGGCCACGGACAGCGCCCGGCACAGCGGACAGCGCCCGGTCCAGCACCGCGGACAGCGCCCGGTCCGGCACCGCGGACAGCGCCCGGTCCCGCACCGCGGACAGCGCCCGCAGGATTTCAAGCTTTGTCAAAAGCCCATCCAAAGAAACGCCTTTGAATTCACATTCAGCGGGGAAGGTAGCACAGGTCGTTCTGAAAGCGCAGTGTTCAGGCTGGGCTTTTCCAGGCCACTTGGAGGATTATTCTATTTCCAGAGAACCAGGCATTCAAATCTCATCAAGGCTTTTGGAAAACGTCCGACTAAGCAGCAACTGTTATCCTTTAAAAAGGATGCTCATCCTTCAAAGCTTATCACTCAAAGCTCACTTAAGTAATGAATTGATTCTGTGATTCCAAATGTCCAAGGCCTGAAGGGAACTGCAATTGCACTACAGCCTTGGGCTTCTTCCTTGCTTCTGTAARGAAAGCTTGAAGAGGAATTCTTGTAGTATTCGACCTGGATGTAGAAGCACCTTCCTGGTGCACCTTGCTGTCAGTTAAATATACTCAGGATTAGGTGCTTGATTCTTAATTTCTAAAGTCATTGTTTGTGCATGTGTGGTACAAATACTACATCTCCACAAAAACAGGCAGCAAACCTGCTTTTATACAAGAGCAGGGCTCTGACATGTTGCTGTAAGTGCTGAGCTGGACTTAAAATGGGCAAAGAAGAGCAGTGAAATAGTGCAAAGGATCAGTATTTTTTATAGCATCTCTCGTCCAAGGATCTCTAAATACTTTTTAAGTTACCCCTCAGCAAGCTGAACAATACTCCCATGTGACAGACAAAYGTTAAGTTGCCCACTTTACAAATGGCTGAACACAGATACAATGAGGCCCATTAGAGAAAATTTGCAGAAATAGAGATTTTTTTCGCACCAAAGTAGCTGCAAATCCCTGCCACAAATACATTACAAAGAAGCCACACACCTTATTCTTCAAAGATCAYACTGCATCTGCAGCCAGCTGCAGACTGAACCAAGAGACCACATCAACCCTCAGAGTACCCTCGTCTCCAAAACAGGCAGAACAGATACCCCTCCACACTAGTCTGACAGGAAAGCAGTCAGCTTCGACATATTTGAAAAAGAGAAAAGACATGGTATTTTCATCTCAGAGGTAGACAGAAAATTCAGATCCAGAAAGACATGCTCAGGTGAAAAAATAATAGAAACCCCATATTGGTTTCCACTGTTTTTACTGTCTCACAAAATCAAGACACAATACTAATWTTGTTTAAGTTTGCAAGTCTGTAACAGTAACGCCTGTAGTAGCTGTTTTGGCACAAGTATTAATACTTCACCTTTAGGCAGGTTTGAAAAATCAATATTCTGTGAGTTTCCACTAGAGACAGTAATTAAAAAAAWCCAAACCAATACCCAAACCTTCAAATGAAGTGATTCTTTTATATAATCTGCCCAATGACTGTCTGAAGTTTAATTGCTCTAACTTTTAGCAATGAATAATAGTCACCTGTACAATAATCTGATTAGAGAGCACAGATTCCATTTGTTATAATTAAAAATCTTGTTCAATGCCTTTCACTTCACTGGTAATTTGGTTGGAAAATTCAGAGTCATTTATGAAAGYGATAATCAGGGTCATTTATAGATCACACCACCATACTCACAGCCCCATGAATCTCTGCTGTGCAGTGCTGGGGCAGACTAAATATAAAGGAAACAAAACCCTCTCTGCAACAAAACCATCCTTTAGTCTATTTGGGTCAGTCCACTAATAGCCAGGAATTCTTGTCATTACAGCAGAGAAGACTGCAGACAGCCTGGCTAGAAATACAAGATCCTTATGCACTGCAGCWTTGCAATGAAGTATGTTCTGATTTTTAAAAAAGCCCCATCACCTCATTCTCAASAGCAGTTGGCATCCAAACTTCATGATAGAGTCTACAGAAATATGCACCTATATTGCCAACAGCTAAATCCAGTGCTTTGGATTCAATATTTATCAATTGCATTTTGCAAAAACATGYACTGAAGTGCTCCTGGCCACAYTGCTGAGTGGAAAAAAAMCAAACCAGCAAGAAATAGGAACACCACAGTATAACACCCAAATTCTCTCCTGGTGAAGTTCAAAACACTGTCTGCCTCTCCCAGCAAAATAAACCAATAACCTACAAATACCATAGGACTGTAATGGTACAGAGAGATAAGCCATGAGGAGAGCATGATTTTCATCCCACAGTACATTTGTGATCACAGAAAAGGCCTGAAGAAAGGAGAGTGTGAAAGCTAAATCTTCCATGCTGGGGAGAAAAACAAGGTTAGGACTACAGCTAAAAACTTTGTTACTGATGCTTTCATAGAGTTTTGTTAGATAATGATTTAGAAGCAYACAGTCCATGTAAGGAGCAACAACACTGCAAGAACTGAAACAGTATTTAAATGACTAAACCTTTGCATATTAGCTCCAAAGAACTGATTGAGTGCTGTGCTTCAGTATTTTTCTTCTTTTTTCTTTTACTTTCTTCTGAGGGAGCTCACATAACATATAGCATAAACTTTGAAGAGTCTCATTTATGAAAAAACAGCAAATCTCTAGGCCAGGTTCCATGCACAAGTCTCTTTGGGGTCAGCTGGTACCATTCCTGTAGACTGCTGACAGCTACCCTGGGACACTGGGATCTCTCACCACAAACACACATCACACCCCACCACCCAGGCAAATCTGCTCTGGAATAAGGATTACCCTAAGAGATAGTATTCCTCTAGGAGCTGTTTGTCTAAAGCCAACACATACATCTCAGCAGATTTAACAAGGCAAACAAGGACAGAATAAACTGTATTTAGAAAGAGTGAACAGAGTGGGGACTGCGATCAAGGTCAAGTTTAAATGTAGTCAGGGCATGACAGCAGCTCTGGTAGATCTCTCCAAGCAAGTCTGGGATGATATTAGATTAGTCATAGGAACATGGTGCTCATAGCAGGTGCCTGACCCAGATTCACTGCCAGTGATTACTTGAAAACAGGATAAAGAGTGCCTTTATGTGCTGTGGTTTCACCTTGGGCATCACTTCCCTCTCTGTGCTCATCTTAAAAGACACAACTCTACATGATATGTGTGGAGAACCAAGATCTAAATGTGTGGTACCAGAATGATTACCCCAGATGGGATTTGGATCCATCCAGTTATGTTAGAAAGTTTTGTCCACTTGGAGATCTTAGAATGCTCTGCCTAAAACCAACCTGTAGGGCATGCCAAGGACTTTAGGGATGTCTGCAGTATGCATCAGTGCACCCTTGGTAATGAGTGACTTTGAAAGCATGTTTTTTAAAGGAATATTCATGGCTGCAAAGGAGCTATCACACCCTTATTGTAAAAGCYGTAATGACTCTCTGGGGCCACAACACAAAGAAAGTTGCACACACCCATTACAGATCTCAAACAGCAGCTTTCTTTCTGATGAAGACACAGACACAAGGCACCTCAATAACCTTCCATCCTGAGGAGAGTTCTAGTCTAAATCCTTCTCACCTTATCCCTACCAACAACCTGAAAGGAGTCAAATCAGGCTAGAAAGACCATGTTGAATATTAAAGCAGTTGCAAATGCAGATTCTGGACTTGCATAAGCAAAGGATGAATTAAGAACAGACTTAATAGCTTATGTCTAATACATGCTTTTTTCAGTCCGTTCAATTTATGATACATTTTTAATGGTATTGACAGGCTGTAGAGGGATGGGAAAATTATGTGCTAAAAAGCAAAACTGAGGTGAGAAGAGGAAATTAAATCTCCATTTAGCAGAAAAATTATTTCAATATTTGTTTTCCTTCCAAAGCAAGATGAAAACAAGGACTGTTGAAACTTCSCAGTAAACAAAATTTCAGTTCCCATCAATCAAACCCTCATTTTATTAAAACTGAAATAMTTAATTTTCCACATATTATTTATATAACATTAAAGCAAACAACCATCAAGGATTACATTTGAAAGCTTTTTTTCAGATATCAGACTTTGACAGAGTGGTCTAATTCATATTTTTCTAAGCGCTGTATTATCAAAACCTAACATTCCTAAATGAGGTTAATGGCAAAAAYACAGAAAGAAATATTTGATTTGAATTTTTATACTAGACTCCACTAACTGCCAGAACTTTCTCATCAACTGAAATAATATCAAATTACTAATACATASGATGTTGTCTGATTCAATTAAAAAAAAGTTCGTTTCTGTGCACTATCTCAGACAAATTCTGCTTTGGTTCATACTAAAACYCTGGCTCAGCCCCAAACATGGACATGAAGAGAAGACATTACCCTCAGTTTCCTTTGTAATTTCATATAAACCTGTTCTACAAGTGTTGCCTAACCAGAATTGTATGGATTCCTATCATCCCTTATTGAACACTGTATTTTCAATAGATCAATGACATTTGTATCATTTAATGTAATATCTAATTATAGACAACACTTAAATTTAGCACAATAACACAGTTTATGTACTAAACAAATACAGATGGGTACTATGGGAGTTTAAATTCCACAGTCAAAACTTAGAAAGAAAGGGAATGGAACGAATTATCGACCTTATTCTACAAATGGGAAAGGAGGGCAAAGCCCAGTGAGAAGCTCCAGGCAGGATGTGGTTCCCACAGAAAGAGGTGGTAGAGCTGCCCTGCAGGGACACAGCTACCCTGTGTATGGCAGCAGCATGAGATTTGTCCAAGGTGACACAGGAAATCACTATCATACTCCCTCTAAATTCAAATTTCTTGTGTGTTAATCCAAGTGTATTCATTTGCAGGATGTTGCTCCACCTCAGAAACCACGAGATGTCACAGAGCCTGCATGAAGGAGATAAGCTGAGGATACCAYAGTGGCCCCTGCTCAGCACAGAGCRCTGCACCTGTTAGCATTTAAACAYGGGGTTTCCTTTAAATTTCRTTTTTTATGACTAGATCAAATGCAATGCCCACTGGTTAAATATCTCATCCCCTCAAGCCCATGCAAAGGCCCTACAGTTCAACAAATCACAGTTGTCTTGCACATCATGGAGCCTCCAGTCATCAGAAAACTTTTAAAGCCATTTGACTCCATGCAGCTTTGGCAGACAAACAAAGTGGGAACAGTGAAATGCTACCACACTCTGCAGTCACAGTGGACATCAAGGGCAACATACACTGTGAGAAGAAAACTGTGTAGACTATGGGGCTCAAGTGACACATTCATATAAAAGATTTACTGTTCAGATTAACATGCTGAATTTTGATCAGACACTTTGCATTTCATTACCGTAGGTTAGTCCTTACTCTCGTTTATAGTCAAATCTCTAGACTTACTTTTCTCCCAATGGCAGGACATATTTGCATTAACAACTCCTTAAGTTGCTCCATATCACAGCAATGTGGCAAGGGCTTTTCAGTCAGATTGCACGACACACACTACCACTCCAGCACAGCACACACAGAACTCCATCAATATTCCTCTGCTTCTCGCCCCAGTCTGTCCTTGCTGCAGCTAATTGTTAGTGCCTCTCTTCTCTTCATGAAGGTGTTTCTCTACAGAATCACCAATTCCATTTCTGCCTCTCCTCACACCTTCAGCATACACTCCTACTGCTTGCAAAGTGTGCAACAAACACCACCACTGTTTAGGACTTTCACTAGTAACAATTCTCTCTGCCCCACACTCTCCTGTCCTCTCACGGATGCACACGCTCCATTTCACTGATGCCGCAGATTCCCAAATGGACTTTCTTGCTGATGGTGCTCTGTCTCACCTCGTATCATAAAGTGTCTCCCTGCATCTCCTCTTCACCCTTGCTGGTTTTACTCTCATGATTTATGTCATTTACAACCAGCCTTTCCAAAATTAATGCCCTATTTACCCACAGAAATGACATGGCTTGGTTGGTTTCCCTTTAGAAGGACTCTGGCTAAGAATGGAAAAGTAGTAAAGCTGACATGGGAGTCAATTAATAAAGAATTAAAGGATAGTATTATAATTAATGTTACTCTGTTAATGTAAGATTCCTGGAAAATAGGTCCTGTCAAACAAATCCGATTTAATTTCTCGATGAAATTACGGATTTGATTGATAAAGGTAATGGTGTACGCATGACAGACTCAGACATTTGGAAACGCACTTGGCTTCATTATTTGAACACATTCCATCACTGGATTGTCACAGCCCCCAAACACCCTGTTCTCATTTTTGTAGTCACATCTTTCAGTGGTACAAGTGCCATCACATGGCTGGGGAGGTCAGGAGATGTGACCTTCCGCCATTCCCATATCGTGTGYGACCTACCACAACGTACAGATCCTCATTAGCACACAGAAAATGACCAGTATCTATTTCTGGGCACGTGTGAAATGAGTGTAACAAGCTCCAGTGCCATACCACATGGGCGGAAATAGTATTGGCAAAATTTGATTATGCTGGTTTTATCCTCTCACTCATTCTCTCTCTTTCTCAGRGTTCATCCATCACACTGTCAAGTGCACCAAGACGTGTGTTCAGGTAGTCTGACTGAGATGATTTGCACAGGACACGGCAGACAAGGGGTATCAACTATTAGGGTTCCCATCACTACACTGTTTTTTTTCTTGACTGTTAATGACAAGTTAGTTTTTTGGCATATCTTTTAGAATTTCTATGAGTCAACAGTTGAGAACARATGGCCCTTTGCTTCCAAATCTTGCCTACTTAGGCATTCCTAAGTCTAAGTGAGGTYGCAGGTCAGCAGCTGATTTTGTTTATATGGAGTATGTCTGAAAAATAAACATTTGTTTGGCTGGTGTAGCTCCCTGTTGGCATARAAGGGAAAGAACTGTGATCACACACACAATGTGCTAGCACCTTGTGGCCTTTTAGTGTCCTTAGAAAGTGAGGTCCTGTGCTGGAGAGATGTCTGTACYGTGACTTTTGGGGCTTGACAGTACAGCACATTGCTCAGTTTTATTGCTGGGAACAATGYTCTGTTATCAGCATATGTCATTCTTCTCACACTTATTTTACTGTTTTTTCCAGTGTTTACAGAGACATATTCGCATCTGTATTTCATTTATCCCAATACTCGTATTTCTGCTGCAAGTCTCTACRTGTTTAGTTACGTGAGAGGAAAAACAGCTTACTACAAGAATCTCTAAAAGGAGAAAGCACAAGACACAGAATGCAGTAGAGTGGATGTGCCAGTGTAACACATTTACAAAGCACAAGAGAAATAAATGAATTCACTTTTCAAATAGCAAATGTGTTTACTGGGCTTAGCTTGTGTGATCCAACAGACTCTTCTAGCCTCAAGCAGAATTTCCCCAGCRTACACCAATAAAAAAGATGCTGTGCTATGCTTACTTTAGACAGCTTGAAACTAGACTTTGTATCCTCCAATCCTATGAGTTGTAAGTTCTTGAAGTGCTTCAACTGCAACATTCCTTGACATACAGACTCTACCCACAACTGGACTGCACGTGTCCTGACTACAAATTTAACTTGCTCTTTATTTCACTCCMGGAACCAGGATTTGGGCGTGTGTGTTTCCCACGTGGCAATTCCACCTCTAAGCTGCCTTTCAAGCAATTGCTGCTAGCTCCCTGCAAAAGGCACAGTTCACAAAGACAGCCCATTCCAGAGCCCTCCCCACAGAGATGGTGCACACTTAGGACACATCTCTTTTCTTTCCTGCTCTGCTCTGGCCCGGTTGCCTCACCCCCTGCATGCTACAAACACACCTTCACACATCACAGAACTAAATCATCTTTCAGGRCTGAATCCTGCTCTTCAAGCTGAAAAAACCCCCATGGAATTTATTTCAATTCCAGTAAAAACAAAGCCATTTGGGAACAAGGGAGGTTCCTGCCGAGTGATGTGCAACGTGGACACATCAGTCACCTCCAGAGAGTGCCTGAGTAGTCACAAGGTGGTTCACAGCAATTCCTTACGCAGCTGGGGCTCTGTTCCTCCCACAGCACCCAAAAAYGAGCGAGCAGGCAATGAATGTTAGCAGCCATCAATAACTATCAGTTTAGGATGGATTCAAAGATGGAAAGCTCCCCCTCACGCAAATGCAAAATGCCCAAAGCCTCCCAGTCTTTCCACTGCTCTGCCTTACTTCAGTCAAATCTATTCACAACCTGTCTTCTTCACTACAGCAGGAGGCAGAGAGCTCAGGAGAGCACTACAGCCATTTGTCACCATCCTGCAGATTAGTCCACTTTGTCTCAATGTTTTTGGTGATGGCACTGTTAATATGAAACATTTCACTAGCATCTATCTATTTAAAAACTTAAGGACTTAGGCTAAAACTGACCAAACAAACAACAATGTGAAAATTAAATACTAGGGAACTCTCTAGAAACCAGAAATTCAAACACAACAGAACTGTATAAATGGTGAGAATAGGGAGAACTTCGGAGGAAACCAAGGCAGCCTCTCTCTGAAAATACTGAAAARTTAAATTTTGTGCCATTGAATTCAGGTAAAATGATTATACTCCTCCGCATCTCTTTAATATCTCCCTGGAAGTGTGTGCTTTTTCTTCTCATTTTAATCTATCAGAAGATCAGAATAGATAATGTGATGCTCAGTGCTACATTTTTATACTTTGGCAAGTTGCTTCTAGGCATTCTGTGGGGTCAGAATGCCCCTACATTTGGTAAATAATAATTCCCTTATTTCTACAATAACCCCTTATTTTTCCATAGATGGATTTCTCTGCCTCCRTCTCATCTTGCTTGCTTTACTGAATAGATGAATAGATCACCTTTGACTTCATATAATTTTGCCTTTTCTTGAGAGACTCTTGAGCATCAAGCTCTCTTTTATTCTCATGTACTGAATTAAAATTTTAGAATTTTTTTTATTCCTTTTTTTTTATTGTAGGCACAGGCACGACGGATTCTAATATCACAAAGAAAGCTGTAAGGACTTTATATTTTATGCAAAATATCTACAATTTATATGTACAGCCAGCTTCMAATCTTAAACACTCCACATCACAGCCAGGTGAGGTTTAAGGACAAACACATGCATAATTCATGAAAGCATAACCATTATTGGTAGCTCTGTAGAATAAATAGTCCTTGGTAGACACTGTGCATTTGAAGGATGCACCATATTCATGCTAGCAATACAGAGCTAAATTTTTATTTATGGTGTACTTGCAATCCATTCAATTYTGTTTCCATTTGAACACACTGGTGAAATAGAGTACAATATTCTGTCTCAGTTACCAGCACAAGATGCACAACTCAAGGCAGAGTTCCCCATAGCCAGAGAGCACACACGAGCTGATGACTGCACAGAGTCCACCAGGGATCTTGTTATGCCAATCTAATTAACCTGGAAAATGCACAGCTAGCACCGTGCTCTGGGCTTGCACTCAGATGGAAAATGGGCTGTTCAACTATTGTGTGTGCAGGGCAGGCCTCTCATAACTCCCAAGTCAGCAGAAACATTTAAGCATATGCTTACCATTAATGTTAAACAGGTGCTTAAGTAGGCTGCTGAACAGGGAACATAACMGGGAGCACGCCTCTGGAGGACGTGATTTTTGCTTTAATTGCTGTTGCACAGGATTTATTTGCTACTCTTAGATATTACCAATGGCCTCCTTTCCCTACCAAGACTGCAATTCTGTTAAAATTTGAGTAGGAAAATAGTGAGAAATGCTCTCTTTATGAAAAAATCATGAAAAACAAAAACCAAAACAAGGTGTATCTGTAAAGCCCAAGATACTGGAASAGAGATGAGCAAATTTTAATTTTAAACTTTCTAGAATATTTTATAGGTTTTGATTCCTACAAGAATGTCTAAGTCCAACCAAAATGGACCATTCTTAACAAYGTTTTTAACATACTACAAATGTAGAAGCACATGGTTAATGCAAATAAAATAAAATGCACAGAGAATAACATAAAATCAACAGAGAATATAACATGAACTTCTCTTCCCTGAGAAAAATTCTAAGTAGTGAGATCAGGAAAGGCTCAGTCATACTGATATGAGCTACAATTAATTTCTGAATTACTGCTCTACCCACAGCATTTCATACATCCTTCATGTAGACCAGAGATCCAGTTTTTACCAGTCAATAAACTCAGAGCTCATGAACAGTCATATTCCTGCCTTACAATCACTTGCTTTACAAACTAGATCTTCATAAGTGGCACTTTCAGCCCCCTCACAGCCAGATGAGAAGKCATTATTATGAGCATATTTTTTACATGCTTATAATTAGGCACTAGAAAAAAGCAATACAAGCTTATTTCTCGGTTACTTTGGTTATACCACAGGCTGCAGAAGAACTACTCAGTATTTACAGAAAACATGCCAAGCTATAATTTCAATTTTTTCCCCACGTTTTTAACAACRTCAGTCCCAAATGATAAACAAAAATGTTTCATTTTCAGCATGTTTTCCAGTTTAACATCATCAGTGAAAACAAACATAAGCAGAAGTGGAGACACGCAGCATGCTCTGGGGAACAGCTGATGGAGGAGCTCATGGGGCTCTCCATGGGGGACAACTTATAAAATGAGATGAGGTAAAATATACAGAGTGCCTGTCTTAACCACTTCACTCTGCTTTTCTTCTGCTTGCTTTCTTACTGTGCAGTTCACCTTTTTTATTTTTTTTCTTGTCAGCTGCAGTATATTTCACTGTTGTTGCCTTTTAAAAATTACTGAAAATCCCTGGTGACATGGAACATGGTGGGGTTACTCAGATCTGAAAGCACCTGAGCCTCAGAAAAAAAGTCTTACTCATTTCAGCAGGAGTAGAAATCCATTAAGTTTGGCAAAAGTTTTGCTTGAGTAAGTGCTGAATAATGACTACAGAATGAGGCTATGCAATATGTGACTGGAATTCATGCCAAGTCTGTCTACACACGCCTGAGTTGACAAAATCTCCTGGCCAGTATTCCCTGTAACTTGAGAGGGATTTTCCACAGCTTGACCAGTCTGTTTACCATCCAGTTCTTGACCYGGGCATGCAGTGTTCAGCACTGCAGCTCATTCCACTGTCTTGAATTGTTTGTTTTCTCATACTTGCTTTGATTGGACATTTGTGTGCATCTCAGGATAAGCCCTTAAATCATCATTCCATAGTAATTAGGGATGAGAATGTGGGAATACTTCATAGAAGCAGAGACACACTATGAAAAAGGCCTCCTCACAAACAAAATCCTGAACTAATTGCTGGAAGTGCACAGAGTTTGCAACTCTTCTATTGTGTCTGTGCAACTTGGGAACCACCTATTTACAATTGAGGGTTGGACTCAGATGCAGTTACACACATAATGATTCTCCCCCTGATCAAGATATGACAGGCAATTCCACAACTCCTGCTCCCACTCTTTATCTTCCACAGCAATGAAGGGGATATTGCTGGGCATACAGAACCCACAGGGAAAACTTTGTGCTCACAAACCACCAGCAAAGCTCTTCTTCCCAGAGCACACCATAAACATTACAGCATAGATGCTTCAGGAAATCCCAAGACCTCATCAGYATCTCCATGGATGCACAAAGCCAGGTTTTGCAAAAGCAGAATCCAGACATAATCTTGATAATCCACTCCAAGGGCAAGAGGACACTAAAAAAGCAAACTTTGTGTGCTACAGTACAAGTTCTGTTCGTACAGTGTCCTTAAGAGGACAGAAAATCCATGCAATCTACAGGTGACTGCATGCTCCAGCTGGGTCCCAGCTCTCTGGGTATTGTAAGCACTCAGGATCTAATGGTTTAGATTTGTTTTTAAAATTGCATTCTCAACTGCAGCCTTTTCAAAAGGACTGAATACCACAGGAACTTGCTAAATGCAATGCTCCATTGGGAAGGAATGCCAAGCTTACTAAGTGACAGCATTATGCATTAGTGGATTACATGAGATTTAGAGTACATAAAACAATTTAATAAATGGGCTTTGCTTGTTAATCTCACGTGAGTTACTGTGGAGTACAATACTGTACAGACAGCACACAGGCAAACGCAGACCTAGAAGAATAAATCCTCATATTGCACTTGTGATGACATTAAACCATTTGGATTAAATAATTTTAAAGCCAAGGGTGCATTATGATGTTCTAGGACAGCTCAGTTTAYACAAACTATGGACCAAGAGATTTCTGCTACAGGATGGCACCTTGCTGAGATAGAGATTCTCTCTAGCTACAGGGCAGGGCTGTGCTGCTGGGAGACTGGAACTGCTCCTGCACAAGCTTGCAGGGACCTGGGAAGAACAAAGCTCCAAATGTGGAGCTTCATCTATCTTCACATGCAACTGCAGATGTAGTTGACAAACCCTGGGCAGATGTGCAGAGTAGTTTTTGTCTGATGTAGCAGAGGAGGCTGGAAAAGGTTCTTAGTTCCACTTAAGATGCTCTGGAATATCTACRACTATGTTTAAGCAACAGACAGACTCATCACTTAGATATCTGCAGGGTAGATGTTTATGGTTCAGCTTGCACTCCATAATTCCTTGAGTCAATGGAGAGAAGTTGGTATTGAAGAGTGCAGTACTGTGGCCCATTTTACACTTTTACATGAAGATGGGATGAATCATGTCCCAGACTCCACTGACTAATTTGTAGAGAGAGCCCAGGCTGACTAACTTGGATATAAATGTCTATACTGAAGAAGCCAGTGTTTAGTCAGAGGAATCCTATGYCCATCGTGTTCTAATGAAGAATTACCACACTCCCATGGAGACTGTTCCAGCAGTTCATCACATTCACTGTAAAAACCAGGCACTTTATCTTCTACTTTGGAATGCTCTAACTCCAACTTCAGCTTTGAATCTTGTTTTGTCTTTGTGAGCTGCATTAAAGACCCTGTTGGTACTGAGGGTTGTGTAGAAACCAGAGGTGTTCTTGGGGCATGATTGTCTGTTGCCTTCCCCTTTACATAATCAATTAGGACAATACTGAGAGAGTGCAAAGCTCTGCAAAGAAAYGAGACCTCTGTGATATGTGAGTGACACTTGAAACGTGCTGTACAGTATCTGCTGGCAGTTGAAAGACTCATTCCACAGCACAGAAAGAGAAACTCTCCTCATCAAATAAAGCCTCAGGCCATCAACATCTACAAAACTTACATTTTAGGTATTTATCTCAACAAGCAAATCCAGGCTTCATTAATGAATACATGTAACCTCTCAAATACAAATGCTGTCTTCCCAGCTGCACAGACAGCTCTGTGGCTCTGTTGCTGCTCAGGGTTCTGCAGCCACCCACTCAGCTGTCATTCACTCAAATCATAACAGTCCCTTCAACTTCTCCTCTTTTACTATTTGGGAAAGCAGTGAAAAGATTCAGAAAGAGAGGGAGGTGACAGACTGTCCTGTGAAAAGTAAGACAACTCAGAGGAGGAAAAGGAGAAATTAACACAAAGTGCACCTTTTTCCTTGCAAGTAAGAGGAAGCAGAGAAGCTGCTGAGGAATACTGAAGAAAAAGATGCAGGTGTGAGGAGCATCTCAGATTCAAGATTTTGAACCCTTCTGACAGTGAAAATTAAAGTTAGACCACATGCCCTCCTTCAATCTCACGGTGCTAAATAGCAAGCCAGCAATGTGGAGTGCTTCCAACAGCTCCCAAAGTTGTTCTGAGACAGCCTGGCACCATGTGTTTCCCTCAGGTCCTGCAACTTCAGTGGATCTCTTATAATTCCAGGCTTTGAACTTCTCCATCCCCTAAGTGAGGATGTATCTAAAAGGACACTATATTACATGGACAGCATTAGGATCCTACAAAGCTTGTGGAACTCTCTGCAATCCCACTTTAATGTAAAAAGACTCCTAATTTCCACCAACTAGCAGCACGACATGAGAACAGTCTCAGCATATTTTACAGCTTTCCCACAATGCAGCAATTCCAGCACCTCCTATGGATTGTATGCAAGCTGCTCATATTATCCTAACAAAGGGSAACCCTTGCTCCCCTTTATGCCTGACCCAGAAATGATACGAGAATGTTACAATCCTCAAAATACAACCTGCCTTTCACTAAGCAGCTGCAGTCCCAATTCTTGCTGTAGTATCAGCAGTTGAATTCCTGCCTGGCTTTAAACTTCAGCTGAAGTGATGATAGCTCACCTGGGAACTGCTACCACATTTCCCTTGCTTTTGGTTCTGGAGCTCCCTGTGTTTTAGCTGAGGCAATAGACAACTAAGGAATAGGACACAAATTGTACTATTTGTAAATCTGGATTGCCTCTGGCTTCTAAGTCTAGCTAAMCATAAGACAGAGGGAAGGCTAAAGCAGCAGAGAGCTGCACTGGATCAGAAACTCCACCACTTCAGTGTGRGAGTTTCAAAAAACAATTAATCTTTACACAGCTTCTTTAGCTCGTTAGAACAACTGCATTTTTGGCTGAGAAGAATTTCACCCTGTTTCAGTGCCATGTGATTGAACACAGCAAGAAACACACCTGTAGGTAAATTATGGCAAATAAGGGGAAATCTCAATGAAACACCAAGGTCTTATTTATCTTAGTAAGAATTTATTGCTCCTGAGAGGCACCAGAGTCGTGTTTCTCAAGGAAGAGCAGGAGCACTCCTGSGATGACAGAGTAGCTTAGTCTTCATGTCAATTGTACCCTTGTGGTCTCTGAGGCCTCAGAGGTGCTAGCAGACTTCTGAGGAGATAACAGTTGCCACTGGGCTTATTTCATTTGGGTTTTTTATATGTATATCAAAACTGCAGCTATCAGAGTTGGAACTTAAGTGGTCAAACTGAAAATCTAAATCTTCAGGCTCTCCTTCAGCTCCTCTCAATGAACCTGAATTGTCTCTTTYGCCCTATTTATACATTTTCCATCAGAGTAAAGCAGAAACATGGCACATCTACCACGATTTCTCTTGGCATTTTCCAAACAACTGAGCAAATGCAGGTTAGACTGAAATTCAGAACAGAGTTTCACAGCAAAATCCTTCTAACACACACAGATGGAGCAGGGTGCTCACTGCTTCCACTGACCACTAAGTGTGCCAAAGTCACAGCCTGCTCACACACAGCACATTGAATCGCCTTCAAGACCCCTCTGTACTCCCCCAAGCCCATTGTTCCCTCTCACCTAATTGTCTACAACCAAAGRTAATAGCTCCTTATTACACTTGTTGCAATTGCACCTCTAACAAATTGGGATTTTCATGAGTGTTTGTAAGAGAAGAATCTGGCACTACAGTAAAGGCCCTCTTCCAAACAGCTCTTTTGGAGACATTTGTTTGCAAAGCCATCAAAAACAAACTAACAAAAAGCCTGTGTGCATGATAGATCAGTCCCTGGGGAGACACAGGGAAGTGTAGAATAAAACATGTAGTTAGCACTATTGTCCTTGACCTGATAACTGGATGTGTAAGGAAAAAGTCTGGAATATTTTAAYGAAATAAATTCTATAGCCATACCTAAAGTTAGGATAAAATGCAAGTGCATTACATTTGTCTCCAAAAGTGATAAATCTTTATCTCCATACTGTATTGTTGCATATTAACTTCAAACACACTGTGGAAAACTCAAGGGTACGTCAGTTCTTACTAGAGGAAAACACTGTGTATTAATCACTCCCTGCAGCTTTTATGTAGAATTAAGTGAAATCCCATTGTAAGAGCCTGAGCTATTTCTGTATGTTGCATTCCCCCGGCTCAAATGATGAATGGGAAATACAGCAGTAAAATAAAAATAGGCACCTTTCCAGGTAAATGCTGTTGTTTAAAAAAAAAACCCAAACAAAGCCCTGGTGAAATACTGCCACAGGGGTAAAAACATTTATCTCAATGTCACGAGAATGGCTTCGTTTTTTGCTGGTCTAATTAGGTAATAAAGAAATCACAGGTGTAGTGACTCCATGAGCTATTACCACACTTAAAAAGGGTCCACTGCATGGCCAGGGACCAGTGTGTCAGTATTATCACYTGCTGTCACATCATTTTAGGAATGAAATAGCTCAATTTAACAAAGATTTTTAAAGAGAAGAAAAATCAATACATAGTTAGAAGCTTGTCAGGATTCTAAGCAACAGCAAAACTGCCAGAAAACAAACAAACAAAAAAAGTCATGGTGGGCTTTGAATTTCCAGTGACTCTTTGAATTCTGCTGAGGCACTTAATGCAGGGCACACTATAATTCACCTCCTGGGATTCCACACACCCTAACCCTGTACTCTCAATCACTGCCAGATATGTGAGGGAGGACATCCACAGCATAGGATTTGACATGAGTAGTTCAGGATTCTAATTTTAATTGTAACAAAAGTGATATAAAAGCAAAAAATACTATTTTTTAAACAACAGTTTAAGGAAAAGGATAAAGTACTAGGCTTAACTTCTTGGAACTTCCATCCAAAGTGTACCTCAGTTTTCAGCATTAGGTCTGTTAAATACTATCTTGAAGAAATATAAAATCTATTCAAATATCTTAAAGCTCAAATATTCACTCAAACTTAATTCTTGCTTAAATAAACTGCAGATCTAGCTGCAACCACAGACCAGACTAACACAGAAACCAGGTGTGTGTGGTTTAGGTGGCCCATAAAAACAGACATCATCTAAATAAACCACCTGTCCCCAACAAAATCAAATGTACCAGTTAGCCTGTCTTTAAATTTGATTCCCAGTGTCCCAAAAATGAGATCTCTAAGGAAAAACCTTGCATTCAAGTCCAGGGAGACTGCCCCAAGTGACAGAAGTAACTGTGACTTAGCAGCCTGAGGGGCTAGATCCTGCTCCTGTCTGAGTCAGAGGCAAAAACTCCTGTGTCTGGCTGAAGGCTGGAGTTGTGGGCAGCCCCAGCTGCCCAGCCCTGTGTGCAGATCCATCACCCAGCCCCTGCTCACCCTGCACAGCCGGGGATGTGCGGATCCATTTTGCCACGCTCGGGAGCACCAGCCAGAAATCCCAGCAGAAGCTCCAGCCCTGTGCTGAGTGGCAGTGGGGGAATCCCTGCCTGCTCCTCATTCCCTGACCTCAGACACCAGCAAGGAGATTGTGCAAGAGGTTTTCTATTAATTCTGTGATTTTACACATTCTGTGTATGAGAATTAGGTTCACSCTGTACTTCAATCAAACAACGTCATCTCAGCTGGTTGATTATTTTTTCTTACTGATAGAGAACATCCTAACCAAAGGCCATAATGACCACTAGGATGAGTAGCTTAAGCAGGTGATAGCCTAAATTTTTTCCACGTTTAAAAAGTTCCAGGACTAGATATTTCCCAGGCATTTAAAAAGCAAAATAAAAGGAGCATGCTGCAATCACACAGGCTGTGCAATTCTCCTGGAAAAAAAAAATGTTTGTAGAAGTTCCTGTTCAGTTCCCTTACTTGAATTCACAGGTCACATAGCACTGCACCTTCCTCTTAAACAGTGCCRCTGGAAAAAGCAGTATTATTGGAGTTGGGAAAGGAGGCACTCCCTTAAAAAGCCAGCAAAGCATTTTACTACAGAACTTGATTAAAGGATGGYGAATACTTTGGCTGCTTCTTGAACACGTCAACAGAAGGCATGAGAGAAACAGATACTACTGCCTTTGTATTAAATATCAGCATTTCCCCTCACAGGGGAGGCAAAACACAGACGGGAGCGCTGTGCCTGAGCAGAGAGGGGACAGGAGACCAACAGGTACCCTTGACGAGCTTCAGGTTATTTGAAACGAGTTGGTTTTCAGGCGAAGCGCCCTGAAGCCTCTCCCAGCCTGCGGCGCACCCCCGCCCCACCGCAGCGAGCTCCTCCCGGCTGCGGAGCCGCCGCATGCGGGGCCCCGGCACCCCCAGCCCCGCCGTCCCCAGCGGGTCAAGCCAGCAGGCAAAACACACCAATATATTTCCATCAGCACAAGATGGCAACCAGCACTTCTTCCGGCAGAGCGGCTGGATGCCCTTTTTATTTTTTTTTCCTTGAAGGAGGAGGGGGATTATTGAAAAGGCATCCCGAGTATAGGGTGGTTTTTTGGGATAATTTTTTTTTTTTCCTAAGGGCATGAAGACAAATGTTCCCAGTAGTAATGCCGGAGGGAAGGCGAGGCAGCCCGCACAGCCCCAGCTCACGCACACACATCGCGGTCATCAACTTGGCGAAGTTGGCCGTGCCGGGCGCGGTGCCCCAGCGAGCCCCGCGCTGCGCCCCGCTCCCCCGGCAAAGGGGGACACCCCGGCACCCCCAAATCCCCCGCGGCCCCCTTCAGCGGGGGGACACACACCAAGCGRGGCAAGGACAGCAAGCAAAGCCCCCTCTCCGGTTTCCCCGGCCCCAGCAGCGGGGGCTCCGCACCGACCCTGCGGGGTCTGGCGGCGCCGAGCCGAGCAGGGAGCCCCGACACTTACTTACAGTCACTGGAGGCGCCAGCAGCAGCCACTTACCAGCATGTTTCCTTGCATTTTAGCCGTTTGAAACATTGCCTTTTCCTTCATTTTTGCCGTGTGTGTGCGTGCGTGTGCTGTTCCCCGAGAGTTACTTAATCCAGCGGCTGGATCACTTTAGTGAAGAACTGGCGTGCACTTGCGATGGCTCTTTTTGGTGTGGAGTGGAGGGGACTACGAGCGGCGGAGGGGGAGGGTGYCTGCTTCCTATCCTTTCCTTCCCCACCCTTTTCAATATATATATTTTCCTTTTGACCGAAAAGAGGGGAAAAAAAATTTAAAAAGGCAATAAAAATAAAGCAATCCCTGCCAGAAGAGAGGGGAGGCGGGAGCAGCGGGGGSACCCAGCACTGTCACCACCCCGATCCAGGTTTTGCCCTGCGGGGGCCGGCGGGGCGGGGTGGGCAGGAGGGAGCCGCACACACGCCCCCCGCCCCGGCCATGCCCGGCCGCCGCCCCGGGCCCGGGCGGTCCCGCCGAGCCGAGCCCACCCCGCAGACCAGTTGCAGAAAAAGGGAGGGTGGGGAGGACGGGGGACAATAAATAAAAAAGCGGAGAGCTGGAGTAGGCGGAGGGGCGGTCGCCCCCTCCACTAGCCGTGCCCGGCTCGCCGCTCTCCCGGGGGGGGTTACACACGCTTTTTACAACAGGAACCGGGGAGGGTGTGGGGAGAGGAGCCGCCTCTCCGGCGTTAACTGTTCACCGGCTGAGCCGAGGCGGCCCCGGCCAGGCCACGGCTGGTGCAGGGAGGGTGGGGAATAGCACGGCGCTGCCGCGGGGAGCGGGGGATGCTCGGCGCGTTTCCATGGCTGCGCCCCGGCCCGCAGCCCCCCGGCCCCGCCGCTCCCAGCCCGCGGGGCACTCTCGGGGATCGGGGCGCTTCCAGGCGCTCGTCCCAACGCCAGGGTTTGGGATCCGAGGCGAGCCCCTCCGCACGCCGCAGGAACGGGCGGGGGGATGCCGGAGCTCGGCTCCCACAAGGGAAAAGCCAAAGCCAAGGGCATTGCCCGAGCCGGGCTGCCGCTGCACCCGGCCGTGGAATCTGCGCCTTTCCAGCGSTGCCCACACTTGTGAGAGGTTTCCCATGGCTGTCACTGCGGTCCCTGAGCTGCGCTGCCCCACAGGTGGCCGGTGCTATCCTGCCGCCCTTGTGAGAACGTGGTCCCTCCTCGCCTCGGTGCAGCTTTCCAGGGACAGAGCCTTGCCACACATCCCAGAGGTTCACACCTCAGCTCGCACACAGAAAAGAAAAAAACCCTTGTGGAGTGTGGTCTCTTTTGTCTCTCCCTGATGCACCAGAAGTAATTACATTTCAGGAGAATTAGGTGCCGATCGATTTCACAGGAACCGGGCTGCTTTGTGTGTTCCTCGCTCAAAAAGAAAGAAGAAACTGAGAAGTGATTTGATTAATATCTGAGAAGGGAAATCAAGAAGAAAAAGCAGGAACTCTTCTTATCGTCCAAGGTTTAACCAAGCCAATGGCTAAACCAAAACCTCTCTCTCTTTCTCTCTTTCTTTCTTTTTTTTTTTCTTTCCCAGTGAGGAAACTGCAGACATATCCATGCATCCTTATTTTATGCCCATCTGTAGCACTTTGAACTCTGCTCCTTCACAGTTTGCAGCATCTTCACTTCATAGGCAATGGGTGTTCACTAAAAATAGGACACAACTTGTGCAATCTCATAGTGTTGTTCACACTCTAGTTTTCTTTAAGCTACCCAGATGCTGAAAGATATTTAAATACAAAATCTCACCCAAGACATTAAGCAGGTATCTCAGAAATGGTGGTAATGGGAGAAGGGAGACTCCAAGACACTTGTGGGAAGTGCCAATGGCAGGTGATGCCRGTACCTTTGAGGATTACCTGTGGGAGCTTTCATTTTACAAAAATGCCACTCCTCACTTGAAGATCTTGACTACTGTCTCCCTTGTCTTTATTTGGGAATAGCTTGTACCTCATACAAGCTGCATTTTGGGCAGGAAGTTCTTYATTATGTTGCTCAAACTCTGGTCTTGGATTCTTTACTTTGATTTTGGTGTTTTATCAGGCAGGTCCTGTTCCATCTCAGTTTTTACCCTTAAGTGTTTTAATTATGTACAAATGCAAAATATACCTGTACTTCASTGTTAATTGCTCCATTTGCCTCCTGCATTACTTCAAACACCAACAGAAATATTTACCATATGTTGAACTCTGGCACTACTGGCATCTCAGATATTTTTACCTCAGCTTTGTCATAATGCAGTTGCAGTGTTTATCTCTTATTTTTATTTCATATTTAATTTATGCACTATTGGCATAAAAGTAGCAATTATCTTGATTAAAACAGCTTTGTTTAAAGTTGAGATTACTGGCAAAAGGCTTAGTTTACCACTGACAACATCCAGGGCTTTTTCTTTTATTAAACAACCAGGGTCCATTTGGCTAGAATTTATACATTATTGTGTTTCCACTTCTTCCATTGAAGTCTGACTCTATAATCCAGAGAATTCCAGAAACAGGAGACAAAAGGGTTTTGCAGTGTGATGCAAAATGACACTGATGATGTTGTGGCAAAAATGCCAAACACTTTATGAGACATAATTCTTGTTTACAGCTTTTAACTCTTATTTTCTGACTCATTTGACACTTTGAGAAAAGATGAAAGTGAAAACTCTGATAAGTTTTATGACCAGAGTCCACCCTTGGAAGTTTCCAAAGCTGAATGGATAAAGCTCTGGTCATCCTGGTCTGATGTGAGAGGTCACCTTTTTCAGAGCAGGAGGTTGGGCTGGAGACCTCCTGAGGGTCCTTCCAGCCCAAAGGATCACAGCACCCCAGACAGAGTGACCCTTTTAGTTACAGATCAAAATGTCTCTTTAACTAATTACTTGTCTGTTGCTTTCTGAGGTGATTCCAAAACTGCTTCCCTCATGTTCCCAGAGACTTCAGGTTGTGCTGATCATGACTTTGGCTGGTAATTTTCACTCCTGAACCGCTTTTGCTTGGCTGATGGAACAGCAAAGACTTGGTCTCAGATCTGTAAGTGTGAGACTAAGCCATGCTGCAGATTTGTACCTCAGGCTGTGGCCAGGTGGTTCTGCTGCAAACAGTCAATGACACTGTCCTTCAGATTTGGGACTTTTAGGGCAGCTACAAGTGACACTACCACGTTTCTCCCTCAAGTGCATTAATCTGACTGGACTCCCTGTCATCCACCATTCAGACATCTTTTGAGCTTTTCTTCTTGATGGATGTTCTCCATGTCAATTTAATGGAAAATTGCTAGAGCTGCAACAAATACTCTCACTGAACAAGGAATCAAGTTTTTTATGATTAGGGAGTGACATGGTGAATGCAGAAAGATGATCCGATATTTCTTCAGCATTTTTGTAGGGAACATATTTTTTTTGCTTCCTTTGAGTGATGTGAAAGGACAGACAATCACCCTGGGACTCAATAGAGTAGTATGATTTAAGTAGCTAAAAAGCCTCTGTATTTAAGACCAGAGATCTAGCCCAGGAAACCTCAATAAAATATGAAAATATTCCTTCATCATATCAGGCTTTTTCTCAGAGGGAAAAAGTGAAAATTCATTACTTTTGCATTCCTTGGTTTAGTCTCAGTGCACCTCCTTTGCCAGTAGATTTACTTTTGATATGAATATGGGAAGGTTTGGCCCAGACTCAGCTGCATCTTAGAAGAAAGATCTGACGTGAAACCCCTGTGTAAGAAGGGGTGRGTTTTTTGCAATCTGTCCATTTGTATCGAAGGTGCATAACAGGAGGAAAACCCTGGGAAATCAGAAAGTTTTCATTTCAAATCTGATCCAGAGATAACCTCCGTACCTCAGGTACTATGACAAAACCAACATGGCATCTTCATCCACCAACATTTTTATAGGCCATTTTGAGAAAATGTGCTTTTCTTACATCTCTCACAGAATGAGATCTAGGAAAAAAAATAAAGCCTCATAGATATTCTATTCTTTGTGGGTTTCAGTACTCTGAGGCTGACTTTCTTTATCTGAGAAGGAACACAGGSTACAATGCTTACATCCTATTCACAATACTTTATTTAAAGCCATGTTGATAAGAGACTGGGAGAATTTATTTTATCAAATAAAACCCATTCAATGCATTTGATGCTGGCTCTCCTCACTCTCCCAACAAGCCTAGGAACAGTCCTTCTGAATAGAAGGAAAGAATTAATTTCACAAAGTATTAGCTGGCTGCAGAGCACAGACATTCATTTTTTCACTATTTTGAAAGAAAAATCTTTTAAGGAGGTAAGACCACAGACAAATACAGCAGCTGTTGTACTAAGAATTGGTTCTAAGAACATCAGGATTTCACTTCCTGTCCTTAATTTAAGGTTGTTTTTTTCTGTCTCCAATAAAAGTATTTGTGTTTTCAAAATACAGCAAATGGCTTTTTCTTCTCAGTCAGACCCTTTTGTGAGGATCCTGTCTTCTATGTGTCAGTTTGATGCTCAGGCTTCTGTCCAACCTAATTTCAAGACTGTGTTCTCTAAGATTGGGTTAGGCCACATTACTCTTGCTCTGGGTTTTTCCCATCCTCTACATCCCACCTGACCCATCGTTTTGTCAGTGACTCACATCTTCTTCCCTTCTCTGGGTCCACAGTCTGAGCTGAGCAGTGGGGGAGGCTGATTTGCACTTGCTGTCAAGCATCCATGAAAGCTGGTGACTTCCAGCAGAAATGCTGAGGGGGAACCCATCCCAAATGCTTGGGATCAATCACTCAGGACAGAAGGACCTCAGGAAGTTTCCACCACAACCTCCTACTGGAGCAGTGTCAGCTCTGAGGTCAGACCAGCTTGCTCAGAGCTTTGCCATGTCTTGAAACCCTGCAGGAATTSGGATTGCACAGCCTCACCAGACAACCTGTTCCAATGTTTCTCACAGGGATAAAGATTTTCCCTATATTCAGTCTGAAGTTTTCTTGTTTCAGCTTGTGCCTGTTGCTTCTCATCCTCCTGACACACCTCACTGTGAAGAGCTTGGTTCCATCTTCTCAAAAACCTCCCCAAAAAGTTGGAGAGCTGCTGCCAGGTCCCCCCAAACCCACCTCTTCCCCAGGCTGAAGCAGTCCACCTCCCTCAGCCTCTCTGCAAGCGTTAAATGTTCCAGTCTCTGATCATCCTGGGGGCTTTCTGCTGAACTTGCTCCAATTTATATCAGTCGTGTATTGAGGCCCCAAAACTGAACCACAGATGTGGTCTGACGAGTGCCAAGAAAAGGAGACAACAGCTGAGGCAAAGATCATCTCCAGTACTTGCTTTGTTATTAAATTACAATATTCAAGAGGAACAGGCTTGGTGGGATCCCAAGTGAAATGTTTGAGTGTTGCTCTGTGCAATCCTAAATAAGTCAGGAACAGCTTCAGTAATAGTAAATATATTCCATAAAAGTCTTTAGTAATGCAACTCTGAAAAAAAATCTCAGAGAATTACAGCAAGGAACATTTTTTTTCTTATTAAGTGGATCAATTTTGAGAATTTCATTGCTCAAGCCAAGATACATGTCTCTTCTGAAAAATCTTCACTCCCAATATCCTCAAACTTTGCCCAAGTATTTACAGCTTCTAGTCTTGTCTTCTAAGGAAGTCTTGGCTTGTCTTCCAGAGAAGAAATTGGAGAGAGAGATAAAGTAGACACACTGTTAAATAAATTTAAAATTTACTTCTGAGGATCACTAATTCTTCAAGGGATTAGAATAATGACAGAGCAGCTGCTGTTAAAAAGTTAATATTTGCTACTCTTACTGSATGAGGGTGCTTAAGCCATCTTTGTTAACATAAATGGGAGAGTCTGAAAAAAAGGAGATTGTATT
Organism: Mixornis gularis; assembly: GCA_003546035.1. NCBI lineage: Eukaryota > Metazoa > Chordata > Aves > Passeriformes > Timaliidae > Mixornis > Mixornis gularis. The sequence goes on from QVAJ01000007.1 coordinate 7,830,961, forward strand.
AGCTCAGACAGCATCCTCTGTTTCCTGAGGAAAAAGTGAATAGGATAGAAACCTCTGAATTTTAGAATTATATATTTTTTGATAAATTCTTTTTCAATTAAATTTATTGGGTTACTACCAACCTGTTCCCCACCCTTTTTTATTTGGAAAGCATATTCATTCACTTCTCATTCCTTCCAGTTTAAGTCAGGGCTTTAAAACTTCACAWTTTTAGGAAATTTGAAATGGAACAGCTGAACACAGTTGTCTTTGAGAAACAACTTACTGATGTGTTCCTGTTACACCAACAGGAGTGTATTTTCCCAAGGGAATAATTGGACACTTCATTCCTCATGTACCAATTTCCCAGGGGAAACAATGAGGAGCTCAACACTCCCGATGTCTCCTGACACTACTGAGACACTAAATACCAATTTATGTGCTTTGACATTCTTAGAAAACTTGGTAATTTGTTAGATTCATCAGGGCTTGAGGCACATCACCTCTGGACAGCTACCTGGAACTCAGTCAACTCCTCATTATCCCTGAGTGAATTATTCATCTGCAAATAGACCATGGGGTCAGTACAGAGATCCCCACCTTGCTTTCATGTAGCCCATGATAAACCCAAGAGCTCACAGGSTCACCTGGGGCACTGCATTTTATTYTGTTTTGCTGTTACCTTCCCTGGGCCAGGCAGAACCTTCTGTGCTCTCACAGAAGCAGGGAGGATGGATGGGCAGGTCTCAGACTCATATCCACAACAATAATGGACATGCTGTGTTTTTACTTCCTTAGGTAGAAGCACCGAATGTATCTCATCCGTGAGTTCCTGCCCACACTGTGCACGAGGTTTCCTCCTAAGACAAGCAGCAGATAAACTCTGCAGTACAGCCCAAGCATGAAGTGACGTTGACAGTTGTAGGAGGGCAAAATCTGGAGGATTTCTACTAGAAGTATGGATTCTGCCTTAAGGCTTCTTGTTTTTTTCACATTTCCAGCTTTTAAACTCCATTAATGAAAGCTAAAAATACACAGAGTTCAAATAGTTACTTTTCCATGAATGAAATTGAAGCTGCTAAGGGGTTCAGAGTAGGAGGAAAAGCATTCAGAATGTGATTTCTGAATCATGTCTGGGCGTATGAAATGTAMATGCAGGGGGATGCTAGGAAAATCTGGGCAACATCATTAGAATCACTTGTAGGAACAGGAAAATGCTAATAAGAAGCATTATGGGATTTTGTTTTTCAGGCAAGTAGCACTTCTGGTTAATCAGAGCTAAAGTTTTTTATRCTTCAAAAACTACAAGTTCTGCTGYAGAATGATACACTACTCATTAATATCTTTTAGCAAATATCCTCATCCTTAAATGTACTTTGGATTTTCATCTGGACTTCACCAATTCCAGTGCCTAGCAAACGGATCCCACTGTGTTTGGTAAATTAGRAGTATCCTCTGCCACCAAGCTACTCCCAGCACAAGTGGAGACTGCAGAGCTTGAAAAACAAATGCATAAATCCACACAAAAGCCTAACTAGAATACAGTATGCTGAAARCAACATATGTGCTAAGGTTTTCTCATTACCACTGAAATGAAAATATAGACAGACTTGTGGTAAACATTTGAAAGTTTGTTATGCAACACATTTAATCCTCTGAAACAAGTTTAATTTTATTTCAATACCATTTTGACAGTCTACATTTTTTAATCACAATTATGTTGAGAATGCAAAAAAGCRTAAAAAATCTCCTTCATTCAAGTGTTCGCTCCTGACAGTGATTCCAGCCAAGCTGGAAAGACCCCAAAACCACAAGTCCCAGAACCAAGAAGGATCTCACATATTGCCAAGAAAACGCCAAGCACGAAGAGCCAAGGAGGCTCATCCCATCGAAATCAACACAAGTCCTGCCMCTGGAGCCACAGCTGCAGCCAGGGTGTCACCACAGAATTTCCTTCAACCCCGCCATGAGTCAAGCTCTACTGGTATAAAATAGCACAGGTCCCACTTAAGCCAAGCAGAAAACCTGGACCCACAAATGAACCCCCTGCTCAGCCCGAGCCCTAGTGATGGCACACTGCTCAGAAGGCATTCTGCCTTTGGTGTTTGCTATTTCACTATTCCAATGCTTTAGTCCTGCAGATAACTTATTTTGTGAATATCAATGGATTTCTATTTAATTTGTGAAGCTATATAGGATCTTTTAGGTAGATWATTTAATGCTTGCCAACTTCCATTAATTTTTAACTAGGCTTYCTAGCCCAGAAGACATACTGAAACATTCTCATTTCAGATCAGGTGGGTCTATCTTTTGATTAAAGAGCCAATTTTTTTTCTTYCATTGTGATATGGATGATTAAATTTCTCTGCTAATTATCTGTATCACCTCAGAACACCCTGTGCCTGACATAAAATATTTCAACAAAATAAGACTACACATAATTGCATTACTCCTTTTCTTAATGAGGAGAGGTTGATATAAGCCTGTCAATTTACTTTGAGTTCTTCTCCACCTTGAGGGCAAAGATAATGTTTCTTGCTCTTGGATTATGTACCTACAACACCAGTAGAAATTTTTTTCCCACTACTTTGTAGCGGAATTTCAGTGGAATTTTAGTACATTAGGTGGCCAAATRTTGCTGTATAGGCATTTTWACATTCMCTTCATTCTTCTTAGGTGTATTTARTAAGCTAATTTCTTGATTTTTTGAGGCCAGGTACCTAAGTTTCTTTCCTTTTGGAGAAATTGATATCATGCCTACAAGTAATCTTGTTGTCTATTGATGTGAACCAATTGCTAGGATGGTGTTTTGGAGCTCTCCAAAGTCAAGGATTTAGTTAATCTGTTGTGACAATCACTCAGTTTTAATTATTTGAGTTTATGAAAGTGTGAACACTCTAGATTAGGGCCTTCACTTTATCACATTCATAAAATATTGGAGCAAACAGGGCCCTGACATCTATCCAATAATATAAAATATTACCATAGAATTGTTGTTTTTCCAATGTTATTAAGATGGGTAGAGACCAAGACTTTATCCCTGAATGTCTAAAATATCTAGGAAGAATAGTCAAGTTCCTAATTACTTTTGTCAGTTTTCWGCTCCAAATCAAGGTATATAGAATGCAAATTATAATTTACAACAGCATTTTGCCTTCAGTTAAAGACACTGCTGCCTAATATGGAAGTAGAAGTTTTCCTAATGGAATCAAAGGGAACTTTGGAAAAGTTGTTATTATTTTTCTAGGTATTAGTTCAGGTTGCCAACCTTGGGGTAGAAGAACCAGAGTTTAAAACTCCCTTGGACTTTATTTTGGGGAAGTTGTCTTTTACCTGGAATCATAAATTACTGTATCCTCTCAATATCTTTCTAATGCACCCTGTTGTGTTGAATTTAGACAGTCATTTAAAGGTGGGGAAACAGCTAAGTAAGGAAAATGGTGTTCATTGCAACAAATGCTTGGAAAGCAACAAACAAAAAGGTCTAGAAGTCCTGTCAAGAAAAATAAGGATTATGTCATCCTTCACTTAGGAAGATACGTAAATGGGGTTTCAGGAAATTCAGCTGTTGATGTTCATTATGGGGAGGAACCTCTGGAGACTCTCAGTTAACTTAGGCAAACCCAGCATGTCCAAGTAGATGAATGAAAACATTGTTTTGGTTCAATACAGGGATGCAGAGAGCAGCTTAGTGGGATACTCTACAGAAAGGTAGGAGAAAAAATAACCCTGGCTCAAAACTTTGGGGTCCCTCCGTCTCTGTCCATGAAGTGACTGTCCAGCCAGCCACCCTGGCTCCTGAGTGACCACCCTGCATGGAAGGGGAACCAAAACCTGAGCCATCCCTTTGAGGAAAAACCCTTTGTGCCTGGAGTCTGGGGAAAAGATGGGATCTGCTGTGTGCYGATCACTGGGTTGCCATTGCAGCTCCTTTGATGAATTAATTTCAGTCTTTTGGGTGCCACCACCTCTAGCAAGCACATTCCCCGGCTGATCCCAAAACCAAGGTATTTAAAGACGTGTTTCCCAGAGCAGCACTGAGTGAGGGATCCTGGCCAAGGCTGCTGGCAGGAGGAGGCTTTGAGCTGCAGCCTTGGCRGGGAGGCGAAGGCCACGGCCATGATGAAATGCAGGATGCTTGTCTGGAATTCAGTGTGGAGCCTCTCTGCGATTTCAGTGGGCTTTCATTATCAATTTTGTTTTCTATTTCAGTCTCAGTTGTTCTCTTTCTCTTTTTTTTTTCTGGAGAGTTCAGTGGTTGGTTTGGCAGGAGGTTACGCACATATAATCTTTTGCATAACAAAATGTAATTAGAAAATGTAAATATAACTTAACTCTATTACTGCACTGAACAATAAAATGACCACAACACAGGCTACTCTGGCACTCTGATAATTCATCATCCAAATTACACACCACATCTCCATTAGACTGCCCTTTTCCACAAAATTCATCTTGCCTTGTTGGGGCTGAAAAACAAAACCAATTTATTAAACAGCAACACCAAATGAAGCGATGAAGTTCAGTGTTTGGAACATAACAAGAGAAAACACTTTGAGGATTACAATCTTCTCTTACAGATAAGAAAATATTTTTTATGCTGAAATTTTTAAAGGAAAAACTATTCTTTACGAGTGATTTTGTTTTGAAATGCAGCTGTTTTACATCATGGGAGTTCATAAGACATTAACTCTTTCCATAGGATAGATCCTTGGTTAACTGATCTTGGCTTTCAGCTACTGGATTTTTACCAGTGTGTCTTATGCACATCATGKATATGGACAACGTGCCTTGCACAAGGAATATTAACCAAAAACAACAAGGGCAGGAAAAGGCAAAGCCTGGTTACAAGACAGCAAAACCTTCTCCCTACACAAGTRAGGAGAAAATGTAGAAGTTTCTGTGGGAATTCTGGCCATTTATTTATCCAGACCAGCAAATTGTGTCTAAAAACTGTTTAGTTTTAAAATAGATGATTAAGAATTTACTAAGTCACTCATTTCCATTGAAGCTGAGTCCTGTTAGCCCCCAACAACTGTTGCACCAAGTGAAGTTATACAGATTGCTGACAAAAAAACCCACAGGCTACCATTTCTCACAAACTAAGCTAAAATATATTTTAAAAAATACTTTTTGTAACAAAACTTGCATATTTAAAAGAAAAGTTATTGACTTTGTAATACCTMTCTGAAAGATGTTTTACAAACTGAACCCATCTCAATTGTCATTTATAAAGTTAAAAAAAAAAAAAAAGGCAAGTGGAATCACTGATACTGATTCCAAGGATGAATTAGTGGCAAATTCAAAGTGTAAACAAGACACTTTGAACAATCCATGTTGTAAAAGGACACAGAGATCAAGCACAGAGCAAAATGGGAAGAGTCAGAATAACATTACCACAGTGGCTCTGAAATGGAAATAGGTGGAGCAAAAGGAATTAAGGCCAGYGGAAGACTTGGAGCACTACAGCAAGATGTGAGTGGAATTTAGACATTTGGGTCCACAGATGAAATCATAAGAATTTCAGCTCAGCTCACACCTTTGGGTACGCTGGTATCTTTTCAGCTCCATTGGCACTGGGGTTTGTGACCTGCACAGTTGTCCTGGGCTACCCCAAGCAAGTGCCCTGAGTTTGAGCAGCCACGGGGCTCCACGGCTCCTYTGTGTGCTTGGGCTGCCTCAAACCAACATCCAACACCCACTCCACAGCCTTGGGGCAAGGTGTGCTCTCCTCAGCCCTTTCCRTAGGGAAAGAGGTGGATCCCCAGGACCTCCAGGGCCAAGAGCTGTAACACACATGCAGATWCCCTTAAAAGCTGAGGAGGAGAGCTTGGAAGCAGTTTTTATGGAGAAAAATGACATCTTTTTCTCAAAACTTTATGGAGAGACAAAATTTATATTCCTTTGTCTGCTGCTGTAGTTAGAAGTGGATTGACATCCTAACCCCAGGCAGCCACTCACTCTCTTTTGTCTCCCATTCAGTTCCACACAAAYCCTTGCTATCTTCTTGAAATTCAAGTGTTATGTGTTTTTGCAGAACACAAAGAAAATAACTTTCAAACTCAAAACAGGTCTTACAAATCTGGGCCAAAGTCAGAGTGGAGAAATTTGATGYAACTCCAAACGCTGCATGAGATTGGCCATTACAGTTTTTATGWCTTACTTCCTCTTGAAATAATTGCCTTATTTTTTTTTTAATTAAATAAAATGTAGGCACTTTTTGGTACAAGAGCTACAACTTCTCCCTAACCAGCTGTAACATGCAGTCTGTTAGAGCAGTTGYTCTGGTACTATTTGCCCCTTTGTAAGAGAATTTGAAATCAAAGGTGCTTATGAGACAGGAGCTGGGAATATGTCTTGTGGTGCTCTCTTTTTTTTCTGATGTTCCTCAGGCTGCTCTTGCCTGTGCAATAAATACTCCATCTATTCTGGTTTCGGCTGAGTCTGACTTCTGTGTGAATTTATGTGTCTATGAAGTGAATAAATTAGATGTGAGCTGAGATGAAGGAATGGAAGTGAAATTATTTTCTTTCCCTTATAACTTCCACAGATTAGTTCTAGTGCCATAGCTACTGTTTTTAAAATTAAAAATGGCAGACTACCAGTTGAGTTAACGCAATACTTCTGTAATGCTTAGAAAATGGAATTCAGAGCTTGGCTCCTGCACAGGTAAAATGGACATGGGTATTTCTTCTTTCATGTGCATTACAGAAAAATGGCTTGATCTGAGTGAGAGATGCTGTACAACCTCCTGGCCATTTCTGTACAATGTGTTCATGATCCAGGCCCAATTCTCTTCTTTCTCTCCCCATCTACTCCCAAACCCTTTTAAATGGCTTGTCTTTGAAGACAATCAACCCAGCCTTCACATTTGCTTTCATTTTCCCCAACTGTTTTCCATGGCTTATCTCCATGTTCTCTATCAAAAATATGTTTTTATTAAAGTAGCCTGTGCTCTTACTGTGGTCTAGAGCTCAACCCTCAGGCCTGAGCTAACAACAAAGCCATTTGTGCAATTGTTTACCATTTGTTTTATAATGAAATGGAAATCTATGTGCTGCCCCACAGATTGCACAGCTCCAGCCCATAAATGTAAAAGGAACTAAAATGCTGTGACATTTTTATGAACACAGAAGCAATTAAGTAATGGACGYAAGTTTGTAAATCGTATTAATTACAGAGGATTGATGCAGCACAAAAGGAAGATGGCTCAATGAAGATTTGTCATGTCTGCTGATATCCTTCTGTGACCTCAGGCAAGACATGGGCTAGTTGTTGAAATGTCTATAAAGGACTCAGTGTCTCCCAYAGGGCTGAGTGCCAGGGAGCTGCAAATGCGGGGCTGCTCCTCAAGGGGGAAGGAGCTGGAGACACAGGGCACCATCCCACGGACCTGAGCAGGGTGATAAGAGCTCCAGCCAGGTGAAATGTGGTGACACATGCAGGTCTATTCAGCAAGCTCCAGCAGGAGAGCAGCCTGAGACAAGCTGCCATTGAGRAAAGTTTGGGGATGCATCCAGGGAGGGCAGCAGGAGGCTGGGCTGGGATCAGGGACACCTGCAATGGATATCAGGCTTGGACACCTGAGCACAACCTTAAACAGACCCCCTGGACATGGCCAGAGAGTTGGACACAGGTGCAAGATGAGGCTGGTCAGGGCAATCCATGCCTATTGGTGCACTCACAACAGTTAAGCACCAATATTGGAGTTAAGCACCAATAACCTGTGAGGACACAGATCTTAGCTTCCCTGTGCACCAGTCCATGGAAAAATTGGGACACCACCAGCTCTATTCCAGGCTTATCATTAGGAAACAGGTTGTGATGTTCAGGAGTTGTCCTAAGAATATCACTTAAAAGCCAAAAGTTGTTACAGTCAAGGGAAGAGCTTTTCCGGCAATATTACAACTGTTCAGGTCTTAACCTGTACACTCTGTTCTTGAGTATTCCCTAATGAAATGGGAAAAAATTGCATCAATCAAATAACAGAATTTGAAGGTCTGCTTGCACCCAGKAGCCCCATCCAGCTCCTCCAGGCTCTGGGCAAGATCCAGTGAGGTGCCTCCCACACCCAGCCTTGTTCCCCCTTTCAAAGCACAGATGTGAGATATTCTCTGTGGAGACCTTCTGTGCCACTCAAAGAATCCTGAAATCTCAAATTTCAGGATATAGAAGATTCAGGATGGGAACCTCCATGCAGTTCTAGTTCAGCACAGAGGGGCTGGTTGGGAATGATTCAAAAACCCTGAACCCCACAATCACAGGAACTCCTCACTGAGCAGAGCTGTTCTCTGTGTTCTCTCTCACCTCCTGTCTCGAGGAGTTTGCAGCAGTTTCTGCCTTCAAACACGTTTTCCAGTGGAACCAGATTTTGTCCAACCTAAGACACCACAGCACAAAGTTCCCACAGAGACTGAAAGAGTGGCTGGGACCCTACAAAACATCAATTACTGGGACAAATGCCAGGATTTGACTTTTCCTAAGGACATTCTGAAATCAAAGGCTAATGAGGTAGACTTCCCTAGACTTTAAGAGCAAAATCCATGGTCAGAGCAATCAGTGGGTTCTCCACTGGTAGAGTAGTCCTCCTTTTCTGCCTACACACCACTCAAATATCCRATTTTTTTTTAATAATTTCTTCCCAATCTCAAGCAGCTGACTCTCCTCTGGCTCTTTTGGAGGTGCTGCCCCTGAAATGAACTGTAGAGCCACGGGCACAGTAATTTATCATACACTTTTCACCACTCATCATTTGTTGCCTACTCCATTTTTCCCAGGGACTTACTTTAACTCCAAAATTGATGGTGAAATAAATAGGCAAATAAATCAGCCAGCCAGAATTATCTCCCCTTCTATTACCTGATGCTCTAAGATATGCTGGGGTCCTCCTTACCTCCAAATTTAGTTTTGACTGTGGTGCAGCTCAGATAATATTCAATCTCCACGCCTCTTTCAGGTTATCCGTATATAAAACCAGCATGAAAACAGCAACCTGCTGGCTCTGGAAAACTAAAATGCTATTGGAAAGAGCTTTTTGAGTTTCAGGGGTTTTCACCACAACCTTCTAGCACACCAGGGTGCAGATACACAACTTCATAGCTAAAAAACCCTGAACCTTGTCAGCACAGCAGCTCTCAGCAGCTTTCTGGTTCACACTGCTCCCAGGGCATCCAGGGAAGGCCAAAGGAAAGCTGTAACAGGAGCCTTACAAATGCCATCAGCTGATCCTAAAATGCTTTTGGCACTGCCAGGGGGACAGACAATTGTGCCCCACTGTGCTGTCTGGTCTTTTTTCAGTACAGATAAAATCTGAACACAGAGACAGAACAAAGATCTGCTGAGCAGAGTCCWGCCAGACGTTGATTTACTTTTTGGATCTAGCATTTTTTGACACATATTTCTGGTTATAAACAGAGCCTGTCCGACCTAAAAATTATAAACAAGGACAGAAATTTGAAATTTGAGGCCAAGAAGCCTTCTTTACCAGAGCACCCAACAGAGGAAAACAGCAAATGAGAAATTACATTAAAACAAAAAAAAATTATATTGACTTGTGCTTCAGCCAGCACAARTCAACACAATTCTGTTCAGGTCAGAGAACTTATCCTGATTTACATTAGATGAGCACCTGGCCTCATATACCTTATGATTCATCACACAGATTGAACTTTGGTGGGTATGACCTCCTAACTCTGGGATCACTCTTGTAGAGCTGATGTCAAATGCAGTCTGTCACAGATGGATTTGTTTGTAACTATTATTTCSAGCACACACCAAATGAGCCTTGGAATCCCAGTGCATACTTAGAATCAGGATGCAGCATYGCTTCATGCCTTGACTGCAAGTAGCTGCATCCACACTAAAAGTGCTCAGTAAATATGTGGCAAGGAGCCTGACTGGCAGAGAAAGAGCAGGAGCTGCAGCTCCTCAGGGGATGTTTCCTGGCTGTGAATGCAGCTTGCTGGAGACCCCAGGCCTTGCTAGAAACAAGCTGTCAGAGGGAAAAGAGCAGATTTGTTTGTACAGATGGCTCCTGTCAATCAGTTTYTAGTCTATTCCTGATGTTCAGGTTTACTCCCACTGCAGAAACTTTTCATCCAAAGAAAAAAGCACCAAAACAACCCTGTTTGAAAGTAGCCTTGGGTAGAGACATTTGTAAAAAAGAATAACTCTTAACAAAATAATTCAGGGAGCAGTTCACACAGCAAAGATGGTTGATTGGAAAAATGACACAAGTCTTGAGGATGAGGTGTGTATGTGTTATATCGTGTAATGGGAAACTTCCTTGGGAATAACCAGAACATAACATATCTGGCCAGTAATAAAACCAGTGATGTAATTTTGCAATCCAGTAGAGGGCAAACTTAGCCTATATATTCTCGRAGTGCTCCTGAGACAGTGCATGGCTGATGTTCAGACATGTTTATCTTTCATTTGATAACTTACAAAGATATGTAGCAACCTACAGCATCAGAATTTATAAGATGAAGCTGCTTCAATCATACCTATAATTCAGTGGCTCTTCAGACAAGTCAATGTTTATTAGAAAATCAACAAACTGATAAGGAACAACATACACTTTGAATATTTTCCATTAACGTGCTGTTTTATCCCATTAATTCCAATATTTGATTAATYGGTATTTGCACACCTATTTTCTGGAGTTTGCCCACATACATAACAGGTAAATGAAGAATTCACCTCCCTGCTCTTAATAATACATATCAGAACAMTTGCTTCAGGCAGATTTGTTTTGAGTTATCTGCTGTCTAAAATGGTAACATCTGCTTTAAATGTGGGCTTGTGGGCTATGTGAAGGAACACAAGCATTTTTGGAGAACATTTTCTTAAAGAACCTCTTGCCCCTTAGTACAAAATCATGCTGCTTTTATTGACCATGCACTGTGTCCACAGTCTTCCCAGCAATATCTTACCTGGTCCTGGGCCAGAAGAGTTGAACAGACCATTTTTGTTTCTCAAAGTCTGTTTCACATGYGTGCCTTTCCCTGTTCCTCTCACAGAACTCACGGCTCACAGCCAGCAGCTGGAGGTGCAAGGAGTTAAAACTCAACTCCAACAACTCTCTACAGGATGAACAGCAAAACTAGTGCCCAGTGGTGGTGCCTATTCCTGTTGGAAACCCCCAGAGACTGATGAGCCACACCTCTTTACCATACTGCCACAACAAGCTTGACCTCAGAGGAAAAGGTGTGGGGACATCATCACTCACAGTGACTGAGGGAAGGAGGGGGCCTGCTCACACAAGTGAGATTTGGGGGCCAAGTGACTTTTTATTAGTTAATGGTGACTTTTTTTGGTGGTAGAACCAAAGGAAGCAGAACTGCACTACTGCAGGTACCATCCATAGCRAGAGGGACTCTTTGGGCAGGCTCAGGAGAACTTACTCCCAAACAGTCTCACAACTCAAGACACTTATGTTGAGCTTTACTTGCAAAGCTGCCACTGACCTGATGGGTAAATCTGGAGTAAATCTGGAGTAAAAGGTCTTCTCTGCTACTCCATTAAGACTAACTGGCAGCCTGTATTAAGTGCTGAGATGAAAAGCACTGAATTCATGCCKGAATTTTGGGAAATGCCACTATTATTATGAGCAGTCTCACTCATTCCAGCCTCCCTCTTGCAGGAAGCTGAGCAACCTGGCTCAGACCAGCCAACTATTTATGCTTTTACTTTGACCTACAGTGACTGTCCCYACACTAAAATTTCAGCACATTATTAAACACTCCCCTGGATTGGTGCCAGTGAGCTCAGTAGGACCCAGATTTCTGATGGCTTTTCAGAAACCATCAATGATGTCCTGTCTTGGGACTCTCTTATCTTCTCTGGGACCTTTAGGGAGCCARTGAGGGGATGCACACRTRTATGTAAAGCACACACACRTGTATGTAAAGCACACACACAAACATGCACAAACACACCGTTTATGCTCAAGCAAATCCAGGAATGTCCACCTGAAATCAGCTCATTTCTGCAAGAACAAACCCAACACAAACAATTTCAGTTGTGATGCTTTCAGAAAATCCATCTCCTGGTCTGCCCAGCTGCTGCCCTTCCTAATCTAAATGAGCCATGTGTCATTAATTAACCTTTCACATCATTGATCTTGTTGGGGACACCAACCTGCCTGTCTGAATCTGCCATCCAATCCATCACCACCTTAAACTGACACCGCTAAGAGTTATGTCCTCTCCCTTCCCCAGATTTATCAGCAGCTTCCTTGTCTCATGCCTCCCACAAAACAGATGCTTTCCTCTGAAGATGGCTAACAGGGACATCAAAAATCAAAGGAAAAAGAAAAGGTACAAAGAAATGTAATCAGCACAAATATCTAAATCTTTTTCCATAGGARAAAAAAGCTGCTGCAGGGCTCAGAATCAGCCCAGTTTTCTTTTCTGCCCTTTCAGTGTGAAGTCTAACTGAGAAGAAATGACTAATGAGACACAAAAATGGACCAATATCTTCCCATCTGCTCTCCAGGAAAGTGCATATAATGGAATCAAAACTCTTCATCCCAGGAAAAAAATGCTGCACCAGAGCAGGAGCTACACAATCTCTTCCTCATGAGTTTTCTGCAGAATGAAGGGCCTCAAAACCTCGTATTTTTACATTTTACATCTAAAAATAAAAAGAAGTAATGCTTGACTATAATTTGACTGTGTGTAGGTAGATTACAAAAGATGTGGCTCCAGGAAAGAGCAATAAGGCACAGGTAAATGCAGGTCAAGGTGGCATAAAAAAAGGAAAGTATCAAGGAAAGGTCCTGCAAGCAGAGCAGCAGACATCTTCWGGTAAAACATCCTCATGGCCCTGCTGAGAGCTGTGCCATTCCTGCAGCATGGGGCTGAACTGGATCAGTTAATTACRGAGGCAACATTGGTCACCAGCAAAAGTCCTCACAGCCAGAAAAGGGACCACATGCAGTACAGCCAACAGTACATTTCTCATGAAGAAAATTGAGTTCCTCTCGTAACATGAATTCCTAGAGAGGCTAATGATTAAATATTGCTAGTGGCTGGGCTTTATGCAACATCAAAAAGAATARTATTTGTGGTTTCATGTATTCACTAAAGAGAAAAAAAGAAACAGCTTAGATAGGGTTTGCACAATTTAACATACATTCTTATAAAGCAGAAATTCACTATTTCTTTTTTTTTATTTGAGTGTATTTAATCTTCCCTGTGCATCTGACAACCATCTCAACCCTTTTCTCTTTTGTTGCATTAATTTTACATGCATTAGCAATTTCTGTTGTTGTAAACACTGTTGTCAAGGAAGCTGATACTGAGGAATTGGGGACTCATTTTAATATTAGACTGAGTTGGCAAAGACCCCAGTTTGGAGCACTTCTCACTGGGTCACATGGAAGCTCTCCACAAGGATCACCAGACAATTAAATCCCTGCAGAGTTCTCTGTCAATCTCTACCCACAGATATAAACTTGGCTCACCACTGGTGAAGAGGCTCCACACACAAAAGAACAATAAATCTGCCCAGTCTCATCTCCTCTGGTCACCTGGTTCATTGCTGAACCCCAAACCAGTTTCTTCAAGGGATGTCTCTTTTAATTCTGACACRGGGTGAGGTGAACTGGTCATCACAGCACAACTTCTCAAGGAGGAAGTATTACACTAGAAACTAAACTCAGCTTGAGAATGGAAGAGGGACTGATGGGAGTTTCTCCTGCAGGAGCTGAGACACACAGCCCAAACACACCATTTTTGCAGTGACTTTTCAAAACTGACTTTTCCAGCATTAAGGGTCTGAGTATATTTCACTGTCACTTAACATTTTAATAGATTTATTTCATTTATATACTTCAGAGACACACATGACAGGATGATGCTTTCCAAGAAGGCAAGCACTAGATGAATAAGACAGCTATTATAGTGAACCCTGGCTGTGAATTTAATTCTCCTGTTTGATACAGGCACACTTGCTGAACAGTCTGTGCCAGAGATGCATGTTTAAGCAAGGCACTAAATCAATATTTACCATAATTTTGAAAGACATCTGAGCACAGCCTGGGAATGAAGACAACACCTGATGAATAACCATCAGTGAAACACGGGGCTCTAAAACTTTCTAGATAATAAACTGCTCACAGGGCACTGGATGTCAAAGACAKTTAAATCCATACTATAAGCAGCCAGACCTGGGTAATGCTGTTTCAGCCTTCTGTGCTGTGTTCTCAACTACAAAACTTGTGTACCACAATAATTCACTTTTTATCATTRAATGAACTGTCTGATAGCCTGTGACTCATCTGGGCTCTGTCAGCCTGTCTTCCCCCACTCTTTGTACCCTCACTTCTCAGAGACAGCTTTTGAACCTCCCTCTCCAAAACCCTCTGCAGCTCTCCACACAGGGAATCATCTCAAGAAAGGCTCATCTCTAACTGCCGAGCCAGGTTTTGGTACTCAGTGACATCTGGATGGACCCTCTGGTGCCAAAGGCTGTCTGAGCAGAACTGATGTGGATCATTTGGTAAAAAAAACCAAAATCTGGAAAAGCTTATTGCTCTCACAGCACAAAAAATACGGAGAAGGGGTTCACTCCAATTTTACTGATGGAAGTAGGGAATTCTGAATTTGAAAACAAAAATTACCATYTAATTTCTCACTAACACAAAACTCTAAAGGGAAATAAACAGTCCATCAAGTTACAGGAAAGTTTCAAGTCAAAAGCATTTTAATTAAATATGAATTATGAATAGATACATGATGAACAGAAATATAAAATGTTTTGGCTATGACATCTGTAACAAAATTAATCAAAATGGTAAAGTAAAACCAAAATATTTTCTACATTTAAATGAAAGAAACCTGACACAACTAATTTACWTTCATTCTCCATTTAAATTTGTATCAAAACTGAAACCAATTTGTTCCTGAAAAATGTGCCTACTTTGATTAAGCTGTATTTCCTGATGGTTGTTAAATTTGAAATGTTTTTTATCGTCTCTAATTGAGACAACTCTAAAAGTCTAGAAACTGCTCAAAACAGAGAGTGTTTTAGATGAGAAAGATAGATATGACTAGATGACTGTGGATATGTCAAATGGCCATTTGATGACAACCTGTGCCAGGAATATGAAGAAAAAAAGGAATAGCACACGTTTTCAGAAATGTTTGTGAAATACTTTATATTCCTTCTCATTAACTCCTACACACTGAATGATTTCCCACACCTGAAGCACCAGGTTTTGGGCCTCTGCTTGAGTCTTACTTTACCAGTGAGGCCCATAAATGTCACATTTCTTAGTATAAAGAGATGAGCATCAAGAGCTTGTGCAACTGAATTAATAAATCTGTGTTAACACCTTTTYTGCATCTCCCAAAAAGCCTCAGCTATGTGCTTCTTTTAGGCTCTGGCTTTTCAAAGGCTTTCACAGTTGCTTAACCTGAAGCAGATGAATGTATATTTCTAAATGTTACATTCATTTTTAAAAGATGTATATTTTTTGAAGCGAAATAGATACCCAAATCTCTGTAGCACTGAAGCATCAGAATATAAACTCCCTGAAACCATCTCCATATGTATCTCACACACGCTGTCACCATCTTTGGCTCTTGCTCTAAATCAAACACAACGTGAGAGCTACAACAATAAATAATGAAGTTTTCAGGACGTGCTTTTGGSAGCGTGTGAAAGCAAGAAAGAGAACTGGACCTTTTGTTTGACAAAAGATGAGGCCAGTCCCCARGTCTGGGTTTACTCAAAGGTGCAAAGTGACCTCCATGGCTGGCACTCTACGTGTCCCAGGGCATATGGCATGTCCTTTTCACAGCTTCCCAACCCTTTCTGAGCACGGGCAGTGCTCTGGCCACCAACCTCTGCACTGGGACAGGGGAACCTCAGGTGTAGTGACCCAGTGCAATGAGCTGTGAAACAGCTCCTTCCCTGGCACACAACCCCGTGTGGAGCAGGGGCAGAAAGGGGAAACATCCTTTCAAAATCTACTGAAGCAATGTGGCCACACAAATCCACAAGTTCCTCTACTTCTCCCTCTGAATTTACCTCAGACCCTAAAAAGGGAACAGTGGCCTAAAAATCTGCTCGGGAGGAGAAAATATCAACCACAAGTGTCAAATAAACCTAGGCTTATGGATAGAGGAGGAAAGCAACACATACACTTTCTAGAACATGAAATGGGTTTTCTTTTGCATTTGAAATAAGCTTAGAATTATATAAATGCTACCAAAAATAGGGACTGCTGCTACCTCTTCTACTGGAGGTGTATTTTCCCATTTTTAATGCAGATTATTTCTTCTCTGTTGGATCCTGAATAAAGATGACTGCTGCTATTTTCAATTGTTTCTATTTGTCACCATACACACAGAGGTGAAACAAATCCAAGTAAGATCAGGTTCTGAGGAGAATGATGATCACACCAACACTGAGCCTCTGCTAGGAGAAAAGAGAAGCTTGTCTTGTTCAGCCTAGTGAAACAAAAGCCCGGAGGGGATGTGAATGTTGTCTATAAATACATCAAGGAATACAATAGAGAGGAAACAGAGCTATTTAAGCTAAAGGACAACACTGGCACAGGAACAAATGGATATAAACTGGTCATGAATAAATTGAGGCTGAAAATTAGAAGAATGTTTCAAAGCAACAGAGAAGTCAGGCTCTTGAACAATTTCCCCATGGGAGTAATGGTAGTAAATGACCTAATTTGTTCTAAGATGGATCTGCTAATTAGTTTATGAAAGGGTTTATCTGACAGAGGCTGACTACGGCAATGGGCTGGCCTCAGCCCCAGATGCCCTTTACAGCCCCACATTTCTAAGTAATTCAAGGTATTAATCCACTTCCTTATTGAATGACATCTCATGACAGTTTCTAAATCCAAATTTATTTTTTCCTGAGTGGTTCTATTATGCAATGCCACTGATGTGCACATTACCTTCCAAACACCAAAAAATATGTCCCTGCAGGAGGAGTTCTGGTTTGTTTGGTTTTTTTCAGATGTGAAGCACAATGCAGACGTTAAGCACAAGCAAAGTGGTGTTCAGATGTTTAGGGCACAAGGGGTGGAGGTGGTAGACAAAGGTAAGTCAAGGCAAGAGCAGCATCCYTGTAAAAATACTTTTGAGGGAAGAAAACCGTGACCTACAGCTCTTAATCTTAACATTTCCATCTTGTTTCATCTTTTATACAGCAGCATTGAGTGTTTCAATCAGATTTAAGCAAAGTTGTGAAYTAAGGCGGTTCATAAATTTCTGAGTGAAGGAGATGGAGATAAGTGGCCCTCTGGAGGACARGGGCTGTTCTTGATCACTCCTTTACGGCTGTTCATCATTTCCAGCTACCTGAGAAGTCAGGTCTGCTCCTGCCTCTCATTTGGTGACATTTTTTCCTTTGTACCCTGTCAAATCCCTGGCTGTACTGGCCCTTGCCTTGATAAGTGCTGATGTCTTTGTGAAGATGTACAGAGAAGAATACAACTGCACTTATTCCATAAATTTCTCATCCTACACACTAACAGAGTTTCTTTTCGTTATTTGGGGGTTTTAGTTTGTTTTTTGGTTTTCAGTATTTGGTTTTGGTTTGGGGTTTTTTTTAATTTTTATTTTAAGGAATGGAAACACACTTTGGTCACTTGAATGACTACTTTACCAAAATATGATTCTGGTGAACTGAAATTTCTCATTACCCAAACCACTTTCCAAATGAAAGAATTTTATGATGTAGTCAGGTTTGGTGAGAAATCTTGAAGGGGAGGATGATCTTTTGTGTGTTCTTAAATGCCCAGCACATTCCTTCCCTCAGGGTGCAGCCTCTCACTGTTTTCAGGGTTTGAGGGGATGAGGTTGGAGTTTTTTTTGGGGGGTAGGATTTTTGTTTTGGGGTTTTTTGGGGAGGTTGGGGTTTGATTGTGGTTTTTTGTTTGTTTGTTTTGGGGTTTTTTGTTTTGTTTTGTTTTTGTTTTTGTTTTTTGTTTTTTTTGCTTTTGTTTTATTTGCCATTTCTTAGCCTGGCTTTTYTTTAAGGTAAATCCCTTTCAGAAAAAATTGAAAATTCATCTTTTGTGAGTTAAGSTTCTACTGAAAAAATCAACAGATGCGGCATTTAAGGTAGAAGAAAATTGCACTTCATAAATAAGGTTATTCTGGGGCAAGGATAGTCTATTGTCTAATGTCACCCTGGTACTTTGGGTTTTGCAAAGTGAAATTGTACAATTGAAAACTGSCTGCAATGTTGTGTGTTCAGTTTGAAGTTTTTAAAATGTGGGGGTTTTCAGGTTGTGGGGTTTTTATTCATGTGAACCACTCGAGAGTGAACTTCAATATTTCCAGTTAAATTGTGAAAGAGGTGGGATAGTTTTATCCTTAAAGGATACATKTGAAGTATGTAATCTTTCTTGCAGCCTACTGCCTGCACATAGTTGTACCCCTGGTCTCRTGCCTGAGATGATTTGGTTTTCTGAAATTCTTTTCCCAGGGAATTTTCTGTAAACAAGAGACATGTTTTTGTAACCGTAACTTTGTTTACATTCTTTTCCTAGGAGGGACTTCTTCTTGATGTCCCTCTGGTCTGACCAGTGTAATTGAAGAAATTTTTCTTTGTTTCACCAATCAAATTGGCCTGTGTAAAACAGTATAAAAGGGAGACACATCCTAAAAATAAAAGAGTAATTTTCAGCCTTCTGAAGTCAGAGTCTGTGTCATTGTGGTGTAAAACAGCGTCACATCATGTCCAACTAACTAAACAGGTGATCACCACTTCTAAAAACACCACTGACCATCCTGCACAGATCATTTGCAGTACAACCCCATCATGATCTCAGCCCAGGACACTTTGTGCCTACTGAGCCATGAGTAGGAGGCCAGCCTAGGGACAAAGACTGAACAACATCAAAATTYATTCCCATTTCCTTCTGCACGTCTTCAGACCTTACAATTGGTGCCAATCCTGTCAGCCTTTCCTGGGGCACTCCACTTCCCAGCATCCAGTTTGTGCATCAGCCACAACATTGTCTTCTGCACCAGCCCAGTGGGATACACACAAAACACGGCTCAGAAGAGCTTGTTTGGCCACCAGTTTGCACAGTTATGTCCATGGGAAAAGATAAAACAGCCCACTGAACTCTGTCCAGAGGCCAAGCAGTAGAAGTCCAGCCATCCAGCTGCAGTCCCTTGCTCCTCCAAAACAGGGAGCATATGTTGGCAGCCCTCTGGGAATGTTCTTTAGCCTCTGCTGTGGCTGGAGCTGTGCCCAAACACTTCTGAGGGCACCAACAGAGGAGAACTGTGCCAGGAACTCTGTAAACAGACTGACACCAGCCCACAGGCAGCTGGCAGGCCCTGCCCTGGCCCTGGGCAGCTCACTGCATGGAAATGTTCAGTACATCAGACATTTCAGAGGGAAGTGAGAACCCTGTAGTTATACAGAAGTTTCCTTCTGTACCAGAACAAAGGAGACTAACAATGATATCATAGCAATTTTTTGGTGGTTTTTTGGTTTTTTTGGTTGTTTGTGGGTTTTTTTGGTTTTTTTGTTTTGTTTTGGTTTGGTTTGGGTGTTTTTTTTGGGAGGGGGGGGTTGTTGTTTTTTTTTAGGATATCCCTCAGAAGACACTACAGGGAGAATTCTGTGTTTAATCCAAAACCCTCTAACAGCMACAAAAAGACATTCACGAGAGCTTCAGTGGCTTGTGTTAGGCTGGGAGAGAAAGTAATACCACGGATTAGAAACTATGTAAAAAGAAAACATTAGGAATACATGGCACTTCTCAACGTATTGAGGATAGGAAGAGGTTTTTACCAAGATTTCAATTTATAGATTTCAGGGGTAACGTTCTCAGGAATTGCAACACTTTCAAGCAAAAGAAATATCTGTAGTCAGGCTAGGAARCACTGAAAAAAATGTATTTGTATGTTAACAAGGCAAATGACAGGCTGATTASATCAAATCTAGTAGTTTGCTAAATGACCAATATGTAGGAAGGCCAAGTCTGACTTATTATGCAACTTTGCCTATTTTGATTTGGGTGCCAAGCTATTGCAGGAAGTAAAGATAAGCACATACAAAAAGCATYAACCATCAAGGACAGATCATCAATTACTGTAAATTGGTCCTAAAGCCACTAGACYTAAATTAATTTAGGTTACTTTGGCTACAGCATTGTGACAGCAGCGCTGCCAAAAGATCTGAWAGCAATCATGGATGATTTTGAATTCCGGTAGCACGAAAGGGCACTCATAAAACAGGATTGCTCCACAGGGACAAGAATTACCAATAAACTATTTATGAAAAAACGACCAATATTGTTATATTTAACCTTCTGAAAAAATCAGTGAGGTAGCACTGTGTGTAAAAGCTTCTGCAAATAGATAAAGTTCCTGAATCTTCATGGTTATGGACTCTATGCTATTGGAATATAAAAATAGTGATACTAGTTCTCCTCAGTGCAAAGTAAAGACAAGTTAAACCAAGGACACAACTTTTRAGGTGGGTGAGTGAACTGAAGAGACCAAGTTTCCTGAACAGAGCAGGCARCTACTTCAAGTGTCTGCACATAAATTGATCAAATAGTGAAAAAAAAAGTATAAAGAACATATTCTTCATGCTGTAGGTGCATGCATCCTGCAACAGCTATGTTTAGATGATGCTAAAGCATAAGCTGTTTTTCCAGCTATTTTCCAGTAACACAGTGAYTGGTGCATGAAATGAATGAAGTTGAGCTGGTACAGGAGCCAACACCTGATTGACAAGTTCAACAATACTGGGAGATGAAGACAACAATACTGGAGATGGAAATTTAGATAAGAGCAGGCAAAAACRTCAGAAACCAATTATAGAAGTTTTAAGGTCAAAACCAAAGAAATTGAAAGATCTTTTTGATCCAAGTGCTGATTCAGCCTTTGATGTTTTCTTTTGGTGGATGACAGTCAGATATTTCCCTGATATTATTCTGCTTATTCACTGAAAAAAACTTCACACAATCTTTTTTTTTTTTTTTYTGGAACACCATCTGAAGGTAACATCCTGAAATAGAATTCAAAGGAAGAGTTTTCTGCTAACAATATTGAATCTCCCTTTATTGGCAAAAACCTATRTGAAATAATCTTTGTTTTTCTTTAAGGCCATGTCTCTTCCCCTGATCTGTGCCTGCATTTGGGCACCGGGAAGGCACTGAACCAGCAACTAGGCCCAGGTTCCACATCTGCATTCAGTCTTTTTGCCTGACTGCTTCCACCTTTTCATCCCTTGCTAAGTCAGGATCCCACTTTGGCCAGCTTGGCTGCAAGGCAGGAAGCACGTTCGTCATCTGCAGTGTGTTGTGTCACTGCCACAGGGCAAACTGCTCTTCCAAGGGAGGTCCTCCACCAGCAGCACACCAGGATAGAGGCATCCAAAGCAAAGAGTAAGGAATCAGAAAGGTATGAAAAAGTTTTAGGGTTGAATGGCAAGGTTCACTAAGTGAGAATGATAAAATTGTTTAGGTTGGAAGAAACCTTTATGATCATCGAGTCAAACTATTAACCCAGCACTGCCAAGC
This sequence comes from Mixornis gularis, assembly GCA_003546035.1. Taxonomy (NCBI): domain Eukaryota; kingdom Metazoa; phylum Chordata; class Aves; order Passeriformes; family Timaliidae; genus Mixornis; species Mixornis gularis. The sequence continues at coordinate 7,852,466 of QVAJ01000007.1, forward strand.
CCACCACCAAACCAGGTGCCTCAGTGCCACAGTACAGCTTTTAARTTCCTCCAGGGTTGGTGCCTAAACCACTCAATCACCACAGGTTCAGCATCCCTCGTTCCCTCAGCCTTCTTCCAAAGGTCATAAACTCCTTTTTCTTCCTGAGTGCCTGCCAAAGCCTCGTGTTCAGCCAGGCTGTCTGTTCTGGTGTGGTTTTGGGTTTACCAGTTTCTGTGTGCATCTGTTCTTTGTTTTACAATGGTTTGTCCCATGTACCCCCATGTTAAACCCTTGGTTTCTCCTGAGGGATTGTCCAGTGTCAATCACAATTATGGGTCCTGTCCATCACTTTGCAGCCTCGCCCTGATGTCTGGAAGATTCTMRTGAAGACGTCGAGTGATTGGCAGAGTCTCTGGTTCTCTGCCTCCTTAATGTATTGATTGGTTCTATTGATTGTCCTTTGTGTTGTGGGTCACTCCCTTCCCCTTCTAGATTGGTTCCAAGCTTTCCCCTTCCCATTTCCCGACCCCCACACTTAAGGTGCTGTACAGAGAGAAAACTCTCTTTTGTGGGCTCTCTCTGGGTGCGTACAAACCTCGCAAGGGCTTGATAAACCCCAGTTGAATTTCTCACAAGGGTCCTCCCTTCTTCCTCGCCACAGTCCACGCTTCTGCCGAAGGCAAGAACCCCCAGGACTGGGGAAGTATCTCAGCACACCGAACCRTTCCCACACTGCGGCGTYGGTGCCTGAGCTGGCCAGAAACGGGRCASGAGTTCCCTGAGAGCAGCACCACAGCACCACAGCTGTCTTCCCTGCTGGCTTGTCCTACAGCACATGGGAATTTCCTCCTTGAGGAATGTCCAGCCTTCCTTTTCCCTTCAGGGCTGTCTCCCAAGGGACTCTCAGCGATGCTTGGACAGTTTCCTCTCTGCTGTACTGGATTTCCAGCTGGCATCTGGTAAGTTGAAGTCACCCAAAAGAACAAGCGCCAGTGACAGCAAGACTTGCCCCAGATGCTTATAGAATATTTCCTGTGACTCCTCCTACTGGTTTATTACAGACTGCTACCATGATCCTGCTCTCTTGGTCTCTTCCCAGGTTGTTACCAATAAACACTGACCCTGATTATTATGCTTCAGACAAGTTACTCAAGTTTAGCCASCGTCCCTGCAAAAATGAACCTGGCTGGAATAAAATCCACAAAATGCAGCACAAACTACAGCCTGCAACAAATTCCACAGGTGAAACATTGGGATGATTAAGATTAAATATGAACATCAATGTTAGCTTTTCTTTCATTTCCTCTGACACACCAGCTTCACTCAGGCATCAATGTTTGATATTATCAATGGAGAAAAATGGGCATTTCCAGCAGTTTTCATCTAAAAGTCTCAGCCAGTGAAAAGCAGTCCTTGAGAGGTGTCTCTTTCTTCCTGAATATTGTCYCTTCAGTGAGTAGTTCACTCACAGAAATTAACTCTCACAGCACTCAGCTGAGAGAAATTAATTGCCTTCCAAGCAAGGAAAGAAATTGGAAAAAGAAAGAGCTTGTATTTCACGTATTAACAGTGGGCACTTCCACTAGCCTCATGGAAAGCTAGTCTTTGTTTTGAGCTCTTGCAGTTCCACTTAGATATTTTAGCATTTCTTAGTTTCACACAGTGTTGGAGCATGACTTGAAGTATTTGCATTAATAGCAAAATTCTTAATGGGCTCTGTGACCTTTTACCCACTTTTCTTGTTGCTGACAAAAAGTCTTTTTGATACAGGAATTCTTTTTTTTCCCCTTTTTTTAAAACTATTTCCTCTTTTTTGTTGTTGTTAGGTGGTTGTGGGGGTTTTTTTGTTTGGTTGGTTGGTTGGTTTGTTTGTTGTTGTTTTTTCAGTTATGGGGTGATTTGCTGGGGGAGCTGTTTGTAAAAAACTGCCAAGGAGATGGCCTTGTTAAGCATTCCTTGAGATAATCAGGGTCCCACAGACTGTACCTACAATACTGCAAAAGTAATACCAAAGGATAATTTCTCCTATAATGTCAAAGATTTCAGTGATCAGGGCTACCAAAAGAGCATGATTAAGTATCTTAATTACCTTTACACAAATCCCCTGTGYTCTTCTTTTCCTCCTGTGCACACTGATGCATTGCTGCCATCATGAAAAGGCTTAAAAGGCAAGGGTTTCCATACTTTGTGTGGAAATTACTTTTCTCCCCCACAGTATTTACCTGCAGCTGTTGTCACATCAATCTTTCTTCAAAGTTTCAGCATGGCCTTCTGTGCATTTTTTTTTCAGGCTGATGYAGTTTTGTGACACCCACTATTTACTCTGTCTCTAGCAATTCTGTGCATCTCATCTGGGTGTCTTCACATTCAGTTCTTTCACTCTTAATAGGAATGAATTTTCCCTCAGCTGTCATTTAGATACATACACTGTCACGTCACAGAGTTTACTCATACTTATAATGCCAGTGATTTCTGCCTTCCTCTATATTTTTACCTTTTTCTTTCTTCCTCCACRAAACACTCTGTTTCAAAGCAATAAAGGAGTTAACAGAAAGTGCAAAACTGCTGGGCTTCTTTGGAGACAGRGGCAAAAGATGCCCAGTTCCACAGGAAAACATGCTGATTCCCACTGATTTTAACCACGTTCAATGCATTAAATATAACCCCATGCCAGTATTTTACAGATCTGCTGTGCACAATAGACAGTAATGGCTCTATAGAAAYTCTTAGAGCCTTTTATGAGAACTCTCAATATGAGACAGTCTTTTATTCTTTTTGACAAGTGGATCCTTTAAACTACTCTAGTAAAGAATGGAATAAGGCAAAGCTAAAATTTTCACTTTTGCTCAGCATGTCCAGATCAATGCTAATTAAGACAAACTATAAAAGAGACTTCTAGGGATTTCAAGTCTAAATGTAATTATGTGTAATATAACTATTAAAAACAGATCAGAAATCTTGATGCTGAGTTTTAATGAATCCCTATTTTTCTCAGACTGAGACACCTGGAGTCATACACAGAGCTATCTGAAAAGCATTCACAACAACCCAAATTTAGACCAAACTCACCTGATTTTGGGTCTTCTGACAGCCAGTCTATTAGAGAGCTGCATAATCCTTTTGCTGCTCTATACAGGCAGTCAGTGTAAGGAACAGAGGGCAGAGGTGATGTGATTTCAGTAATCCAGCTCCATTCTCTACTAGATGACTTTTTTTGCTTTTTTTATTTTTTTCTTTTTTTTCTGGGCATAAAAGCGTAATTCTTTTCAAGGTCAGATAAATTACGTTTCAATAATAGAAGGGGAAAGTACTGAAAGCATTTAGTTACAACCAAACCATCAAGCCTGCACTGTTTCTGGAAAAGATGGTMCATACCTCCCCCAGAGATGGGAAAGTGAGTATTTTTTTTACTTTTCTTTGGTGTGTGTCATTGCTATTTGTCATTCAGAGATTGCTATGTGTCATTCAGAGTYGGTGAAATGTTTAGGAAGGGAAATTCAGAATTGCAGGCTGTTGAAGTATGCCATGAGCAGAACACTACATTCTATCAAAGAGCCTTCTGCAGATTTTACCTGTCCACCTCCCTGTGCAGAGAGGATATATTCTAGTGGAAGACTTGATAAAGTTGGAAAAACTGCCRGGTTTTTGGATATACAATGAACTCCTCCAGGTCTGGCACAGAAACACCCATCTTCAAAAACAAGTGCAAGCTAAGAACAGCTCTTCAGAATTTACTAATTATCTGAATCAGACTGCCTTCTGGAAAAGGCACCTCTGAAGAAAAAGGGGACGTTTTGCAGAGATCAGGGTGACAAAGGTGGCTTCCCCTATGGCAAATGGAAAGGAAGACARTTCATCAGTGGTGAAACATTAAGGAGTCCTCAAGGAAAGCAGAAAGTTTCCTACAGATAGAACTTTTACCAGGCTGGTGTCTGGGTTCAGCTCACTCCCCAGCTGCAGGGACAGAGATTAGAGGTGACATCAGGGTGTCACTGAGGCAGGGCAGCCTCCTCATGGGACAGCTGAGCTGAGCTTTGCAGGGGCAGGGTGAGACTACGGCACTGTGGAAATGCAGGGAGGGCCGGGGCGCTCCGAGAAAAGCATTGATCATCAGGAAACGCTTTCCTGGAGTGCTGCCACCATCCTTTGGCAGGACGGCAGAACAGCAGCGGCAGCTCTGCTGAGCACGGCAGAAGGTCCAGGCCTGGCGACAGGAGTCTGCTCCTTTCGAGAGAAGTAACGGGGCAGCATCCATCACTGCTCCTGCCGGTGTCCCTCCCACCCTGAGGTCACACTGGCAAACTCATGAAGTCACTGTGGCCAAATCCAAATTTTCTTCAGGATATGCTTGAACAGCTGCAGTTTCAGCCACAACTCACACAAACGCTGTAATGAAACCATCAAAATTATGAAGATGAAAATGAAAAGCTTGTTACCATACTGATTTAAAATTTTCAGGACTTTTATCTGCCTATGMCAGTTACACCTGAAGGCTATGGCTGGTACAGACAGAGGGTGGGATTTTCAAATGTACCATTGATGTGACGTGGCTCTTGCCAAAAGCAAACTCATTTCAGTTAACTAATAATAACTGCCCTGCAAATATGTCATCTTGAGTTATCATCCTTCCACTGTACCAATAAACAGCATGAGTTAAAAGCCCTGAGGGCTCCTGGGCCTTCAGACACATGCAATTTCCCTGGAGATGGATACAGCAACTAAATACTTTACAAATCTGTACTTTTTTTCCTGCTGATAGAAGAAAAGGGCAGTAAAAATGGCTGAATAGGTGAAAGGTGGAAAAGAATCCTCTCACCTGAAAGTCTGATGTTCCTCTTCATCCTGGTTTTTAATCTCTGTAATCTGAGCTATGAATTTCAGGGTCAGTAGTTAGTAGGAAACAACAAAGATAGTGGGATTAATATTCCTTCAGGAGTCCACTGGTATTGAAGCAATATCAGGTCTTACTCTGCACTGATGCTGGAACTGTGTGGGCTGAATGAATCCAGCAGGAAGAAGTCAAGCATGAGCTCCTACAAYACACAGAAATACCCACTGGAAAGTGTATCTCACCCAGGAAATGATCTAAAAGTTAAAGCTGTGAGTTCTGCAGCACCATTCACTCTGTCAGCTTCTTGCTCTGTCTCTTAAAGACTGTGCTGCTGCTGTTTACCTCAAATTCGCAGCATCTGATCTTCCTACAATACGGTTTCAAGGATTATTCTATTCAGAAACACAGGAAACATTTCCAAATCAATTTCCAATGCATCTGAGATTCCTTCTGTAAGTTTTTGAGCTGGGATGCAGAGCACCAAGGCTGGGGTGGAATTGGTAGAATCTTTCATGTGCCCATCTTTCACAAATATCTTCTCTGTTAGTACATTTTATATTAGCAGTAATAAGCATGAAGCCGGAAAAAAACCCAAAGTTTCTATACAGGTTCCTTTTTCCTTTCTTTTTATATAAATCAAAGAATTATCCCCATAATCATCTTGCTTGAACCAAGATGATGAGAGAAAATGTYCTGGGGCACTATCTAAGGTGTCATGGTCACAGGAGAAAATACATTCCCATGAACAATAAAGGTAATGGTTGTTCTTTTGAATTCAGTGCAACATACATTCAATTTTATATGAAATTCAGCAAAATTACTGCAAAACTTCTCCTCTTCCTGATAGCGTAAGTGCCAAAAATCATAAACTCAGGTGAGCAGTATGAAAAGGAAAATATTTATTTCCAAAGACATGGGATCAGTCTGCACAGACCTTTTATAGCCCTCACGTCACGTGCACAGGTTGTGCTACAGTTCAGAAACTATTTGTTTTCTCATACAGCTTAGACATTTTTCACTGTTTTCCTACTAGAGTTTTGACATTACATTTTACCTGTTGACTTCCTTATTTTCTTGCGTCATGGATTTGAATCCATGCAAAACATTTGTAAAAGTAAGTACAGTCTGAAACAAGCAGAAGGAGAGAACATATTCCAAAGTCCTGTGATAAATTTACCAATGAATTTTTTACTGTTATTCAAAAACAAAAGGCAAGGGGCATACCCAACAAATGGCATTGTAAAGGGATAAATCCTACTCCATGAGACATTCCTAGAAGAAAAAAGCTTTTCAAAGCCTTCCTCATGAGGGATGCAGGTTCCTGGACTGTAAACTGCTAAAACACCCAATTGTACCCATATGTTTTATTATCCAATGCTTTTCAAAATAAATATGCATTTTTAAAAGGACTTGATCTCCWATTTGCTTGCAACTTTTCAATTTTTTTGTTTGCTTGTTTTAAGAACTACAGAAACTTTTAGGTTTAAAAAGACCTTGAAGATCATTGAGTTCAACTGTTAACCGAGAAGTGCCTGATCCACCCTAAACCACATCCCTCAGGGCCACACCTACACATCTGTTAAATACCATCAGGGATGGTGACTCCAGCTCCTCCCTGGGGACCCAGTTCCAATATTGGACAACCCTCTCGGTGAAGTTTTTCCAGCTACACAATCTAAACCTATCCTGGCACAACTTGAGGTCATTTCCCCTTATCCTGTTCCCTGTTGCCTGAGAGAAGAGACTGACCCATGCCTGGCTACACTCTCAGGGAGTTGTAAAGAGTCACAAGGTTCCCCCTGAGCCTCCTTTTGTCCAGATTAAACATCCACAGCCCCAGTCACTCCCCGTCACACTTGTGCTCCAGACCCTCCACCGGCTTCGTTGCCCTTCTCTGGACACACTTTGTCAGGATGGAACCTTAAAGTTTGAGTCTCTGGGAACTAACTATGGCAAGAAAGGTCAGGACTGGGAGAAATCCCTCTGGAGCAATTCATGTGAGGAAACTGCTCCCACATCAGCCCCATTAAGCTGCACCTCAACAGCCAGTGGGGCCCCCCTGTGACTGTCCCCACCTGCCTCCACATTGGCTATGGACTAACTGATAGCTGTGCTCTAGACATAGAAACTCAAATAAAGAAATGAAATTAGAATCAGTCCCCTACAGATGGCTCTGTCACTATAGAAGCCACCTGCTCTCAAATTAACACTTGTTTAYATATAAATTTAGAACGCCATAATAAATTGGCACCCACTCAACAGAAATGAGCTCTTCTGAATGGTGCTTCTCTTCCAAGTGGAAAATGGGAGGGGGGAAAATGCTTTTTCCCTTGAAGGCATTCAGAGCAGAAATGCCATTGCAGCACAAAGAGTGGAAGTGCTGTGGTTGGAGTAAACACTTTCCATGTGCCAGCATTTGCTCTGCACAGAAGACTTGAATAGGGTTGGTAATTTTGCAAATACCAGCTTGGAGTAGACACAGAGTACTTGTGTATCAATATCTCAAATCTAAAAAGTGTACAGTCAGGTATTAAATCAGTAAAGTGGTCAAGCTTAAAGTTCATGCAAAAATGGAAAAAAATAATAGGTCTAGAGAAAATGAAAAAAAAAAGTAATAATAATAAAACCTGATAAAAATGAAAACTTTTAGCACAGAGACCAGGAAAGTGGTTTGGAGCTGTTTAAGAGATTAAGGACTTTCACTGTGAGGAAAAAAATCCCAAATCAGTTAGTTCAATGTGCAGCTGAAATGAAGGCGGCAAACAAAATGTGCGGTTGCTAGGAGGATATAACATAAATCAAAAGCACTACTGTAATTGCTATACACTGTAAGAAAGTGATAAGACCTCTCTGGGTATATTATACCTAGTCTTTGTTATCATACCGAGGAAAGCTCCCRTGCATTTTCAAAGAATGCAGTGCAGAGCAAAACAAAGTGAACAGCCAGCCTGAAAAATTTAAATTATTAACTACAGATAGAGTTTGGAAGAGAAACTGACAAACAGCAAAAGGCAGAGGCTGGCAGATTCTGAACGTTGAGTATTATTAACAAGAAAAATTCTGCTTAGGTCTGTCAGCCCCAAAGTTTGGTTATTAAATTCTTGCCCCTTCCTGAAATCAATGAACTGCACAAATACCTCCTGACCATCCCTGTTGCCACCATCTCCCTGAGGGTAGAACAGAAGCCATTTCAAAGTTCTGAATGTGTCCTGGTCAAAAGTAACCCACCTTTGTAGCTAGTCCCAACCCATCAGTAAAGATCCCAAGTGAGATGTCACCTTATACAGATTCAGAAGTGAGTGTTGGACCTTGATTCTTCCAGCAGAGGCCTSCTGAAATACCTTGGACACAGAATTTCATGCCACGGTTTCCAGTTGCAGAAAGGTGAAAGGACCTTCCTGCCTTCCAGGAGTAAGATGGCAAAGAATGCATTAAACAGCAATGGAATAACTTCAATAAAACATTACTTCTCTAGATATATTGGCAGATTCTCTCTCCCCTGCACCCCAGACATACYCTGACAGGTTTTAGAAATACTGGATGCAAAATATGGAATGGATGCTTCATGCAAAAGTCATGGGACACACCTCTTAGTTTTCTCATGTGTACAGAAAGATAAGGAATTATCCAGAGTCATCCCGTCTGGATTTTGGCTCTTGACTCAGGGCACAAAGTTAAGAATGCAGATACCTCTAAGTACAGTCTGTGTCCCAGAATGGTCTGCCTTAAGGAGTTCAGCTATGGCCTTTCCAAAAGAGATCAAAGTACAACCCTCCCGCCAGAGAAGAGTTCCTCTCCAACATTGTAACATCACCAGTGCCTTGTTCCAGCTGGCCAGACTCTGCCCTGGGCTGTCAGTTCTCACYAATTTCCTTTTTCACTGTGCTTCAGGTGACTCCAAAGACCATGGGTCATGTGTCTTCATTTGTAACTCTTGCAGCCCCATTGCCCACCTATTTATTGATCTGTTGACCTSGTGTCTAAGTTTGTTAAATATACAGCTGTCCACATAAACTGCAGCAATGCAGTCATAAACCACAAGCTATTAATCAAAAAAATGCACTACCATGTTTCTTATTATATTAGAAATCGAAACTGCAGTGCAGTCACTAGTKTGTCTTCCATTAGGAATGACATGAGTGTTCTGCAACATTTTTCAGCACAAGAAACACAATGGCCAACACTGACACTGTTCAGGCCAAGGCTGGAAGCTCTCAGACAGAGGCTTGTGATGAATGTTTCACATATTGGGTGGGGGGAATTGCTTTTGGGCACATCCATCAAACTCCACCAACTATAGAGACAGCCTGGAGGGGACCAGACTTCTCACTTAAATTTGTTGGCAAGGTTGGATGAACCCAAGCACACAACTCCCTGCAGCAAAGAGAACCAGGGTTTTGCATCAAGAGTAAAAAGCTGCTGCTGTTAATCAAGCTACCTGTTGGAACTGGGAGAGGATTTCATCCCATGGATATGATTGAGAGGGTTACTCCCAAAAACCCTGCAAATGCTAGAAAAGATTCAAGAAACTGGGCAGGAACAGGACCCAGGASCTGATACAGTGCTAGCCAAACTCCAACCAGGCTCAAGAAAAATGAAAAAAACTGAAAAATTCTAGATAAAGTCCCTTGTAGGAGAAAAAATGACCAAAAAATAAAACAAAAACCCACAAGCAACTCTGCCTGGGATATTCTTTATCAAAATGTCATAGAGTTCACATTTCTCTTTGAATTTAAAAATAAATAAGGAGTTAATATCTCTCTTTCTGTGTGTGTGTGTAAAGTATGATTATTACAAAAGTAATATAATATTTTCATCAAGAATGGGCTCTGATCCATTGTGCAATGAGCTGTATAAAAAACAGAAAGAGCCTGTGCACCAAGAATCCCAAATTTCAGAGAGAAAACAGCACACAGACATGGACAGGCAGACAGAGGAACAGGGAAAGGAATGAAGGATGGTAAAGAGCRAAAAGAAAAATAATTTGAAGGATGATAAAGGATGATAGTGAAATAGTTTCATGAATGCTTACATGTGGCTCCTCTCATGCAGAGGAAGAAAGTTAGTCTTTGTTTGAAGATGTACGTGGGTGAATGGCTCCCATATGTACAATCACATCTTGTGACGATGGCCCAAACTGCTCATTAGCTGTTTTCATTACTGTTTCTCTTTTAATTCTTGCACACACAACAATATTATTGAAAGGCACTAGAGGATGTTAAGTCTGGACCCAGATACAATTTCTTTTTCTGCCCAACTTCTTCTACTGAAACAGCTTTCATTGCAGTGCCACTTGTGCTGTCACTGGAGTCATTAGTGGGTGTTAGCTCAGTCTCCTTTGGTCACCACAATCCTCACACACCTGGGGCTTTSTACAGGGGTCATTTTCCCAAGGAATCCCACCCCTCTTAGCAACTCATAAAACATTACAAATTACCTGCTCACCCTAAAATGAGCAAAACCTGCTAAAAACTACACACTTCCCTTTAGTTTTCTGGTCTCCAGGGCATGAATGACAGGCTGTGTTCCAAAAGATCCATAACCCTGCCCTGGCACAGCCAATCCTCACAGTAAGAGCTGCTCCTCACCCCCAAAAGGAACCATTTCCTTGCAGAAAGAATGTCCACAAGTTAAAAGAAAGAAACAGGCCCCTGATGTTTCACCACRGTGTTGTTACCTCAGGAAGGCAGCATGGTCTACATGGCAGCTTCTTTGCTGGGCTGTTTCCCAGAAGCCTTAAGCGGGATGCCACAACTTTGTTATTTGTTAGTTACCCGTGGCCCTTACAATAACATTATATCCCTGTCTGGAAGAGCAGAGAGAAACTAAACCAGGGAAAATATTGGCTCCCTGGGCAATGGAACTACTGAAGTCTTGTCTTCTGTGGCTCCTGGCAAGATTCTCTGATGTCTAACAAGATACCAGCTCCTGCTGATGCTTCTTCTTTGACTGGAGCATTCCTCTGTCTCCTTTGCAGAGTGTCTCCAGTATCTCAGTGAGTAAATCCATACTGCAGKCTTTAATATGGTGGAGACACAAAAAGAGTCTCCTTCATGAAACCATTGATTTTCATGAAGCTTGTCAGACTTTTCATCACATCTAGCTGATAGTGGTCGGTTGAATCAAAAAAAAAGCTACTGGAGAGAAGCAGAAGCAATTGTGCACTCACACACACATTGTGGTCACATAACACCTCATTTCCACAGAAACCCAGCCTAGAGATCTTCCTCTCTGTACAGGCCATTGAGAAACCACTTCCAACAGAATGAAATTATTCACTCTGTATCACAGAGGCAAGTTCTCAGCACGTACTCTCTGCTAACTATGCTCAGTCGATGCAGAATCCACCAGCTCCAGGCTCTGAATTAACATGCAGACCAGCAATACAAAACCCCAGTCTTTTCTGCAGTTTCTATTCATCAGTTCAAGCAGGGATGAACGTACTTTATTTTTCTCCCCAGATGGTTGGAAGCTGCAAAGTAATTTAGCAGCCTATGTTCTTCTGAAAAATTATCATGCTTTTTCTATCCTGGGTGACTTCTGCCTCCCCTGCTGGCTAGCTTAATGGTACTGAGAGTTATGGAATGATATTGTTTTTATTATGTGCCTTTTTAAATTGCATTTTGACACACAGTCTATCCATTCATGAGTCTTTAAAGAAGAAGCTTTGCCCAAGTGCCTCCTACATCTGAGTAGCAGAATGGTTACCTTGAAAAGACACTGAAAATGAGCCAAGGTGCCTTTGGGATGAGAGTGCTCATTTTCAGTCCTTTCATTTTGCCATTCTCTAAAGAGGCCATGAAACTACTTACTGACTTGTGAGAGTCAGTAAAACACTTCAGGAGAAGTTTTTCCTCTGGATTGTAGTCCTAGCTTGGAGCTGTAAAGAGAAATCAGGAAACTGCATGATTTTAAGGATAGTTCTCTTCACTAAGACCTCACAAAGGCTGGAAYCTTCCTGCCCCTTGTGCACCCAGGAGCACTGGGCATGGCTGTGAGACTGGTCCCCTGGGACATAAAAGGGAAAGGGCCACATGTCTCTGTTAATAAACCATCCAGAGTCAAGGGCTATTTGTGGGCACTGGTCCTTTATAAATTTTAAGTTGTTAACACAATCACCTTCATGGTTTTGGCCCTTGACAACCCCTGCTCCTCCAAGCAACCTCTGGGTGCACTGGGAGTTAACACAGGTGCTGGCCCATTGCCAAAGAGCATTTGTCATCCTTTTCAAGGTTCAGCAGTGGAGATGCAGGCAGCATGTGCCAGATGGCTTCAGAGCTGTCCCAGACACACCGAATCTGCAGGAGTCAGGGCAGCCCAGCAGTGCCAGTGAGCAGAAGTGTGCAGGCTGTTCTGCACAGGGACAGCACATTCCCTCCTCCTGCTGCCTCCCCATCAGCACCAGGCACTGCAGGAGAACCAGGCATTCCCACCACGGGAAGCAGTGGCAGGAAGGGAGCACCGTGCTTGGGGATACCGGGGACAGTTCATTCAGCCCCACTAACACTCAGTCCAAAGGCTGTTTCTGGCAGCTCACAGGGTAGCAAYTGGAAGGGTGCTCTCACATGAGGARTGCAGCCAGGAAAGGAACAAGTCATGCTGCAGTGACACAGGACTTCCAGCCAGCTGCTGGCACCCAAATCTCAGGCCACAACAGACAATTCAGCCTCCTGTTGACACAGAGCTAACAGACTTGGGCCAGAAGGGATCAGAACTCATTTAAGGAGATGGCCATCATCTTGCCTAGCACACTGGAGACTTGAGGCAAGGCCATGTCACCCTGGTGCCAGAACCATCAGTTGGACCAGGTAGCAGCATCCATGTTTCTCCAGAGCAGAGATGAAATCTGTCCTGCACACTCAGATGGGCTTTTTCCCCTGCAGTTTATGATCAGCTGGAAAAAATCCTGTCCTGGCACAGAAATACCTCCCACCACAAGAAGMAGTCAGGTAAGACCTCCCCTCACAAGCTGTTTCAGGGCACCAAGCACAAGCACATCTAAAACAGGCCTGAATGTTCCAAGCTGCATCTCCCTGCCATTTCTTACTCCAACAGCAGCAGCAAGAGGGACCTGGGTGTTCCCATCCACTGATGGCAAGAGCTCTCAAGACCAAAATCCCCCCAGGGAAAGGCAGGTGGGGCTCTGCCTGCACCCTCCAGAGAGGAGCTGTTGGGCAGACCCAGTGTTGTCTAAGCACTGGGAATTGGGATCTACAAGCCTTTCCCCACCTTCTGCCACTAACCTGCAAAGGGATCGTGAGCAAAACACTTTRCATCTCTGATTCAACGTTTCACACRTTATCTGTTGTTTATTTGGGGCATGATGAAGAGTAGGGGTGTCTAGCACACGTCTCARATACAAGGCTGCTGTGACCCAAACACAAGCAATTCTCTGACAGGCATCTCCTCAAAAGTTACTGAATTTTTGCCTCTTGCTCTCCAGTACCACTTTTTCCCTTGGTTCATCTCTATTCCTGTTCGTTTTCCTAAACCACAGAGCCCAGAATGAGATGAAGTTTGGGAAATGTTCTGGCATTATTTAAAGATTTAGCCCTGCTGCAACAAATCCTTTCATGCTTCTGGTTGCTAATTACAAGCAAATACTTTGATAGCCGTGGAAATTACTTAACTATCCTTCCACCTTTCAAACACTGTGTCAAACTGTGTATAAATGCACATCTTTATCCWGTTTGATCACAACCTGAAATGAATAAGCTAAGAATAGGCTCTTGCAGCTTAACACATGAAAGTTGAAAACATTTGCTTACTATTTGGGACCCATTTCTATTTGAATTAATGAGCACGGTGCTATAAATATCTAATTTCCATGAATTTCAAATAATGTGGGAACACATCTGGGATGTCAGTATTGGGGAAGGAGCATCTTTGCTTCTTTACTGCAGCAAATCAGTGACATTTTCATTTTAACTCAAGGCTCCAGTGACTTCTTCCTGCCAACTCTTGACACTCTCTGGAGAATTTTTAGCCAGTGACCACTTCTGCTGGGAGGAACAATAACAGAGCCTGGCAAAACCCCACAAACCCTAATCTGCTTAATTAACTGTGATAGAAATAGTATTCACATGAACAAGTGAAAAGATCAGAATTGAGCCTATAAAAAACATTCAGCATCACTGTTAGAAAAGACATATTCATTGTAAGGAAGTATAATTCTCTCTGTATTAGGATGCTTGTCTTTTATCTGTAGTATATTATCTTTCTCAATGTTACTATGAATGTGCTGCCTTCTACAGTGTTTTTTATTTATCTGGCAGCACATTCAGCTCCCTGATAGCAGGCTTTGCATTTTGAGTTTGAATATGATCTGCCACATACCTACAGCTTTCCATCACAGGCAATAAATGTATTTATTTTATTTTATTTTTTCGTTAATTTAGTTTTGTGTAATGCTTTGTGTGCTCCAGACAGATGTGGCTACATATGTGCTAAAACTCTGTTGTTGGAAATGAAGATTAGGAATGYTGAGGAATTCTGCTCGGACCAAGAGCTGAGACTGAGGATGGATGGATAAAAAGTGTTAAGTCTCAAAACAGCAGTTCCTGTTGTTGCTGTGGATTTTTCTTTTTTTCCTTTCAACGCACAAGCAGACAATTGCCCCAATTCCTCAGTCAAAGTAGTTTTAAGATCCTTATGTTCTTTAACAAGATCTGGCGGAGATTTTCCACTGGAMTAGATTTCCACCAGGAAAACTTGATTGAGAAAACCAGCTCAGTTTATGCAATCATACCAATTTTGACARATTTCTGGAGGAAAGATAAATTCTGACTTATTATCAGCTCCACTCTCAGCAGTTGACTTAGGCACAAAACCCATGCAGAACTGAAACCTCATCCTTCATAGATTTTCACATGTCCTGGCTYCTCATGTAAAAAATTTGAATGAGCAAAAAGAACTGTATCCAWTGACACCATTAATCATTTCTGCATTCTGTGGCATGAGACTTGAAATGTTTCTCTGTCGACGTTGTGAGAATTAAAAACCCCCTCCGTGTTGCTACTGCATCAAATTTCTGAGCATGGCAGGGCATGGGTGGCTGCCACACACCCCAGTGTGCTCAGAGCAAGGGAAAGGCTGAAAGGGAAACTCTTAGAATGGTCAGTGTTCTGATCTGCAAATACTTGGAGCAAAACTGTGCCAGATTAGCCAACCCTGAGTCACAGGCTGAGGCACTGCATAATTGTACAGAGACGTGGAACCTCTGTTCTTTCCCTGGACACATTAATGCAAGGGCAGCCTCTGGTACAAGTACAAATGCTGCAGTTCCTGATTTCTTCCTGCAGCTTTCAAATAGGTATTGAATTTTTTTTCTATTATGAATTACATCTACCTAAATCCATGAATAAAACATGCTTGAAGCTAGTTCCTGCAAAAGGGTGACTGAACCCCCAGCCTTTCCTCCACAAATTCCATCTCTAGGAACAAAGAGAACAGGTTTGGTTCAGAGAAGTAGCTCTTGAGATCACCAGAGCTGGACCTGCCAGCAACCCACACTTAATACAGAGTAGATTGATGGTGAAGAGGAAGGAGAGAAGGAAGGAACAGAAGGAAGGGAGGGAAGGGAAGGAAGGGAGGAAGGGAGGAAGCACAGATTTTGCCAAAGAAATAACGTTTCCAGGTCCACAATTCCTGAGCAAGTAACCTTCATAATTAGCCACCACAAATCTCTGTAACTGACCTGGAAAACCATAATAATTAGTAAAGTGAGTATAAGTGGGAGTTTTTGAAACATCAGACCTTTTCAAGGGAGATAATACAGGTAACAGAGGAGACCAAAAGTTCTCTAAGATGAGGCAAGGAGGGCAATGCCCTCTGATCATCCATCCATCCATCCATCCATCCATCCATCCATCCATCCATCCATCCATCCATCCATCCATCCATCCATCCATCTATCCGTAGCTGAACCACAGTCAGGGTTACTCTTGGTAGTGAATTGGGAATCAGATCCCTGAATCTATGAAATCTTAGCTGAGTGAGATGAAGGCTTGATTATGCACCTATAACCCCTTAGACATAAACCATTGACCAAGTCTGAGACTACATCTGGATCTAGTTGCACCTCAACCCATCTCTGAGGAGGAGTTTAGAATGCAAGGGATTCTCTCCTGAATCTCATGACTTAATGGGAGGATGTCCCTGACAGTTTGGTTCAACTCTGTCCTCCATGAAGTAAATAGTCAAGTGTACCTTGCAGCTGAATTTTATGCAACTAAACTTCATAAAATTGTTGGTTTAGATCAATAAATATATTGCTGCTTCTCTCTTATGAGTGAAGCACATTACCCCATATGTGAGCTCTAAAAAAAAAAAAATTAAAAATTAGGAATAATCACATAATCACAGACAACCTTTATGTAAGAGACTTCTGGGCTGCTTGCATCCAGCATGGAGCAAAATTATCTCATCCCTGTCAATTTGAGAATAGAAGGAACAAWGTTCCTCATCTTGGGTTGCAGTAAAGAAGCTGCTTAGGACTCAGGATCAAACCCCAGTGCCCTCAGCCCAGTCTGCTGCAGTGGGAGGTTTTCAAGCTCTGCCTGTTAACCACATTTTCAAAGACTGATCTTCAGTTCACATCTCCTGATTTTCTTGTATGAGCTGTACAGCACCAGTTAATCACCTCTGTCTGAAGTAACCTCCTTAGCATATAAAGTCTCTCCACGTCTTTTTTCTTTTTGTTTCTGCAGTGCACTGTGAAAGGAACTTTTAAAGAGAATTGCAGAAGTAACTGAAAACCAAGGAGGTTGCAACTTAAGCATTTTCAGGTTGAAAAGGGCAGATGAAATGGATGCTATGGTAAATTTTTTTTAAAATATCCAATTAGATAATTGCACACTTAAAAAAATATATCAGTATATATCTTYTGGTTAGGATTTTTAAAAAGCGATGTGTAGGTATCTAACTTTGCCAAATAAATGGCCTCATTCTTCTTCTGTTGGGGGCTAAAGCCTTTCTAGAAACASTCCTCTCACAGAGAGAATCTCAGGTTGGAAACAAAAATTCCACAGATGCCAAGACAGGAATCAAAGGGTGCAAATATTGGCTGCTCAACCTGCCAAAGAAAGGCCAAGATCTGAGTTGAAAGCTGAAGAGAATAAAAAAAAAAAGGCATAGCTTGACATTGGTTCACATCTTGAAAACATGCAAACCCACCACAAGCATTAAACAGATCAGCATGAACCAAAAATAAACTACAGCACAAACTGAAAATCAAGGGAGAGGCAAAAATGGAATAGACAGGACCAACAATGTTTATTTTTCCTAGAGGAGAAAAAAAATCATGTAACTTCTCCATAACACAACRAAAGTTACACAATTTAAAGAAGAGAAAGGCACAGACTTCAGTATGCAATTTATTATTAAACCTAGGGTTCATKACAAAATAATTAATATGCTGCTGCCAAAAGATAAAACCCAATTGCACAGAACAGTCCTGAATTTCAGCCAGGCTTAAGACCTGTTCAGAGCAGGTATAGAGAAGAAGCCTTTCAAGTAGCACAAAATGTGGACAGAGTGATCAATAATGCATGTCGGGAAGCAGCCTGCACTTGCCACTGGCACGTGAGSATCTCTTGGCTTGATCCCCTGGAAAATGGGATCTCCACCACTGGGGTTCTGTGGAAAGCAAAGAGCTGGGGGATCTTTTCAGCTGGAAATGTGTGGACATGCTCTGTCTGGTGCCCTGTGCCATGAGGGCTTTGTAATGTTCAGCAGCCAACCAGGGAGTGAAAGAGCCCTGCTGAAAGCAGCTGTACCTGCTGCAAAAATACAGTGCTGCAACTCTTCTTTGGCCTCGAGGTGTGACTCAAATGTGACCCCACAGAGGAGAAAAAGGAGCTGCTTTCTGCTGGGAATGGCATGCCAGAGTTCAGTTCCCTGTGTTCCAACACAGCTCAGACATTTCAGCATAATAACAGTTCTGGCCAGCTGCCCCATCACTGTTCTCTGCCTGTTGCAGTATTTTCTTGGGATGCTGGAAGCCAATGCCTGCTTGAACAGCCTTACAGCCACCTCTGTTCTCTGTGTTTTCCTCAATTTCCCTTGTGATATTTGGCTATACCCAAAGATCAACGCCACAATATGCTTTAATTGCTCATATCACACATTTTCTTCTGAAACTTTGCTGTCAAGCACAGGCCTCRACTATGACTTTAAACTGGCAGCCAGCCATTGCTGGCTGTCAATCCATGAGTGAAACTCATCCTCAAGTGAAGATGATGCACACCAAGAGCACAGCACTGCAGCCTCCTTGTTCTGGATCAATAAAACATGCTCTTCATTCCTAAAGAGTGTGATTTTCTCAGTCTGATCTCTTTCTCATCTTTTTTTGATGCAATAGGCAGCTTTGTAGAAGCACTGTGCCTGGTTAGACAGCAAAACTCTTTAATGGTTTATATCACTGCTCTAAAACTGTAAAATTCACCTCAAGCTACAGCAAGGGAGAAAGATACAAGTCAGCATACAGAAAATTAAGTATGCATGTATTCCAAAAACTTCCACTGCCCTTTTTCCTTCGTGTCATGAAAGAATTGGGAAGGCAAGGATGTTACAAAGAGAAAAAAAATRCCAAAAGCTCATGATCAAAGCATTYTGAAGAGCAGCAGAGCAATTGAGTGATTAGCACAGCATGTATGAGTCCAAATGAACAAAAACCAGGGTTTGAGTGAGGAGACCTCAGAGCTCCATTCGAGAGAGGCATTTCTGCCTCACCCATAAACAGTGCTGGGGGATGGACTTCCTCTATGCAAAGGTACCAAATAGCATTCAGCAAAAAMTCATGGCTTAAAACACCCAGGTCACTGCACAGCCCCTGCTCCTGCTCTCTGCATGCAGCAAACATGGGAATAAAGCAAACAAGGGAGATTCTCAGGGAATTGTCTTCAGGGCTTTGCAAATTGAGACTAATTAAATGTCACAGAGGAGTTTTGCTCCCAGCCAAGTGAAGGATTTATGTATTTATACAGATCACTGGCATGTCATGCAGGAAGCTATCAGAACTGACCAGATCAAATAGGAGATCCCAGAAAATCCYCTTTTCAGGCTTGTGGCCTTACAAATAATAAACAATTAGGAGTATTCTGTATTTATCCCTCAGGATTTCTGGGCACCTCCCAGTGCCTAAGGGGAGACTACAGAAAAGTTGTAGAGGAAYTTTTTTACAAGGGCGTGTAGTGAAAGGATAAGTGGTAATGTCTTTAAACTGAAAGGGGGCAGATTCAGGTTAGATATTTGAAAGAAATTCTTTACTGTGAGCATGATGAGGCTGTGGCACAGATTGCCCAGAGAGGGGGAAGCTGGAAAAAAGAGRCCCTACAAAGACCTCCCACCTCCCGTGGACTAGAAGACAATTGTGTAGGGACTACCAAAGGTCATGTTTAAATACAAAAGTGAAAATATTTTTCAAAATCCAGTCCCTGCAGTCCCTGTTTCTCAGTTCCACTGTCTGTAAAACTGGAGTAATACTAATCTAATGTAATTCAATCWAATCTACAGCAATCAGTAGTTATCTGTAGCAGATCTCAATAGAGGCTTTGAGGAGCTAAAATATTACAGCGATGGAACCCACAGATATTTCCTAGCTGATGACTGCCTCTTTTTCACTCCTTATCTCCTCCTTTCTGAGGATAATGCATCTAAAACACAGTTCACTAAGTTCYAGTAGAGTTTTGAAAATTACTTTCTAATGTGTGCATGTTTTCCCTTGAGAGTTGATGTTTTCCCCACAGATTTTTACGAGTTTTTCTGTCACTTGGCCATAAAGTTATTTTGTAATAGAAGAATATATCATCTTTAAAAAGCACAACTAAAGTAAAAAACCATCTAAATGCAACAAGCCAAGGCTACCCACCAGAAAAAAAGACTAAACCAGCTGTATTTTCCCCTAAATAACCTTCCCGACATTTGCCTCTCTCAGAGGCCTAAATATTTTATATCTTCTTTYCTAAATATTAAAGAACCAGGGTAGAAGTAAATGCTAAGATTTAGCAGTGCTTGGACTGGGGGTGTAACAAGAGCTGTTGGCAGCACTGACACTGCCTGATTTTTCTTTACCATCAGGSCTGTGCTGAATTAAGCCCACTAAGGTTGTGACAGGAGGRCTGAGKGAAATGTCACCTTGCTGGCCTTTARCCCACCTTCAGGRGGTGGAGAATGAGYCTTGGCTTTGGACACTGAAGGAAATGCCCCATCTTTAGTTCTTGGAGCAGTAAGGGGAGGGACAATCTGCTGTGCAAAAAGAAATAYATGGTACCAAGAGAAAGCAGCCTATTTTTCAACACAAGATCTCAATATTAATTAACTTTATTTAGAGCAAAGTCTACAAAATAAGGCATGGCCTGAGTAAGGAGTGACTGGCTGATGTTTGTCAGGGCTCCCAATGGAACCAGCAGTCAGAGACACCGACACTGATATCATGCTGACAATTCCTGGCAAAGCATGACTTAACCTTGCCTGCTTTATCTACATCTGCCTTCTGCTCCACGCAGAGATTCATAAATCTTCTGTGCACTGATATCAGCATTGTTGCAATCCTTATTTGCCTATTTCAAGAGGACTGGTATCTTCAAATTCATCCTTTTCYTGTTGGTCCAGACAACAGGCAGCCTCTCCAAGGATTCATCAAGATTGAAATGCAGACATCAGTCTAAGTCTGCTGCCACAATTACCCTGATCAGAATAAACAAAGCTTTTCTAAAACCTGAATTTTAGGAAAATAGACCCGGTCTTTTTTCCCCAAGCTCTCACTTCCGTGCCTTGTATTTTTATAGATAAATCACTCTCAGCTTTGCAGATTACACTCTGGTATCCAGCCATCCATCTGGACACACAAGAAATGTCCTGGCTCTTGGGAAATGGCAGGCAAGGATTTAATACCATAATTCTTCCTGGCTTTTCTTACCCACAGTGACAACTAGTAACACAGTGGACGAGGCTGATGCTACAAGAGGGATGCAATTTGAGATTAGGATGTCTGCACTCAGGTGTTTATATGAGTACCAGGTGTCTAAACTCCTATTAGAGTCAACAGGGATCTAGTCAAAGGAAATCAATGGAATATAAGCAGCAAGTCAGGGAGCAGCCAGCCCACAGCAACCTTGCAGTGAGTTTCATCACTCCCTAAATACCACTATGTCTCACTGACTATAATGGGAGCTTAGGTATTGCCTGTCCAATTCCACTGACTAAATGAGGATATCATTTGAGATGTCCCAGCATCTCCAAGACATACTGTTGGTGCTGGCAGACACAACACAAGACTTGTGGTAAGTGCATGCCCCTGTGGGACAGCAGCTGGAGGAATACGTGGCACGTCTCACACAGCACTAGTGCAGAAAAATCCTGCTCCAAAGTTATATGTGAGCAAAAATAAATGTCTAAATATTGGTGCTGTAATCCTGAACTGAATCCTGTGCTTCAAGGATCACCTTACACTGGTTTCCCAATTAGTGCAGAGAGGGAAGTTCAGTCTTTCTGAGGAATCATTCAAGTCAACACCCTTGCAGCATTTTGGCATTTGTCACCTCTGCAGCAATACTGGCTATAAACTTGGTACTTTTTCTTTTTTTACTTTTCGTTTGTTTGTTTGTTGTTGGTTTTTTGTTTTGTTTTTGTTTTATTAAATGAAATTGGAAATCTTGAAAAACCCATGAAATCACATACTTAGTAAAGCTGTTGTAGAGGTGCTTAGAAGTGCTGTTACAGCACACAGAGACACAGAGCCAAAATGTGAAGATTTGTTCATATTTACACATCAGAAAGGCAGTGTCCCTCCAGTGATGGCCCAGTACCACCTTCTCACTCATCAAAAAAAATCTCTTTTTTGGCAAACACTATCACCTGGACTCCATGGTGCTGTTGACAAGATCAGGCATGCTGGCTTTCAAATGACACATGGGACAGTAAATACCTTTTCTACCACACAGTGTAAATGTGTACCTTTGCCCTGGTAACACCTATATTTTACTGCTTTATTGCAGTATTTGGGTGCATCTGTGCATTTCAGTTTCTGCAAAGTACAGCTGCTTCTCAGGTAAATACAGTCAGTGTTCATGTGAATGTTTTTACAGTCTTAGTTAAATGGCTAAGTCTGGAAATGACAATGGTAGGACCACAGTGAAATTTGCTCCCTTTTCCTAACTCTTTTTAATTTCTACTTCCAAAGTATGAGAGTATAAAAGTAACAACTTCCATTGAATAAAATATTGATTTTTCTTTTTCCTGAATGATGTCCATATCAAAATCCAAATCTAACAAATGYTAAGAAGGAAATAAGAAAGGATMTTTCCAGAAAGAATGAGTAATTTCCAATTAAGAATAAGTGAAAGAATAAGTAATAATGTTTCTACAACTCATGGTTTAAAATGCTATAGGCCTCATTTTTGTACAATCACTAAAACTTTAAGGACCAGGAATTATCATTCTTYATTACTGAGTTTTCAATAAACTTCATATTTTATACTGGAAAAACCTTAGAGGCAWTTCTTCCAGCACCACACAAGAGATTTAGGGATGTTGCCTCTGCTGGCACTACTGGAAGTTATGGATATCTTTCCTGTTCTTAAAGAAAACCAGGACAATCTCCCTCTCTTTCAGTTAGTCCATATCAGCTGCCAATCAGGATTTCTCTGGTGAAAAATCTATGTTGTAAAATATAATGAAGCTACAGCAGGAAAGTATGTGAGGAAGGCAAACTGTTGGAGGTGCCTTACAATATTCTGCTGTCCTGTCAAAGAGAGTTTTAGCATTTTTCTCATAATGCTGTCATGGTGAACAGCATTGATCACTTCCCATTAAAATCATAAAAAGCTCTGAAGTTTTCTAAAAAAAAAAAGTATATAAGAGAAAAAAAAAACACCAACAACAAATCCCTGCCATAACTAAAGAGTTTGAGCTTTCATAAACAACTTKCCTCCCTCCTTCCTTGGCTAATACCTTCATCACTTCCACTGTGATCATGCATGGCTAGAAATTCTTGATGCAGCTTCTGAATGGCAGCTTGAAATATTTTCATAAGAGCCACCTCTGCCTTTTCAGTGGCCCATTAAAGATATCTGTGTTTCAGTCCAAATCAGCCCTTTAGTGCCTTTGAGCTGGACAAACCAGCAAGGCAATTTATTTTTTGTGCTACAAATGCCCTGTGCAGGCAAAAATATTCACAGAYTAGGAAGAAAACAATACAGGCAAATTTCCCTTATCAATTTATGTAAAGGAAAACCTTTGGTTTTATTCACCAAAAGTAAATTAATTTCTTTGTAAAATGRAGTATTCAGTGCCCTGCCCTGCCATTAAAAACCCCACCCAAAGCAGTAGGAGCAGAGCAGGCATAGGAAGGAAGCAGGAATGAGCCCTAAMTGAGAGAGTGAAAGGTACAGACAGGGCACAGGTATGTTCTGTAATACTGCTTCAGCCTTAGGGAATTCTAACAATATCGAGATAACTCGAGTGATTAAAGTTGGAACCAGTCAGAAAATGTGAAGGTACAGAGCAAGCAGAGATCAGGACCTGGGAAATTGAAGGATAGTCCTGACCTGCTGGAGGAGAGATCTCTAACAGTAAAGAGTGGCTAAAACTGGAGTAAATGGCTGAAAACCATCAGTGGGTTCTGCTGGCAGATTAATTGTGCCATGGGTGGTCAGGGAAGAGAACTGGCAGTGAGGCAACACGGTGTGACAAGGGAAATGCGTTTCACTGCCTGCTCCCTTTGGGCTCCAGGTGCAGCCCTCAGAGGGGTGAGGGGAGCCCCAGGACCATCAGTGGGCTCACACAGACATCACAGCTAAGCACTGASAATATAAAGGGAAGAATAAAGCCCTAAGCTTGACGGATGACCATAAAGCAGTGAGCAAATTTAAAATCTAAGTTCTTTGATGTAGAAAGCCAAATTCTGCTCTCTGGCTGGAGAGCCTCCTGTTCAATTGAATTCCAATATGCAGCTAGCATTCCTATGGAGTGCTGCAACAGAAATAACACTGATGTCAGTCCCTGCTGCTGGCCCTTTCCTGGGCTTGTAACCTATGAAAAACTCTCTGATCCTTCACTTAGGAGAGGTAGTTAAAGCAGTAGCAAAGGCTCTGTGTGAGGTCATTATCTAGAAAAATCTGACTTGAATATAAAACTGCACTAAAAATCTGCAAACACTAGGATGGCTGGGATGCTCAGGGAAAGTCCAAGAAAATTCAAAAGCCTAGAAGCATAAACTAATACATAAAAAAAAAAAAAGAAATTGTGTGGTGTATCTGCTGTCCTGAGTAGCAGTAAATTACCAGCAGCACACATCTGTCTGCCATAATTTCAGCCTCTTCCCAGAATTCAAATTTTAGATGCCATCTGCAAATAAGAAAATCAGCTGATTTCAAAATGTTGATGTCCTGCCCTTTGTCAAATTGCCAGCAGAGCTGAGAGGGGCTCAGTGCCCATCATCTTTGTCAGATCTCAGCTTCTCCCTTGGGCTCTCACGAAGGACAAGCCCTGACTTTGTGTATTTTATCCTGCCTAGTTGAAGACATGACACCTAGGAGAGCTGTGCATGCTCTCTTTTTAAATTACTCCAGGTGTTATAATTTTAACAGCCTTCCTTTCAAGTTTGCTGAAAAATTGATGTGGTCCCTGTTTGTCCTCCATGTGCTCCATGCCTGCAACACAACTCTGTCTTTTGGGTACAATTCTCTCCAAGGTTGTCTTTTGGGGCATGGTTTGGATAACATGAAACAGGGCCTGTGCAGACAACACCTATATCTCTGTCCCTCCTCTACCTTTTTTCCCTTCATTCCAAGGAATGGATGGCACCAAAATTTGTTAAATTCTCAGATTTTAAGCAGAGTAACAAGGCCAAAAATAAAGATGGGAACCCCACTTAGTGAATTACAAAGYTGTCCTCCTCCACCAAAGAACTCACAGACCATGCAAGGGAAGTGCTCATCCTTACTTTCATTTCTGCATGGGCAGAACATTTGTCCCAGCCTCAGTGAGGTGGAACTACTGCTGACTTCTGTGAGTTCACATCAGATCTCCAAAACCATGCTTACACTGGCAGGTTAAAAACAGGTTAGAGAAGTTTTTCTTGATGGCAGAAGTGTCTGGCCTTGAAAATCAGCTGCCACTCATGATAACATAATAATGTGAAAATGTAAAGCCAAAACCACTTGGGCATTATTCCAATGTAACTCAGGGCTTAACGCAGGAATCAAGACATTTTCCTCAAGTGTTTTAGCCAACCTTTAATTATGAAAATTCCATGAAATGCAAATTATCCTTGACTATACCTGGATAAATACRTGGTAAATCAGTGCTACCTGATAATCAAACTATTTCACTGATAAAAAAATAAAAYAAAACAGAATCCCAGCATGTCAATCTGTTTATTTTAAAACCAGCATAAAACTCCCCAGTATAATACAAAGATCACAAACATCAAACTCTCCAGAGCAGGCACAGGCAAACTGCATGAAAATAAAGAAAAGCACTAAATAAATAAATGAATGAAACCAAATCACTTTCCTGGGTTTACTTAACAGTGCTGATACAGAAAAAAGCCAAATGCATTCTACTGAGCAAGAAATTGAATCTGAAGATAATCCCTTTTCTTTTCTTTTTTCTGTAGCCTAGAGGTCCTTTGTACTCCCATTGAAATTGTGGCCTCAAGTAATCCATACAGCATTCACAGCATGATATTATATCTATTTTATTGGGAAACACAATAATCAAAATGCTAAAATAAATCTTCTTCTGATGATTTGATTTAAGCATTGAAGTATTGAAGTGGCTAAGCTAATTTATTTTGATTATCAGCCCATTAGTCTTGGTATTATAAATTAACCCCATAATTTTGACAGAGCTTCCAGCTACCTAATGTCTGAAAACCTGATTTTGTTTAAGCACATATCGTGCTAAGRTTTATTTTGGAAACTTCAATTAATCAGTTCTGGTCAATAAAAAGTTAATATAAAGTGGTTTGCTGTTGAATGACATTGGCACTCACACATTTGCTCTGTCCTACACCCGTTAAAAAGCCATTGCAGATTCCCAGCTGTAGTGCTCAGAGCTCTGGCTGCATTTTTAAAGCACCAACTGTTAGTTAATTTTGTTAGCATAAACACCCAATAAAATTTTATGGTGTGTTCAACTCTCATTAAAGATGAAAAACAGCAGCAGAGCAGCACCCACAAACAATCAGGGATGGCTCTGTCACCACCGATGCCCAGAACTCATTCAGATTCAGGGCTCAGGGCTTCCTGTGCCTGAGGACACTGCAGGGATACAGAGCACGAAATCCCACTCACTGCTGGAAACCCCTGGAGCTCCACACAGCTCTCCCATAACGCTCCAGGCAAATATTTCCTGGGGGAGGAACAGTCTTTCTCCAGCCCCTAAAATAACAGCTGTTGTAGGCAAAGGACACCCTTGCTGGTGCATATTTGCTCAAGTCTACAAAAACCRCAGAACCCTTTGCTCCCCATCACCCAAAATATCCTAGACAGGATGCTCCATCAACACCAGGGCTGGAGGAGCCTGTTGTCCCTCAGGTTGCATCCTCTGGTTGGACTCCCTCCAGTCAGGGAAAGCACAACTCCTGCCCAGGAGGTTTTCTGATCACTCAGGACATTTACAGTGCCAGCCTGTCCATCTCCTTTTGTCTTCCCATCCTTCAAAGGGGTGTTTGAGGTGTTTGAGCCTTCCACTGAAATTTCTGGTCCTGACCTACCATCATTCTTCTTGCCAAATTCCCTGTTAGGGGGACTTTTATGAGACAGCTGACACTCAGACAGTTGCAGGAAGTGCTCCAGAGAACACGGCTGGAATTAACTGCCAAAAGCCATCAGGTTTACAGGTAGAATTATAGAGAGAGCAGATTTCGTTGTCTGAAATAATGGGAAGATCAAATCAAGAAGTTCCCACAGCTGTTACTCTTAAAATCCTTAGGGCTGCATTGCTCAAGGCCGTAGAAATTTCTAAAATCATTATTCCATTTACAGCAACAGAAGCAGAACATCTCTCACTAAATTCTGGACCTGYACCAGACAGTGTCCACTGAAACTTACAGTTTACAAGAAAGTCAGAGAATGCAATAAAAACCAGTTTCAAACACTTTCCCTTAAGTTCCTTGGCACATCTTCTTGATTTAGAGTTCACCACTTGAAGTTTTGATGGGTTTTGCCTCAGCAGCTTTGTGGAAGTTCCTCCCAAAGGATGTACAAGATAGAGGATCTTCACAAACTGGTACAGGGGAAAGACCTAAATCRACACTACACGGTTCCACTGCTTGTGTGAAATGAAACCTTGTTCCTTAAGGAGCCAAACTAATATCTGGATCCCTAATGGACAGAGGACCCAAGTGTACAGTTTTCTCTCTCTTCTTTGCCCACAGGTTTTTCCTGCTAACACCTACCCTGGGCAAGGGATAACATTCATGGAGAGAGATGCTGCTGGGATACGAGGAGCACATGCTCCTGCTGGCTCCTCAATGGGCCATGATTAGCATTTCCTTATTTTCTGTGGCAGAAAAGCTCAACTTTAGTCTATCATCTATACCTACTCTGAAATTTTTTGGTGGTTTACTCCTGGCACTTCAATGCCTGTGAAACCATTCTCCAGATTTTTGCTTCTTACTGTCAACTTAAACCATAAACACACTGAAGGCCAAGCCATTTCTGTCTGTGTGGGGTCACAGTAACCAGCAGGATGGGGCATTGATCTTGTCTGTTTCTCTCATGCAATGCTATATCAGACTACTCTGAAAGGTTGATGTTTTTAGATGGAAGTGTAATTTCTAAGGGACTGCCCTCTGAGTAAGGCTGGATTTTGGAGATAGCTGACCAATCATGTTTTAAAGCCCTGGCAGCTACATCGAGTCCTACTTTAATACTTATTAGGTGTGGAATTCGACCTTGCACTCTCACTAGAGCATTAAAATTAGGAAACTCAAAAATACACTGCTTAGCTGTGCTCACAGAGGGTAACTGACCAGTCACAGTAAAATACAATGTGCACGTAAAGCTGAACTTGTTTCTGCTTCAGCAATAGTACAGAGGAGCCAGCACAGCTCCCTTATCTTAATTTTCTGCATCCAAGAGTCCTGGAAATGCTGTGCCTCTATTGCTTTCATAACTTYGGAGGTATTGAATCTCTCTGCAATTAAACCAACATAAATAAGCAGTAATTCAATTGAAATCAGTGGAATTCATGTGAGGGGAATAGCTCATGTAAAAGAGAAGATAATTAGATTTACCCAGTGTAGATGCAATAATCTCTTATTAATCGTTTAAGGAATGAACTATAAAAACACACTCCCTSATAATCTGTTAAAAGGACATTATGGCCCTCTTGCCCACAGCTGTATGAATGTTGCACTGTCCCTTTAGATCAGGGCAGCCAGAACATCCTACATCAGCAGCTTGTTTTTCTCACAGGTTAAATTTGTTCTTTTCAAAACAATGAGAGAGAGCAACCAGGGRTACAATCAAAAGTGCATTTTCATTTCAGCTTAATTGAGTGTGCTTTACTTTTACAAACACTTTACATTACTGCATTGAGTTGTTTTCATACCCGCATTCTTACATACCAATACTGCTAATTAGGACAATTGTTTCGCCTTTAAAAGGAAAGAAAAAAATATTCTGTCCAAATGATTTGCTGTTATTCTTGAGCATTCATTATTGCTGATTAACAGTGAGGTTATGGTTATTCAGGAGGCTGTCCTAACTTTGTTTCACTAAGCTTTTATTAATGCTTACATGATTAATGCTGAGAGAGGAAAGGTGGGTTTTAATATTTGCTACAGTCCAAAATGTGACATGTTGACASCAACAAAATCCGTGATGGAAACAAGCCCCATTTGCTCAGGTTTAGTGTAACTTTTTTTCATTTTATCATACAAGGACTCTCATSTGCAGGAAAGGATGAGGCAGGAAAACACTTGTCTCCCACCCACAAAACAGGATTGGAATGAGGAAGAGGTTAAAGTCTAGCTGCACAAAATGAAGATRAAAATGCCTAATGAACACATAATCTACCCTCCAAACACATAACCAGTTTGGGATTCATCAGTGACACCATAAGCTGCATATGAGGCTGGCAAAAGAGCTGGACTGACATCTCACAGGACAACGGGAATCAGATTTGGGTGACCTGGTCCAGAAGATGTGCACTGACCATATCCTGGACCGAGCTCCACACAAAACAGCTAAAACAGCTGCAATTGTTCAAAAATACAGTCAGGGAGAAATCAGAAGAGACTGAATAGCACCTGGGTTGTGCCAAGCAACATGTCTTAATGTATTGCTGAGGTTGCTGTACAGAGCTGGGGGTTTAGACCGTGCCCTCCAAATTGTGCATSTCAGCCAATGGTTTGGATAAAGGCATTTCCATCCAAAATAAAGAAAGTGCATTCCCCTGTCTCCAGGAGACACTCTGAGTTTCCATCTTACATTCTCCAAAGAACTCTGCTCTGTCCCTTCTCCAGRGAAGGGCTCCTGCTGTGGAGCAGCTTATCTCCTGATGGGTACAACAGGCCCCAGCAGGATGGAAGCTGGTGGGTCTCTGAATCCTCATCAAGACTTATAAGGGCACCAGATCCACAAATCCTGCTCCACAGGACACCTCCTTTCTCACTAGGTGAGGATGGGGATGGTCCTGAGATGAAGAAAGAAATTACCCCAAATGATTTCTGTAGATCTTCCTCCCTGAAGACAGATGAATTTGGGAGTCCCAACATGAAGCAAAGTGCCTTCTCACAGTGTCTTCCTTAGTATTAATTTAAGAAAAGAAGCTAAATTCAAGACACAATTTCTGTGTCRTGTATTGGGTGGTTTTGGGCTTTGGACTGCTGAATAAAAGCCAAAAGCCAGGAGCTGCAACATGCAGTGTTGACAAAGCCTCAATCTCCATATGGACTTAGCCATCATTAGTTACTTCAAGATACCTGCTGACRTGTGACAGCTTGGAACTGACCCCCAGAATCTTCTAGCAGGATCTGAGTGACTTTGCAGTAAGGTGCACTTCCTTMAGCATTTCCCTAACCTGCTCCCGGCCCACACAGGAGAGACTTGGTACGGACTCGGGCTGCTCACCACCCCAACACATCAGAAATCTTCCTGTGACAAAGCTTTTCATCACAGCATTGGGGTGAATCCTCTTGCTTTCCTCCCACAAATTATCTCAGGAAAGGCAAAGGGATTAGTCACAGGCAGGAAAAAAAGAGCATTAGAAGCTGTATGTACACAAACTATTTCTCAAAAATAGTTCTCTCTAGACAATAAATCAGTCTTTCAATAGCACTCACAAGTGGCTTAGAGCTTCTAGCTCTTGGTTAGAAACAGCTAAAAAACATTACATAGAAAAGTTAAAAATATATACACCTTTTAGTGGGCATGCATTACTAGAGTTTGGAATTGCAATCAAGCCTATCTACTTATGGGCTTTAATTGTATCTCTCCTTTGAAATGCTACCTCCCTTGCTCACCACAACTSAGCAAAGCTGTAAATCTTTGCAAAAGAAATGTGAAGTCTAAGTGCCCATTGCCCAGTAAGAGGGAAGCTCAGGAGAAGCCAGGAAGAAGAGTGACCTCACCTCACTGAGTTGGCATTTGAGTTGACACAACATAACAACTTTTTTGTGGGATGAAAAAAAAACCCTAACAGGTTGTTTCATCAGCTGCGACAACAAAGTGATTTATGACAAATTATTTGCTCAACACAATCCCCCTTGGGAAGAACCCAGCCCTCACCCACAGCTGCCCCTTTGYCTCCATAAACTTTCAGTTCTTCTGGAAGTTCCTTCTGTGCTGCTTCCTTTCTGCCATTTCCTCCCAATCTTTGCACAGCCTGTGATGGGCAAAGGACAGACTGTTGTAGCAACAGCCATGTGCTGACTGAGGTGTTGAGACAAGGTGGGACAGATTTCTCCCTGCTTCTTCTTTTACTCAGGTATTGAATAATCCTTCTGTATTAAGTAGTTGATTTCCATGATACTTCTAGCAAGCTGACACAACACTACTCTTATTCTGTCAATTTTGGTTAAAATTGGCTGCAAGTTCAAAAGTTAGAAGATTAGGAAAGTCAGATAAATCCTGTTTGTGGTTCTGTTATTTTTGTTTGGTTGTTGTTCAAAAAAAAACCCCAGACAAATGAAACACAGATATCAAATATCTCACCAGCATTTCTATGCTTTAGAAGTCAGAGTCCCAAAAAACTTGGCTACTCTGCCTCTTGCCTACTCCATCAGAGACCTCTTACCAATCAGTTACTTGATTTTTCAGCCCCATTTGATAAACTCTCATTTCTGAACTCTGCAAGGTTTCCTTGAAACTAAATCAGTCATGCATGGAGCTTTCTGTGTTTTAATTAAATCCTGAAATCATCAATCATTTCAGTCTTACGACTTGGAAAAAAAAAAAAGTTTTTATTTCTAATGGAAAATATATCCAGATCCTACAGCATTTGAAAATGAGATGAAAATGCCTTCAAGGCAAATAAAAATGTATCAATTATAATGTGCTAAGAATATATGCATTTGAGCCCCATCTCTTTCTTCTGCATTAAAGTATTAGGTCAGCAGCTTGATACAATAAATTATTACTGATATGCAATAACCTTAGCTGTTCAACCCAAAACTCAAAGAAAACCAGAAAGTGCAAAGGAAGGAGGCCCAACATTGAAATTACGGGCAAGATCCAGAGGATTCTATTTAGGGCCCCTGAATTATGCAAAGGGCTTAGGTACGGGTTAAACTTCAAATATATGATTAGTCATGGAGCTAAGTAAATAATTTCAGCAGACTCATCTAATCTGTTTGTTTACTTCCACAGCCCTCATCATGTTGCATCTTTTAATACTCACATAGCCTTATTTTTTGTGGGTTTAATCCTAAAAAGACTATATGAGAAAAGGAGGAACAACTGTGTTCACTTCACAGAAGGGCAGCATAAAGTAAATCTATGTGCCTAAAAGTTTGTAGGGTCAGGTCTGCACTCACTAGACATGAAGTATACAACCAGGTGAGCAGCAGCACCAGGATCTCAAACAACTCCACAACACCAAGTCTAGAGGATGGAACAGGACACCAMTATTAAGAGGTAAAATTAAAAACAAAAATGAAGCTAGCACAGCACCGTATCTGGGGAAATGTAAATTTTGCACTTCTTTAAGGTGCATCCCATTAGGTATTATAGAATCATATCTCTCTACCAAATACTAGCCCCAAAAAGCACATGAAATTTTGGGGAGAGTGGTGTGTCCACCGTAACAGAGAAACATAAACACAGAGAAACACTTCAAAGAGTTGCAGAAGAACAACATCAACAGAATTGTCTGTAAGAGGCCACATGCATCTGACTTTACAGCACTGATATTCTGCAATATAAAGTACCTGTGTAGATGTAAGGGCTATGTTCATCACTACCTAAAAAAGGTTAATGTAAGTTTGACCTGGATCAAGTACGAGCACTCAGTTACATTTCTACTGAATTCAGCAGGGTGCACAATACCCTGGTTTATCTCAGTTATTTATATTTCATGCTGGCTACGCAAACACACCGTGGCAAGAAGTAGAAGCAGTGGAAAAAGCTGATCCCATGTTTCACTCCACCACGAACCCTTACCTTCAAAGCCTTTTATCCCGTTTGGAGCAGGTGCACGAGTTCCGACCCTTCCAGCACTGGATGCTGAGAGGCCGCAGCATCCTCAGCGCCCGGTCCAACACCCGCCCGAAGGTGTCACCCCTGCTCGGAGGGACCGAGAGCCATCCAGAGCTCCATCCCGAGCCAGCCCTGCCCCAGCATCCTGCGGGGAGGCGGCTCCACATCCCGGGCGGCGGCGGGAGCCGGGCAGGGATGCTGAACTTCGCCAAGTGATGGGCTAGCGGGCAGCGCAGCGGGGACACGCTCTCAGCTGTAGGTTTGGGGACCGGGGGACGGAGGACCGGGCATCCCCGCCAYGCACCCCGGCGAGCCCCGCTCCCCGCGGTGCCGAACCCCGGCCGGTCTTACCTTGGAGCCCTTGCCGGAGCAGCGGACGTGGTTGCTCACGCCGGCCGTCTGGTTCATGCTGGAAAGTTGGGCTTCGGGCACGACTCCCCGAGGAGCGGCGGAGGSGGGCTGGCAGCAGGCAGGGCAGGACGGGCTGCGCCGGCACCGGGATTGTCACCCCGCACCGGGATTGCCACCCCGAGCTGGGATTGTCACCTCGCACCGCGACTCTGCCCCCGTCCGCCGGGGGCTGCGGGTGGCGGCGCTCCCGACTCTTCCCGGCTCCAAAACAAAACCCGAAACACCCCCCCGGCCCCGGCACGGCTTTCCTCCCCCGCCCTCCCTCCAAAGCAGAGGCGAGGCGAGCCCGGCTCTGCCCGCCCCCCGCCCTCCGGGGCCGCCGCGGCAGCGGGGAGGGCTGGCGGGGCTGGAAGGGCTGGAGGGGCTGGAAAGGGCTGGTAGAGCTGGAAGGGCTGGAGCGGCTGGCAGGGCTGGAAAGGGCTGGTAGAGCTGGAAGGGCTGGAGGGGCTCGAAGGGCTGGCAGGGCCGGCCTGGCTCCGCTCCGAGCCCCGCGGGACGCTCCCCTCCCTCCCCGGGCTCCCGGAGCCCGGCACCGCTCACTCCTCCAGTTTATTCATCCTCCCAGGCATCAGTTTATTTAATCCCCCGGCCCCGGCGTGGGCAGAGGGAAATCGCGTTAAAGATGCCAAGGGCTCCCGCAGAGCTGGGGTTTGACCCGCTGGGGCTCGGGGTAGCGAGTCCAGCTCTGTACAGCGAAAGAAATGCTGGGCAGATGTTTCCTTACGGCCAAGCTGAAGGATTTGGGTCTTACTGCTTTGAGAAATTCCTTTTCCAGGTGTGCTAGAGTTCAGGGTTTAGGTTTTGGTTTTTTTCGTTTTGGTGAAATAAGAGCTGCACAAGCAACTCTGTTTTGCTGGTTAAAAAAAAAATTGGTGCTTTAAGTTTGTGGGGTTTTTTTAAACAAACAAACAAACATAAAATATCCATGTTTGGGATAACATTATTGGGATATTTTTCCTATCCCCAGTCTACCCCTCCACTTCAGCCCATGAGGTCAGACATCACCTCGTCTTTTATTTCAACAAAAGTACAGCAACACTCAGTTTTCAGAGTAGCAGAAGAAGAAACCAACCAAACAAAAACTCCAACATACTGTATGTTTGAATAAGAAGATCTGGATAGCAAGGCTAGAAGGAATCCATCTCATCAAATCAGGGTTTCTTTTGTCTTGGGATTAATCCATCCAAATAGATTGTTTCAAGTATTTTTAAGTTCCTACAGCACACTTTAAAACATTTAAATAAGTAAAACCCTTTCTGGAAGGTGCAGAAAGAACAGAAATAGTTGTTTGTCCTCTCCCAGAGTCCGTGCTGCTTTGGAGAAGCACAGCTCCTTCTTTTCTGAAGGGCAAAGAGCCCACCTTTAACTGGCTGCATCGTCTAGCCCTGTGGCTAAAATAGATGTAAGGAGCCTGCCATGGAGGCTGACAGCAGCAAAATGTGTAGTTAGAAGGTAAATTTAATTAGAGGCATTTGGTTTCAGCTCAGAGGCAGGAGAGAGGGCCCAGTGTCACCCTGTGTCGTCAAACAGCCCTTCCTGTCAGCAGGGCACACTGGTTTTGGGATGAGACTGGCCATCTAAGGACTGGTTTTATCAGAGAAACAAGTCCCCCCGGGCACAAACCACCTTGTCAGGGTCAGTCTTTCCTCCTCAGGCAGCTGTCCTGTTGTAATGACCAACTCTGCTCCTTAATCCTGCTGTGTCAGCTCCTCTTTAGCTCAGAGTGCTGCCAATGTGTCCCYCTCAGGGACAAGTGTCCCACCAATCTCCGTGGGCAGTGAGTGCTGGCACCCTGGCTGATCTATCAAACATGCTCAGCACCAAGCACATCGCCACTATTCCCTGCCACAGCTCTAGGATGGCTTTTACTTTTTTACACTAATTAAGGTTTGAAGTTTCCTACTCTGACCGCTCCGTTCAAGTGGTTTGGTGTTCATACCTTCCCGAGCAAAATGTCTGCTAATAAATCCAATTATAGACTTTGAGTTGCATATTTGATGGGGCCTGGAATCATTATACTCTCTCAGCATGATTTGTTGCACAGAGACATGCAGAAGTCCCTGGACTTATTTGCAATTGCACAAGTGAGCAGAAGAAATTTTGGGGGGGGGGGAAAGAGAGAGATAGGTGAGCAAAACAACCCAAAGAGATTTCAAATCCGTGGAAAACCCTTCTGGTGACTACATGGAGCAGGTGAAAAATCTGTACACTTTTCTGTCTTTCTTGCACAAAAAAWAGTTTGCATTACACAGAAGGATCATGGGAGTGTTATCCCACTGGTTTATCAGTTTCCACCACTCCACTGCCCTTTCTGAGCAGAAGGCCCCTCTCCATTCTGTAACCATTCAGAGCAGGCAGGGAGTCTATTTTCACTATAGGGCACATTTTGTCTTATTCCCTGGCAAGAGAGACACAAGGAAAGTCTCTTGCTCTCTCTCATCTTTCCACTTAATGCCTGTCCCACTCATGGACATCTCCATTCTCACCTAAAACCAAAACAAAACTTATGGCACTGAACCTCCCTTCTCTATAGGAAAGTGCAATTTCCAAYTGATATATCAGGGAGCGTTCACAGAAAAAGGCTTTGGCTTTCAAAAATGTGAGCAAGCCTGTTGACTTTTACTAGCTCTTGAAAGGAAACTACTGAATGCATGGTGGAAGTGCAGCCTTTGAAATTTGGGAGAAAATTATTCCATTTCACACTCTGCAAAGGCCTCTCTGCAAAGGCCTCTCTGCATGATCCTGGGAGGAAAAAAAATCACCACCATCCTTCTTTGCCATCCCAGATCCCACCTCTGCCTATCTACTCCCAACTTCCCTGAGGCAGGACGTACCTGTGCAAAGCCTACAGTGCCCACCRTCATTTTGGCCCTTGTTTCAGACAGGGCCCCTAACTTCTGCAGAAAACCAACACTGAAATCATTACAGCCTGTTATTTTTTAAGCTGGAGTGGCTTATATATCTAGAAAAGAACAGACAATGCCACAAACAGCACAGAGTTCTCCAGTGCCAGTGAGAAAAGTAAGTGATTTATAGATTAGTATTTGTAGACTGTTTAGTGAAGTGTGAAGGAACAACARTATACTGTCATATAAGCTGTAGCATATAAACATCCCTTGGCATTTTACACTTTGAAAAGGATTATACATAAGCTTGGCTGAGAAGAGTATTAAAAAGGAATCTCAGTCATACTTTTTGGGAACATTTAGTAATCTGTCTTTGGAGCTGAGCTAAAGCTATGCAAAATGAATGCAAGGAAATCCAGTCAATCATGACATAAGACCTAAAAACAAAACAAAATTTTTAAAGCCAAAATTGTGTCACAAAATTTAATAATGTGTGGAGGACTTTTTGAGTTCTTCAAATTCATACTTTGCAGATGAACTCTGTAAAGCTGAGTGAAAATCAAAACTGAAATCCAGAGTTTTACATATTTATCCTGACTCCAACAGCTGAGTCTTTTGAAGAAATATCCAGTGTCACAAAACTSAAAGAAAAAATACAGGACTGCCAAGACTGTTACATGCATCTAGTTTCCAGTTCCAGGTTAAATTTAGATGAGGACCTTTGAAATATTTCTTAATGTTTTAAGTTCTTCCCAGAAGCCTGTTTTGATCTAAATTTGRGCATGGTAACACTGCTCTCTGAACTCCAGAGGTTTTGACTTTTCCTCAATAACATGGCAAAGACACAACCCTGCTGATTTCCTTCTCCTATATTTTCAGTAGGAAGCTGACTGAGATTAGTCCAACACCTCATCACTTGTAAATTTTGACATCACTTGTGATGTAACCAGAAAAGCACATCCATTTTGAACAGGTCAAAGCCACAGTACAAGGGACACAGAAAGTGAAATGTGAACTGGCACTTGTACAGTTCAAAGTACTGCAGAAACCACCAAGGTTCACCTTGCTCTCCACCTCAGAAGAGAAATGTGGTTAAAAGGCTGGTTTAAGGAAAACAGAAAGATGAGCAGTAAACACACAGCGAGGGCAGAGAAACTGAGAGCACAGGAGACAAGGAGGATGTGAAAATTGAGACCATGGAGTGCTGAAGAACACAATTCCAAAAATCAATGCAATGATGGATCAGGAATGAATGCAAAAAGCACAGCACGGGAAGGCTATAATTAGATGGTTTAGTCATAGCCAGGAGCCTGACTGAGCTTTTTGAATCCACTCAAGTGGACAGAGTTAATGCAGAGTTTGGTTTGATTGCTAGAGTTCTTCTCACGACAGAAACACAGAGGAGGCTCACAGGAGCTTTTAGTCTCCACAGAAATATGGGTAAAAGCCCACCAACACACACAGGGGTCTCTCAATTTTCTTCTAACTGTGGAAAAGTGATACCTACAGACAAGAGCATCCCTACTGCAGCTGTGCTTCTGGGGCTGGTGTGGACTGAGCAAAATTCTGGAAAGCAGGAATGATCCCAGCAGCACCTGGATCTGTTCTGCCCCACACTGTGTTCTGTGGCTCTGCTGTGGAACTGCAGAGAGACAGGCTCCACTCTCACTTTCCTTTCCTTGCTACTACAATGGAGGTTAATCAAAGATAAGGTAATGATGGGGAAAATGCCAGTGTAGAGTTACACTGATGGTAGCATTAAACAGGGAYATCTGTCCCCAGAACAGACACATCTCTATACACTGCTAGATTTGTCAACAGGCAGGGAAAAAGAGATGTTTTGAGTGCCCCAAACCTTTGATCATGAAGAGAAATCTTTGCTGAGCAGATCCTATCATGGCGTATCTATGGTGATTGTAAGAGGGAGAGTACCCAAGCTGCTGCTGCCAGCACAGAGCCCAGCTTGGTCCAATATCCTATCCTCAATTTCAGTTCTGTGCATTCAAAGCCAGTTCATGGCATCTCCACAGCCCCCTGCAGCCTGCAGGCCTGACTGATTGCAAAACTGTCCCTGAAAGAAGTTGACCCTGTGAGAATCTCAGAAGGGTGTGAGAGCCAAAAAACTCCACAGTTTTCTGGCCTTGTTTGTATCAGTGTCCTCACATCAACTCTCATCTTCACCAAGTCCATCCAGTCTCCCCAGTTACTGTTTCCAAAAGTTTTTGGTTTTGTTTTGTTTTGTTTTTTTACCTGGCCTGTTGTTCCCTCAAGATGTGATGGAAAAAGAAAGCTTGAAAAGCAAAAACCAATTAATTCTACAATGCTGGACTCCTCTCTTCTCCCACAATATTCCCCCCGCCTTTCCCTGCCTGCCTGTCTCATCCCACTGTCATAATTCACGAGCAAGTGATTTCTCAAACACTTGAGCACAAGCATGGAATGTGGGATCCAAGCTTTGCTTTTGGCTCAGCTGCTGATCCACKGAGTCCTTTCAGCTCCCTGGATCATCCACATTTTCTTCCAGCTGCAGGTCAGCCAAGCAGCTGCTCTAACACCCTTGAGGCACAGGCAACCTGCTARATGTGGTAAAGGAATTTAGTGGAAGCAAAACACCCAAGTTAGTTGAAAAACAGCCAASCTTACTTTCATATTTTGTAGGTCCCACAGGCTCTAAATTCACTGAGTGCCAGAAAGCCCCAGCTGAGGTACTAAACCTGCATCCTTTGAAAGGTCTGAACTTGCCCAGTGGAGAAGTCAGCACGTACAAGGCCAGAGCACACAGATGTCCAGGATGAACATCTACAGTTTTGTAAGGGCTTTTTTTTTTTATTTTAGTATTGCTAGGGTTTGTACCTGCTTCTGGAACTGCATTTTATTTTAAGCTGTGCAGCTGCTGGATAAGTAGTTCTTTGGCCAGATGCATGAACACTCCCAGGTGAATGCTGTAACTATTAGGAATGTTTTAAGCATGGCATTATTAAGTAATAATTTACTCATTCCATTTAGTCTACGAGGTCTCCTTATYGAGGAATGTTATTCATCAGCACCACTCTAGCTCTCACTCTAATTTATTTATACTTAATGGCCCTTCAAAGACATCTCTCCACATTACTTTCAGGCACCAGAAT
Organism: Mixornis gularis; assembly: GCA_003546035.1. NCBI lineage: Eukaryota > Metazoa > Chordata > Aves > Passeriformes > Timaliidae > Mixornis > Mixornis gularis. The sequence goes on from QVAJ01000007.1 coordinate 7,891,314, forward strand.
ATATATGGGATATTAAATCACATCATGATACATGACATGTTACAAAAATATTGCATAATTTATATAGATTATAAACATAAGAAAAATCATCCAATAAATCCCGCCATCAAATGTTCTTCAGGCTAGATTAAGGCTACATGAGCCCTTTTAATTTAATAAATCAAAGAGAAATAATTCTATTCAAATCTCACCTTTGCAGAGGAAGCAAGCTGTGAGAAGCAGATGAAGGATTGGTATATCTGCACTGAAAATGAAGGGCATCTGTCTAGCTAAGGCTCACCTGCACGTGGATGAGAGGGGTTTGGGCAGTGATGCCATAATCCTGCTGACCATGAGACAGTGAAACATTTTGGCCATGCCTGAGCTGGGTGACACATTCAAAGAGCATCTCTGACCCTTGCATTGGTCACCACTTACATGTTTTGAAAGTCAAAGTCACTTCTGACAGCTGCCAAACAAAGCACTCAGTCCATACTAATTACAAAAAAAAAATTAAAAAAAATTACTAGATACTACCTAAGTTACTCTTTAGAGAAAACTGAAGGGAGATTTTTCGCTTTGGAATATCCTTGAAAAAGAAAAATAAAAATCAGAAAACATTGAATTAAAAAAATAAAATTTTAAGGTCCACAGTATCTCATAAAATAATTKAAGTGCAGGTGGAATGGTTGTCTCAGAGTTCTTTGTAGGGGCAGTAATCCAAGTCCRTTTCCCTGGACTTCTCAGTTGCTCTTCACTTGTCATGTTGCAGAACAGTTTTCTCTTGGAGAAGCACTGAAAACCCACTATGGGGTCTTCTGTTCCTCACTGGATCATGGACATCAGAGAAAGATAAGGAGACTTGGATCCACCAAATAAGAATTTTTATAAGAGATAACAATGTTTTGAAATCAAAACATTAAAACTGTYCAGCAAAAAATATTAAACTCTTCCCCCATTGGTTAAAACCATTGGGTTTTTTTCTTTGAGGAGGTGGTGGAATCCACACTGCCCTTCCTGGGATGAAAGCACAGTATTTCTCAATGATCAATTTTGATGGAAAATTCCTAAGCAGGCTTAGTTTTCCCTTTAGTTCTGTGTGAACTACTTTTTAGCATGAAGGATGTGCAACACGGACATGCAGCATCCCTGAGGCAAAAAGCATTTGCTTAGATGGAAAAGGAACAGTAAAAAGATGTTTCAAGCCAAGATTCTTGAAACCAGATCASTTCTTCTGAACGCTTCAGTTACTGGACAACAAGCCCAAAAGACCTTCCTCATTCTCACAAAGTGCTGAGCTGTAAGCTTTCACTCCCTAAAATCAGGTGCTTTTATGAAGACTTGCATTAGGCTCCTGAAGAGTTCCTGTAGCAGCTTCTGGGATCTGAATTGACTTTTTAACTATTTATTTGGTCAGTTTGGAGTGGAAATCGAGGTAAAGGATGAGAAATCTGTGACCCATCAGCTTGCAGAGGGTCCCTGCAGTGCGCAGTGCTCTATGCCACAGTCCCCCAACAGGAAATATCCCCCCACACCTCTGACTGGGCAGTCCCTTCTGGCTTGAAGGGACTTTGCCCTCCCTTTACCCTCCTGCTCTCAACAAKGAAAAGAAAGTTAAAAAATGAAGTGATTCAAAAACCTTTTCAAAAACCCTGAACTCTAAGACAACACARTTTTCTGCAAAATATTCTCTTTTAACTACCTCAGTACAATGTATTTAATGGATGGCTGTCCGCCCATTTTTTAGGGACAATTGCAACCCCCCTGTTCACTCTGAGTAAAAACTGCCTGTTGTCTTCCAAGACCCACTGTTCAAACCTCCATCTTTCACAAGCCAAAAAAAAAAAAATAATCTGATGTTGAAATGAGCTCCAATATTTGAAAAGCACAGACAGGTGTACAGAAACACAAATAAGCTGATGAAGATGACATTAAACAGTAAGAGCTGCACAGAAGCAATCTATGTTCCTATTTCGTGGTATCTCTCTAGTGATGCTGGGTTGATCAGGGAGGTTTGATACAGATGTGGGTGGTAAGAGGCAAGCTGGAGTGGAATATCCATTATCCCTCATCTCAACACTTTGGAACAACCCAAATCATTGGCTGAATCCTTGGGCTGGGACCCCACACTGGAGTCGTGTTCCCATCATGGCCACCACAAGCTCTGAAGAAGTCAAAGAGTGTAAAAACACRTTTCTAGAGAACTCTGCAGCAGGCCCATGAAGCAACATGGCCCTGAAATTCTCAAACAGTCACGTAAGGCTTGGAGTGATTGCCCAGGAATCCACCTCATCTTCCATCCTACCACTTCTCAAGCATTTTAYCTTGCTTGCCAAAAACCAACCCAAACACAGGAAGTACTCAGAGGTACATGTCAAAAAACCATAACTGAAATGCTACAGATGTCCCTAATGCCAATGTTCTGCTTTGCAAAACTAKTTCATTTCCTGAAAGGTTGCACTGACTGCTGCAGGCCGAAGGACAGAGAAATCAGGAGTCAGTGAGGTACATTAATTTTGTACATAAAGATGATAGAGATAAAAGTAGATAAAGAAAAGATTTTTCCAGTTTTCTCTACCCCTTCAGCAGCATAGCACCAGAGGGCAGGGTTTAGCCTTGAGTACTCAGCTTGGGGCAAGTTTTGTTTGTCACCTGGACAAAGCAGGCAGCAGAGCAGGATTGGTGGCTCTGCAGCACAAGATGGAATGAGGAATCCTCTAACACAGGACTGCAGTTCCTGCTCTGCATTGTGAGGTCAAATTTGATCTCAAAGGTGGACTCTAAAAAGAGGCTGAAGACGGCAGTTTCACATCGGCCACAAAATTTTTGCATTCTCTGGTTCATTTCTCACAAAACTTTCTGCAGTTCCAGAGTTTCAGGGCTGGCCTCAGAAGAGTTCAAGCACAGGTTTTGGAAGGAAGATTTAGCTTTTTATACACTGAACTAAACACCCTTGTGTATCTTACAGATCACAGTTTCCTACCGAAGCCTGATTTTTGCARCATATTAGTTACAGCCTGAAATCAGATTAAATGGGGCTCTGAACATGCTCTCCCTCATCTCATCCTCAGAGGTCTTTATTCAGACTCACCTAAGTCTATTTTCCTGGATCCTCCTCCTCCTCTGCTCTTCAGCTGCAATCCCATCTCACCCCAGTGCTTCCCACCTGTGAGCAGAGAGTTACAACAGGTCAGAGAGTTACAACAGGTCAGAAAGTTACAAGAAGTCATCCAACCCAACCAGCATCAGGGAAGGAACTGGCGGCTGGGTCAGGTCTGTGAGCCCCTAAAAACTGAGGTTGCAATCAAGATGGTGCCTTAGGTCAACCTTTCCAGCAATACAATCTGGTGGCATTTTCARGCCTCCCAAATTAAGTCTGGGTTAGTAGTGCCTGTAAAGCCTCCTGCCGAGGGATGTCAAAATCTATTTTATCTGGAAGTACCCTGGTAGTACAAATCCTGAAAATACACATTGTAACATCTTCTGTTTAAAAGGGCATTCCAGTCTCTACTCCAGTAATGGTTTAGCTAGGGCTTACTTTTTGTTTGTTTTAGGGTTTGGAGGGTTTTTTTTAGGTTTTTAAGGCAGGCAGCATTATCTCTCTAAGGGTATTTATTGTGGCGTTGATGGGAACAAATTTTAGTTGCCAAGGAAGACAAAATGGCATATCCCACCACAAATACATTCAGGAGAATTAATAGGAGAAAACCTTTGAGATGACAGATTCTCCCTGTGTCAAGGGCAGCAAATGAAGCAATCATTGCTATAGCAGTTACCAGAAAAACTAATCATGTGTTGCTGTGCAGGTGTAAGTGCCTTTTATTATTTTTTTTCCTCCTGCATGCTGTTTCTGGTGTCTTTATCAAACCATTTACAGAAATAAGTYTTTCTCTATGGATTTCTAAATAGAAGGGAACATCACATAGGAGCTAAGAGAAAACTTGACAAGAAGGTGCTTGTTAACTWAAATGAATCAATATTTAACAGGCAGTTACTTTGAAACACAGTGTGTGTCCAGGCCCTCCCTCCACCTCCATACAGGAGATCAATGAGGAGTAATTTGCACTATGGTGATGACACAGTCAAATCCCAGACAGCAACTAAACACCACACAGCCACTTGCTCATTTCCCCAGCAGCGTGATGGGAGAGAGAACTGAAAGGGTAACAGTAAGAAAACTTGTGGGATAAGAAAAACACAGTTTAATAGGACAAAGCATGAAAAGATAGTAATAATAATAATAGCAATAATAGTAATGATAATCATAATGATAATAATAATAATATAGCAAAAGAGTTAGAATATACAAAATGAGATCACCACTCACCATTTGCCATTATGGGCAGAACAGACTTGACTTGGAGAAATTAATTGGYTTACCAAAGAGAATAGGATAATGAGATATAAAAATTAAATCTTAAAACACCTGCCCTCCACCCCTCCCTTTTTGCTGGGTTTAACTCTCGTCCCAAATTCTCCACCTCCTCCCCCACAGTGTCACGAGGGCAYAGGGAATGAGGGTTATGGTCAGTTCACCACACAATATCTCTGGTCCCCTCTACCAAACCTTTGCCACACAAATCCAGTGCAGTTACCAGCATTATCCTCATATTGAATGCAAAACACAGCAGTGTTCCAGCCATTAGGAGGATAATTAACTCTATCCYAGCCAAAACCAGAACAATATCCAYGCCTTATTCTGTGCTGTGACGTCACACCCAGGTCCAACATGTTCCAGTTCATCCCGATTAACCACCATCACCTTTCCTGTCTTTTGATACACACACAGAGTGTTGGATTGTTGCAGGCTGAAGCCAGTTATGGTTCCATCACCACTGTCTTTGTCTGGTTCTATCACCAAGATTCATTCTTGATTTTTGGAGTGATTTTACTGCAATGGTGTTGGTAGAGCAGATAGTCAATCCAAAACACAGCACTAAACCTGCTAGAAGAAAAAAAGCTGACTCTTTCCTAGTTGAAACCAGGATATATGATYTATAGGAATACCATCCTAAAGAATTCATCATTAAGATGAAAAAGCTTGCAATACAAGCAGGCACTACCTAATTCTTACTAATATTGAAGGAATACCATCCAGACTTTTRAACCAAAAAACGTTGTGGCTTTTGTACTTACAGATGTAAAACCTCTTAGGGGTTGTGGTCTGTGTTAATTACAGTCTGTCTAGGGAGGGGGAATTTAAATTGATCTTTTTAGTGATGAGTTATTCAAAATGAAAAAAAAAAACAAACCCAAAACTATTGACCGAAGCATTACAGTCAAGCCCAACACATTAACCTGGCACTACACATGCAAGGTTCCAAAACAACACACATATATTCTTAATCTGACAAATAAATTAAACCACTGGAGTGCTCTTGCTGACCTGCTACATTCAGAATTAATCAGTGCAGGACTGRTTGGAAGGTATGTTAATAAGATATTACAAATATAAAACTCTTATTTTCTTCATTTAAAAGTTAGACAGAAACAGCACCCAGCACTGGCAATCTCTGCAAGTACAGGTTGGTTTGTTGCAAAAAAAACACTAGATTCCAGTTGTTGTTTTTAAGTCATTGGATCTAGTTTTAAGTTCTTCTCAGGAAAATTTCTGGTAAGGCCATCTTGGGATGGGTCTATGGGATGGGAAAAGGCAGAGGAGGGATCAGGATTTCTGTGCCTTGTCCAGAGCAGATGGGATCTCACAATATCCAGATGCTGAAAGTGCTCAGCTGAACCAGCAGTGCCCAGCACACCTGAGTTATATGGACAAAAACTGCTCAGAGTGACTCAGCACATAAAATCCTTTAGTGTTACAATCAGCAACACAACTGCCCTTACTTATTTTTTCTAGGATATTGACTGCAATGAATGAAAACATTTACCCATTTGACACTGAGGGCCACACAAAGTTCTTGGAAACAGAGATCCTAAACTAAGCACTAGAAATTGCATCAAAAAATGCCACTATGAAAAATAAAAAGGCTGAAACACAGAAAAGAATGATGCTCACTGGAAAAAAAAAAAAACAAACTGAAAACAAAACAAACAACCAAGGCCAAGCACTGCCCCCCCCCAAAAAAAACCCAAACATGAATCGACATCCAGATTATGGTTTTTTTCTTTCCCTTGTTTGTAATTTTTTTTTGGTTGGGTTTTTTTGGTTGTTTTGGCTTTTGGGGTTTTTTTTGTGTTTCTCTCATTCCATGCAGCACAACCAAGACAGGAAACTCATTAGTGGAAAAAGAATATGGGGGAATTCCGTTGAGAGACACCACAAACATTAAGGAAATGGGAACTGGGCTCTTAGGAAGGGAGTTCTCTGGTCTCCAGAATAGGACAAGGCTCAGATGAAGCATTTTCTGCTGCAGGTATGTTTGTAACAGTTGTCCTTGATTTAGGTTCTCCAGCACAATTTGGCTTCATGCTGCATCCATTTCCCCAATAAGGAATTGCTACAGTCTTGAACCTTCTTCTCCCAGGCCAGCTATTTACAGGAATCTCATAATAACTCTGACACTCTTAATTCTCCAGCCAATCTGCCTAAAAATGCCAAGTTCCTGCTGAAAGTTTTTGAGATAAACAGATCAATGTATACTCATTAACAGAGACATTCACAGCACAATCATATCTATCTATATCTGTATTTAYATTTTTATCTACGTATTTAGCAAACTGAGTTGAAGGATCAACCACGTCTGCCAGTACCTATTTAATTTCTTSTGAAGATGCTAATTCCAGATGGATGATGATGATATAGATTTATTGTGAGTCTACAAGTRGATGATCCTAATTTCAGCCTGTTAAGTTGTTACTGAGGTACTTGTTCTCTGCATGACAAAGTACAGCCCATTTTGATCTCCAGAGACTAATCAAAGCTTTTATTCTTACTGGGTTATACCTTTGTAGTTGTGGAGTGAGTTAGAAAATGTGAACTGCAGTTTGTCTTTGGCTAGTTTTCAAGTTTCATACTGAAACTATTTTTAATTTAGATTTTAGACTTAAGCAGTTCTTAGCTGTCATCTGTGACAGCTTGAGTGCAATGTCCAGCATTTCTGTGRACTCAGTAAGCTTAAATTGAACAGGGGAGAATCTGTTGACTAAACAGGAAGTCCTTTATGCTGTAAAGGTTATTACAGCATAAAGGATACAGAAGARCAAAGCTAAACATATGTAGCAGCCTGATTTAAGTCAACTCAGGTAGCCAGAAATTATGATTTAGAAGTATCTYGGAATAGAAAAATAAATAGTAAAATAGTAGAAATTACAAGGACTCAGTCTTTTATTTCGGTCAGCAAAAAATTGAAATTCAAGGGACTTTTCTAGCTGGGCTTCCATCCTCTGTGGAAAAAAAATAAACAAACCTAAAAACCCCAAACAGGTACAAATGTAGATTGTATAAATAAAACCACTGCCTTTTCATTCTCTTTCAGTTTGTTTGATGAGAAGGTAATACCATTTYAGTGGAGTGTCAAATAGGTTTGCTCTTTTTATACGTTTTGGGAAGTGGAGGACTAGCATTTTCTCCACTGTAATTCTGCTTTCTTCATGATTTTGATTTGATTTTTGSTTCAGATTGATTTTCTCTGGGAAGGAGATTTCCCTGGAATCTGATTCTGCCCAGYTGAGTCATTGTTCCAATTGCCATGACATCTAGCTATGCTTCTTGCAATTTTCAGTGTGTTTACACTCAAAAAGGTTTTTTTTCCCTAGATACAGRGGGAGACACACAAGACTACACCCAAAGCAATCCTCAGCTCTCACTGATTCCCTCTCACTTCCTCAGGAGATTGAATATGTTTAATTTGAATGCTAAAAGTCCCCAAATATCCCAGTTCTCAGTGGAGAGAGAGTTAGGAGAAGTGTCTGGAGAACATGGGGAGGATTGTGTTTATCCATCTGCCTCCCACAGCCTGGGCTGATGGGCACTTTGCTGAGCCTGTCCTGCAGAAAACCACCTTCAGTTGTTGCATTCCTTTGAAACCTAGCTTGAACATGATCTCCATCTTCCAGAAATAACYAGCTTCTTAACCCACTCCACCAGGACCTGGTGGTCCTGGGTCCAGCTTTATTTTACTGTAGGTGTTGTGGGTGCCTTTCCTGCCCCGAGGCCAAAGGTGAGCCTGGGATGCATGTGGGGTTCCTTTAGGGGAAGGAGGGCTGGGAACCAAGACAGTCACTCTTATCTGCTCTTGTTGCAGCTTCTCCACAGCATTTGGGTAAAGATCCTCTAGATCCAACAGCATGGCTCAAGCAGCTGCTGGTTTAGGCACTCTGGCAGTAGCTGAGGAGAAGCAGGAGGATGCTGGCTTGCTCACTGTCTACAGTGAACACTAAAAGCTTTCATCATCTCAAAGGTGACTTTGGTCCTTTATGGTTACTGAATTATCCAACTCAGGCCATGTGTGATACATAAGCCTGGCCCTACTGCAGTCTCCTTTGGAAGGCAATATAGATCTCTGCTGTGTTTCTCAAGGAAAGAATAGAGCTCAGGACTTAATACTGAATGGAGGAGAGTGATGCATTAAGTGCCAGGACCAGAGGGAGAGTGGGGTTAAAGGAACATATCTGCCTGCTGGTCTCTTACAGCTGGTGTAAACACCTTCCTRTTTGGGTTGTGAAATTCCCTCTGAGGCTCTGCACAGGACACTGARAGGATGCCAGACCATTTAGCAGTGCAAGGGCCAAGTATTCAGATCCTTCATGGGCCATGTGGGCTTGGGAGACAATTAGACTGCTCCAGCCTCTCCAGACATCCTCTCTAAAGGAACAAATAGGACATGGTCAGCACTGTCACTCTTCAACAACCTCTGTAAAGGAATCAGTGCAAGAGGCAACACAAACTTTCCAAAGGCAATTATATTGATAAAAGACACATCAATATTTGTTTAGTTCAATATCATCAAAAATTAATACAGATCTATGGAACCATATCAGGATAGTGCTGACTCCAGGAACTCACGCAAACATGTTCATGATAACTGTCATAACTGTACCTGGCCATGGAAGTTAAGACTTCTTGATGTCACCGTGCAACTCTGCTTCATTTAAATTATGTTCATGCCTGTTATATCCTAGAATTCCAATTATTATAATTGTATGTTACAGATAATTAATTTGTCTGCTAGAAAAAGTAAAGGAAAGAGGGAACTGTGTTACATTGCAAATCTCTTTCCAGTCCTGTATGTTATGACTTAGCATAAAATGCATTTTATTCCMAATTAAACTATGTCAGGGCCTTGTTGCAGTGCTTCATTACCCATTCTCCACAAAGAGGCATGGCCCCATCAGTCTTGTGATGAGATGCCACCAAATAAGGTTATTATGCCAAGAAGCAATCTAGGGAGAAGCTATTATCTGGTTTTCTACAAAAGCAGTTTCTGGTCTTAYTGGCTGGCATTATGTAGTAGAAATTGAATTTATATTGCAGAAATTGAACTTAGGAGGGTACAGTGAAACATGCATGCTGCCCATTTTTCAGCCTAACTGTAGGATGTTAAACTTCCCTTARAGAGAGAGCAGAGCTAATAGTCCAGGATCCTGAGGTGCACAGTCAGCATCTCAGCTGAAGACACTGGAAGGAGTCATGCAGTCACGATAAAAAGGGTTATACAAAAGTCATGCTGAAATCTATTTCTCACCTAAATATGATAGAAAAAGCCATCAGGCCAGAAAAGAAACCCRCTATTCCTGCAGATAATTGCAAGTGCCTTCACAAGCTTTTTATTTACAAGAACAGCTATAGCYCTTGCATGTGTAAATCCTATCATTTATAAATGGAAGTTTACATGATTTGACTGCACAGGGATGAACCTCCATGTGCATCAATATGCCTTAGGGCCCGGCTTCAGATTAGAGAAATCTGGTCCTGCAAGCTCTGCARAATTGAAAATTTGTTATCCAGATCTTGCTTTGAAGTATTATGACTGAAATTTTGCCCATGGGTTAACATGGGAATAAAGCAAGGGCAAAAATTTTCCTCTTGGAATATTATTATTATTATTACTATTATTATTATTATTATTATTATTATTACTACAAGGAATTTCTGTGATAATTTATTCTGAGAATTTAGAAAATGTGCTGAAATTCCAACAGAGGGTTCTGCAATGTCCACTCAACATCAGCAAGTATACAGATTTGAAGGCAGACTGTAAAATAATGCACTGGGAATAGATTCATTTGAGTTAGACAGAAAAATATTCAATCACAGGTGTTYAAACATGAGTATTCACTTTCAAGTTATTCAGAGAGAAAAAAAAAAGAAAGGGAAGGCAATGTGCACGGGGAAGGGGAAAGAACATTTGAAGCCTTATTGCCAATTTGGGATTGAGATTTCTTAGTAAAATAAACCGGATTTCACACTTAGAGATGAAACACACTCAGCAGTCTCAGGAAAGGAAATGAAACTCCCTCATGTCTCTTTCATGAGACTTTTCTGCTTAACAGCACCTTTGGTTACAGGGTGATTATATTGTTCAGTCTTGTGTTTTGATCTGTGATGTAAAACCATGTTCCATGGAGAAAGTCACTGCTGTCCTGTGTTCTCTGCAGCCACTCACAGCCTGTGCTCAGTGGGTTGCCTCAGTGCTTGTTACCATAAATATGAGGTCACTGCCCCTAACATCTCTGAGTGCTGAAATTCCTACCCTCACCAGAAAGGCATTTTGAAAGGTGTGGTTTCAGGCTCATAAGAAAGGGAGTAAGAAAATGAATGCAGCTTTTGGGAATAGCAGTTCTGGAGAAACCTCTCTGGCTTCTTTCAGAAATACCACTATTCCAGTGTAATCCATGACCAGTCATCACACAACAAGGAACAGCAAGGTGTACTTGGTTTTAACGGGTGTTTGAACCCCAATCTGTCTGCCACCATTAAGCTTGTGCTTAAAGGTTATGACAAAAGTTGAGCCCTTGTTGGAAGCTGTGTGTGAGCCCATCCTGAAGACTGCTTGAGGAAGAGTCAGCTCAAGACATCTGCCATCGGGCCACCGTGCTGGGAGGCAGCAGATAGAGGAGGCAGAGGAGTGCTGAAGGCTCTCTAAAGTGGGAAAGGTTGTACCCAACAGGAGTGARGTCTTCAGGTGAGCCCTCCTTGGCTGTGGTGATGTTGACAGACTGTTGTGGCCCTAGGGCTGCTAAGGACCACAACTCTCCCTGAAGAACTGCAGGAGCAGAAAAGGAAAACCAGAGGGAAAGACACACACCCACTCCCAGACAGASATCTAGAGATGGGAGGCAGGCACATCTGACTTCAAACCTCCTAAAGAAACTTGAAGGAGCCCCAGGTGAAGAAGGTTGTTCTTCAGAACTGGCAGAGCAAAGGAGACAGAATGAAGGAATTCACTGGCTCAGATTACCCTGGCATTGGTCGCCATTCTGGACACTGCAGCCTARATCTCATTATAAGGACGTGTGGAAAGCTGGTTCACTGCTGTGCACAGGCTGGACTGGAGAGTAGAAGCTATTGCAAGTGTAGAAGGGGCCAGCCCAAGCTTCATCCTGAGATTGCTGTATCATGAAGATGCCTTCTTATTCAGATTTGGGACCATGAAGGCCAAGGAGAACTGCAGTTGAACACTCTACTCCCAACACTACACTTCAGCCCCTCCTCTGGCACGTGGATTTTCAGTGCACACAGTCCTAGTCTTCCAAATCACCTTCCTAAGGGGCCACAGGCAGGAAATGTCCACTGAGGTAACAGCCTGTGTAGCTGCAGGGCTGCACAGTCAAAAGTAACACAACAGTAGTAAATCAAAATACTCCATCACAGCCAACCCGTCTCTCCCTAGGAAGTCCTCTGGATGATACTAACCTTGGAGCTGACATTAGATTTACAGCTCAATTCCCTTGGGTAATGATGCTGATTACATCCATAGTAAAAGAGCAAAGCAAGTTCATTTCCTTCCCCTCTGSAGTGAGACTTCACTCACGGCTGCCACAGGAAAGCCCATGACAGGTTCCTGAATTGCTTTAGACGTTTGGCAGCTGCAGAGACCTTTGTAAAGGATAGAAATCTTCCACTGCTCCAGAGCAGCTGACAGCTGAAGAAAGATGATCAGCCAAATTCTTYGTTGTAGCCACTCCATATACCAAGATAAGTAGAGTGATTAAACTGATTTATCGTGCTTGGATGCCCAACTGCTTTTCTCCCCCAGTATGAGATCTACAGAACAGGTACTCAATTGCTTAATGAAATGAAACAACTCTCCTCCTATTGACAGCAATATCACTTAAATGTAAGCAGAGGAATCCCAAAATGTTGGTTTAAGGCACATTCACCTTTCACATGTGGCTTGAGTCAAAAACCCTGTGACTCAGACTGAGTGGTTTTGCTGGGACAGGTATTTAGCATGGGACTTGTCTGCCTAGCAGGAGATAGCTACAGTGGAGTTATGTCCCTGTGAGTTACACTAAAGGCTCACTTTCTTGTCAATGCAGAACTCATCTGTCACTCAATGGATTCTAAKACATGATAATCTCACTGTAGAATAGACACCTAAAATATATCAGATGAATCATCTCTGAAAATGTGTAGTTCCCCACAATTTATCTAAATCTGCACTTGCAGCTAAGGTTGTCTGACAGCCAAGAAAACCAGGCACAGAGGAAATSCACTTAAATGATAAGCAAAATTCTCAAGTACCCTATCCATGCTGTTAGGCAGAGACCTTGCCCTGCTCTAAGCTCTTGCACTAGTTGCAACATTAACAACTCCCACACTTAAATCAGAGGGCCAGTGGTCACCAGGTGAGTCAGTGCAAAGAGAAAGGGCAGGGAATAAGTCTCTTCTGACAGCTCTCATTGTCTGTCACTAAACTATTMATTCCCAAGGCCTTTTGATAGCCAGGGGTAAGGAGGCTGCTGATAATTTTCAATGATATTTGATTTAAAGCTGCAAAGCTCTTGGTTTCTTGGTGTTCTGTCAGGAATTTGACCACCAGCAAGGCTGGAAAAAAATGGTGCTGGTCTTGGCAGGGACCATTCATAACCAACACAGCTCAGCACAGCCTTTGAAGGAGCACACCTGAAGGATATTGCTCAGGGCAATCCTGCTCAAGCACATTTGCACTGCATATAAATCTGATGATGATCCTAAAGAGACAGAAAGATGTAGGGATAGTTGAGACACTGCTCRAGGTGGTGTCATGAGCATTAACCCRGTCAGGACTCAGACTGAGGCTGTGGTAGAGGTCCCCAGGTACCTTGGGAATATGAATGCACTAGCATCTCTACAACTGCAYTGTTTACCATGTAGAATCTGAGAGYTTAAGAGATTGAGTAATTTTAGTGATTCACACAGGAATATCCACTATTTTAAGTATATGTTTAAATATCTTGTCCTGTTGAGTCTTTATTAYATATTCTGAGAAAAAAAACCAAAAAACCTGTGGTGTCTGAGGTAATCCTTGGTGCTAATCTGCAGCATTTCTCCTCACATGTTTTGTCTCTCTGTTTTTTTGGGACAGCCAGACAGCTTTCTTTGRGAACAGCAACACAGGCAACTCTCACCATATGCTGTGTGGGTTCCCTCTTTCTGCTCCCCAAAGGRACTGACAGCCTTGCCAGAAAGGAAACAAAACAGCGTATTTTAAACACACAAAAAATGATTTGAAGGTTTTATTTGGGATCAGAATTTTAAAAAATCGTAATCTTACATAGGAAAATTCAACAGAGAAACCTCAGAATAATTCAAAACTTGGAATATTGGCGACCCACTGACCCACTTGGGTCAGTGTACCATTCCCCCTTGATTTCTTCTCTGACTGCAGAGGAGCTTGGATCATTGGGATGGTCCAAACAGAAGTAAATGTTTTATACTTTCTACTTAAGAGTCAACATTTCTTTACTGGGAAATGGAAACATGGGTTTGACTAACAATTTTCTAGTGATTTTTATTCCTGTTATGATGTGAGGTTAAACATTTTCATTAGAGTAGCTGACTTGGGCACTRTTCTGTTTCCTCTGAAAGAAGCAGTCAGCTCTCCCTTACAGAATCCCAGATGATCAGAGACATAATCCCACCACCCTTACCCAAATATTTGCACCACGATGTCGGTGGGAGCTRTAGGTGTGCAGAGCTGAAGAGTTGTACCTGTAAAACTTCTGCATTGCTAATGTAAGGATTGCTGTTCTGGGTTTCACCTCATGCCTGCTGCTTTTAACTACTTGGCCTGCTCTCTCAGAGGATGTAATTTGGTTACTTACTCAGCTGACATCAAAGGTGTTCTTCTCCTGAGGTTTACAATGCCAACACTTAGCAGAATTCCTGCCCTCCTGAAAAATGCTTGTGTAAGATAAAGCACTGCTGAGGGCAGTTGGCCCTTGGCTACCTGGGCTGTGGGTTTTCCATGCCAGAACTTCAGAGCTGACTCAGCTCTAACTGAGCTCTTTGMGGGAGCACATGGAGATACAGCTCCAGTGTTTCCAGGGACAGAAATAAGGCCATTCATTTTTGGGCTGTGCCGATTTGAATTAAAAACCTGTTCAGAATAAAAGCCACTCTGTATATCTAGAGCTGACACAGGTGCTCCTGCTGAGAACTGGTTGGGCTGAGATCTGGACCACAACTCTACAGTTCCACATTAAACCAACTTCAGCTGAGATTATTATTTCCARCCACAACAGATCAAGGCACATCTTCCTGGTTCCTGCTGAGGATCACAACCAAGATAACAAAGTTCTCTGCCAGGATCACCTCCAAGATAACTGTGCTATGAGTGGCCTCAGGACATCCAAGCTTTCATCTGGAGCTGATTGGAGTGCACTGACTCCTATGGACATTGGGAATGAGGGAGGAGAGGAGAGGAGGGGAGAGGAGAGGAGAGGAGAGGAGACGAGACGAGACGAGACGAGACGAGACGAGACGAGACGAGACGAGACGAGACGAGACGAG
>QVAJ01000007.1:7906404-7952388 GCA_003546035.1 Mixornis gularis
ACTGGGAAAGTGCTCCTGAATCCCTTGGCACAGGCATAACCTGAGCATCTTTACTGCAGGAAGCCTGGGTCCCAAAGTTCTGGGTTTGAATCAGAAAAGTCCTTCTGAATCAAAACAGGCTGTGGGTCGTTGGTTGGTTAGGATGACAGATTTGAAGCAGTCCCACACATTTACACTCTGCTTTGGCTTGGAATTGATTCCTCCAGGAATACAAAGCATGGAGAGCACAGTGCCAGTGCCTACACAGCAGCCTGCCATAGCTTGGGGTCAGCAGGGAACATCACATAACCTTGAATGACACCATCCATCCCAGGGATTTGCTCTTTTCCAGAGTATTCCAACGTGCCAACACCCTGGATGATGGARTGGTGACTGTGGTGCCACAGTGACACTCTGGTTAATGAGTTGTAATGGTTGTAACCACACAAATCTCCACTGCTAATTATAATATAAGGTGACTAATAAATAGATGCTGCCTCACCCTCACATTTAGCAATTCACGAGATATATACTACCATAGTAGACTGCAGGTAAATCTGCTGGCAGATTACAAACGTGCTTTTTGTGATAAACATACCACCCATTTTACTCTTCCTACCTTCTAGGTTAAGTTTTTTTAGGAAAACGAGTACATTTAAGAGTGTCAAAATGTAAATTTGCAAAGGATATTTCTCCTACTGCATTTTTCTAAACAAATTTTGCTAGCACCACGTTAATACAGTAAGGTACCTCACAAAGACAAGTTCATTGCAAATACATTGTATCAATTAATTTTCTACTTAAAACATGTTCAATATCAAATCTTCATCTGCTTACAAGCACAGAAGTAAATTTTCCTTGTTGAGGAAATATAAAGATGTGTGCATCCATTGTTATGCYTGCAAGTCATATGGAAGGAACAATTTAAGTAGTAAGTTTTAGTTTGGACAAAAGGCCATGTTTAGGGAACACTGACATCTAATTTTCTTATGAAGTCACAGCTGGGCTCCCTGAGGTTTCTCATGCAATTTTGCAATTGTGAGGTTGCATTAGGTTGTTTTTCCAGGCACTTTTCCTACAGCTATGGTGAAGTTGATTTATGACCCATCTACTTCTACATGTTATAGCAGCAATATTAGYCAAGCTTCTTCAGAACATATCCACTCTCAGACTTTCTTACTCAGAGGAAATGTGTTTACTCCATACTCCTGCATGAAGCTTGGTCTCTATTCAAACTTTATTCGCCTTATCATGTATAGGTTAGAGGAGGAAGTTGAAGGAATGTTTCATAGGCACTGTCCCTCACATAGATCTTAAAGTAATAGTGAGACTGCCCTTAAAGAAAAAAAAAAAATTCTTTTCTTCAGGAGCAAAAAAAACCTTCACAGGAGTTAACTGAAAGAAGGGGATATGATGCCATTCCTTCTCCTCACTCCTGTGAGTTTGATGATGCTGATGAAAGGGGAAGTAAATTAATTCTTCTGTTTCATTCCCATGGGAAGTTCATTCTTGGTCTCTGAAATTAGGGACAGCTGGGCAATATGTCCCTTGTATGTGGCTCATCCCTTCCCTGGGTCTCATGGAGTGAGCACCAGAGCTGCAGCTCCACTGGGGCCAACTCAAAATACAATTAAAGAAGGGAAGTGATGTGCTCTAAATGGAATTACATGTCACAGAAATGAAATGTCCATAAGCTAAATTCTGAACCGGGTAGAGAAGTGCTGTGGSGAAGTTCTAAGCATAGAATATTTTATCTAAAATGAAGAAAGGAGTTCATTCATTTCACAGTGTGAGCAAAGCTTGACACTGAAGAAATCATTTTTWAATATTTTTCCTGCACTGTGTGTTTGCTACCTTCACTTTTGAGAGCTCAGTGCTCTCTGCGTGGTACCTGAAGCATCCTGCATGACTTTCAGATGCATTAATTGTGAAACTGGTGAAAAAGTAATAGACAGTGACAGAAAAGAGCAGGAAAAATAATTGCCGGTGGTTTGCACAGAGAGCAGAGAGAGAAAACAATACAAGGAAATCTGCAGATAGACWTATCTCAGTGATTACTCTCTGATTTGTTTGATGCCTGATAATTGGCAGAGCTCAGCTCTCAAGAGTAAGCAGGGAAAAGAGGAGGGGAAGAGTGTGAGATAAAATCAGATGGAGAGGGTTTGGTTGCCAATCATTTGCATAATTTTCACCTCCCAGCATTAAGCTTTTCTATCTTTGTTACTCTAGTGGAGATAGATGGAGAGGTAAGAACACAGAAACCTTAGTTCTATCACCATACATCCTTACAGAAGACAGGTAAAATAGCAACTTCCTTAATAAAACAGGATTGTGATGGAAGGGGCTGGGATAAGTGGTTYCCAAGCACTCCTCCTTTGGGAAGAGGCAGGGTTTGCAGTGCTGGCTTGGCTAAGGGAATGCCAGGAGCAGCAGCAGCTCTTCCCAGCCTCCCTTGGATCAGCAGCACTGGGTGTTTGCTGGTGTTCATGGATCACTGGGGCTTGGGAAGCTGATCCCAGKGAGGTTCTGCCTCTCTGCCAGTGCTGGCACACAGGGGTTACACTCCCAGGGGCCTGGGGACAGTGATGTGGGGGCAGTTTGGAGATATTTGTACCCCTGTGCTGCCCGTGCCAAGAGGACAGAGGGGTTTCCACCARTGTTAAGCATCTTAGTTAATTATCTTGGATGTCGGGAAGGGTTAAATATGAGCTGAACCATCTCCTCAATTCAAACTCTAGTTGTGCTTGAGAAAAAAGGCTGAATGGAATCTATAATGGGACTTGGAAAAGTCCTGATTTAGCTGCACTTTTAAGCATATATATAATTTTTCAGTAAATGTATCACAGGCGGTTGTTTACACAGTGCTGAATTAGGGCCAAGTTTCCCACTTGATACAAGAATGTGATTTTTGTTTTTCTACTACAACCCAGTGGAAAGAAGCTAGACAACATTTTTGTTAATAAACTTTAGAGAACCCAAGAACAGATCATAATAATTTGGCTTTGATTTTCTCATAGGATTTAAACTGAAAAAAGAAAAAGAMAATGGTGCTTTTTATGTCCTCTAAAGTTTATTGATTTCTAGGAGAAATGCCTTTTCCTTTCAGAAAATCAGAGGATGCTTTTTGAGGAAGGGAGAATATTCAAAGGGTTAGATTGTAAAATCCTACATTACCAGGATGCATCTTATTTCAGCGTGGCATCTTGTTAAAGTAAATGGGGATGAAGTGAAAACAAAGTCTTGGCAAAGTTGTGTTGACAGTACCTCTGACTCTTAATGCAGAAGGCAGCCCTAATGTTAGAGGATTTATGTTCTTTAGAAAGAGAAAGAAATCATATTGGAAGTAGACCCAAGTAATCTCAGTTCAAACTGGAATGAAATTCTTCTCTGATACGTTTTTCTTTAGAGAGCTTAAGCTGAAGCCCCTGTTTGGGGCCATGTCATTACCAGGTCAAACATGACTGCACTGAGAATACATTGTCCTTCCAATATATTGTCATGTAAAAATTATCATCTTTCTAATTGCAAGTAAATAATAATAAATGGCAAACATCTAGTAATAATAAATGATATATTGAAATGAATCCTGTATTCCTACAGCCCTACTCAGACCAGGCATAAGAACAGCTTCAGAAACCTGGAGGACTTTAAATGCTAAGTGAAACATTTGATCCCCTATTTTGTCCCCTTTGGTGTCCTTTATTATTCCAGTTCACAAACAGATATTGTTTAGCCCAGAAACTTGTGTTTGATTGTAACATTTATTTCAGAAATTTGTGCTGGCTTTAAGGACAAACAAGTAGGAAATCTATCATTTCCTTGGGGAATTTTCCCAGTTACATCATCACATTAATACAAAACATGTCCTTTTTCAAATTCAACTTTGTTTTCACTTCCAGACACTGGTTCTTGTTACCCTTTTTCAGGCTAAAGAGCCCTTTCAGAAGCAGAACATTTCCTGTACATCAGTACTCCCACAACAGCAATCCAAGTGGAATCTAATCTCTTCCATTAGCTGGATGGGTGAACCAAAGCATCCTGGTTTGGGACATCTTTCTCTAATACTAAAAAATTTTTGTACCTTTCACTTGAAAACTTTTTCAGATTAATGCAGTGTGAAATATGGACTAAGAACTATGAGGAACAAATTCAGTAGATGGGGAATTTGCTTTCTGACTTGATATCTATTATCATCTTTTTACTTTCTTTTCCTCTTCAGTAAATATTGCTTTAGTGGAAAAAAAAATACATTTGTTCAAAGCATTTGGGTATTTTCTAACGTGTAAGAGATCAGCTGTGCTGCAGCACAGGTACAGAGGCTCTGGTGTGTGACTGAAACAACCAGAAACAAAGCTGTGCCTTTGCCCAGCCTCACCTGGATGGGAATTTGGGCCCTCAGCTGCAGCTGAAGCTCTGCTTCTGCATTTTGGCTCAGCCAGCCCTCTGCAATTCAGCAGATGTGGAGGTGTCTGCAATCTACATGGTCGTGCTTGTGTGTCAACAAGGCTCATCCCTTTSCAGGTCAGATCATCAAAGCCATTCTTTTTACTGTAAAGAAGTCAAAGTCACCGTTTTCAGTCCTAGATTTCTGGGAATTCACTGTGGGAAGACTTTCACTGAGCTGACTGAGAAGGAACAGAATGAAACTTGATGCTGCATGGTTATTGCCTCCAGGTGCTTTATTCATAAGAACTTTAGCAATGGCATCAGAGGAGAAACACACTGCTCCTGCATAGGTGCTTAAGGATTATCTGCAGTTTAGGCTCCTGTATGGACTCTGTGTGAGCAGCTAAATCAAAGCCTTTAGTCTCCAACATGTAAGAAGACTACCTGTCCCAATTGTCCATAGCAACTTTAAGAAGCAAACAATAAGGGTTGAAAGGATTGAATTTCAAGTCAAGGGACTGTTGCATTYAAAATCCTTCTGACTTCAAAGAAGGTTTAAGATAAGTACTTCATAACTTAGTTTATAACCTTACTAATTCCTGCTGCTCCTTTGTTACACGGGTTTTATATTCAGAATCCTCAGCACAGCGTGACCCTGCACCAGTGGAGACCTTTAGATGTAGCCCTTATACYACATTACAAAAGTTTATTTCACAAGTCCTGCTAAGCACACAATACAATGAGACCAGGGGACAAAGTTTTCCTGTTGTTCCTTGATTTATCTGAGCTATTACCTACAGAGCTTCCACACCTCCCACAACCTAAGGAAGCAAAGCCTATATTTTTCAGATGCTAATTCACTTGTTGTGAAGCACTTAACTTTTAATCTTAGTGGAGCATGACTGTTTTAGGAGACATTCAGGAATTTTGTGGTTCAGCAGAGTTTAGCTGCACCCTCCATTTCCAATACATGGATTTTGCAGTGCAAAGGAAAATTRCTAAATGGACCAGCAAACTAGTGAAAGTTCTGAGATCACAGAATAGTATTATCGCCTAGTTCTCCCAAAATTGTCACKCCTAGAGATATCAAGCTTGGAGTTTCTATGAAGAAAAAAGAAAAAATGAGAAAGAATGACTTAGTTGTGAAATGCTGATGAGGCAGATAGAATTCAGCTGCTTAGAGCAGGCTCTGTCAGACTGCATAACTTGTTTCACTTTTAGAAAAAAGAAGCATAGATGGATTTAGAACTAAGATGGGAAGCGAGGTTTGCAGATAAGGAAAGCTACAAATGTAAAACCAGCATAATTATTTCGTACACACCTTCATCTCCCTGATCTCCATTCAAGTTTAATTATTTGTCTAGTTAATCAGCATTWTGAGGAATCACAAGGTGTTAGGGAATCCATTGCTGCCCCAAGTCCTGAAGAGAGAGCATCTGCTCCACAGAAGACAGGTAGATCCTCAACCTGCTCACCTCTATTYCTGCTCTCTGCTCCCCCATTTTAAAGCCCTCTGGCACTCAAGCTGCAGGATTTTCTTTCAAGAGTTTTAGAAGCGCCAGCTGGGTCCATCCAAAGGACAAATTACCTGTTACCGGAACCATCATTTGGCTTCACCTCTTCATCTCTTACTTTCTTGCTCTCTCTAATCAAGTTGTAAACCCCATGTATGTGGACCTTTCACACTTATGAATCTTTTACCATTGTTATTTTTCATAGAGTAAAACCTGTTTTTCTGGCCACATATGGGTGAGAAGAGATCCTTTTTGCTATTTCAYTTCAGCAGAATTCTTATGTGCTGTAATAGATCACCTTCTGTAAAAAACAGCTGGGATGGAACAGAAATTTGAGCTCAGGATTCARAGGCAGAGGGGTGGACATATCAGCAATTTCATACTGGTGAAAAGTTTCTCTCAGARATCTTTAAATTTAGTTGAAAAATTAGTACGTTCTGTTAAACTGTATTTATAACCCACCTAGATCATAGAGTCCTTGTAAAGTCACCCAGAAAATTAGTGCTTTGAGAATTAGCTAATTGACCCCCATCTACATATCAATCCTCAATCTACCTACAGCATTTTACTCCCTTAGCTTTTAGTTTTGTCTGARAAAGTAAAAAGCTACCATGCAGCACAGAGAATGCTTGAATTGAAAAAATTAACATATTTAAATACAGATAAAGTGCATGGGTTTGTTTAAAAAAAGAAGYGTGGTTATAGAATAAGGTAGAGGAAGCAGTTACAGAAAAAACCCCCCACACTTCTTGAGTAGCTGAGGTTACGCACCAAAGGAAAAAAAAAATCACTTTTCCTATCAGACTAAATGCACAAGCAGAATACAAACCAAGGCCCCTATTGTTCATTTCTCTGAATATCCTTCCCAGGTGTCCCATCTGCAAAAGCTKGAGAGCCAGAAGATGATCAGGGCATAAAAAGGAGCTCAGAGGAAGAGTCAGRCCAGATGAGACAGCTGAAAAAGTGAAGTATAACAAAAGGCATAGACTAGATGGTATTCACCAAAAACWAGGTGAATACATGTATGTATATACTGAAGTATGAAATGGGTGAGCTGCTAGGTAATACCTGGTCTTTTGTTTAAAACTGTCTTAGTATCAAGGAGTAAGTGGCCTTCTGATGGTGGTTTAAAGGACGATGGCAGAGGAAACAGGGAATTGACACTTTGGGGCAGGGTGGTGCCACACTGGGTAAGTTGGTAGAAGCTGTAGCATATCAAAAACTAACAGACACATTGACCAAACCTGGGATGTATTAGAAAAAGCTGAGACTTTTGCAGAGAAAGTAAAAGATAATGTTGCTCAAGTCTTCTGGAGTACTTTGAAGGAATCTTGTCTGTGCACAAAAACTGCAGTTTGATGAGGGATTTCYTCACATTTCCTAAAGGCTTTCAAGAAATGGTTTGACCAGAAATTCTTGARAAGTGAGTTGTTTTGGAATATGATTGCAAAAAATTTTTGCATGCACAAGCAGATGGCTGGAAGGTGGGAATAAAAGGGCAGGAATGTGTGGGGCCATCCCCATTGTCACCCTACAGAGGGTTCCAGCATATGCACTTTTCAAATTATACACAAAGGTTGTTGAGAAGAGCCTTGTCAGTGAGGAGGCTTGCTGATATTTCATTATTCAGATCAGTAAAAGACAAGTGAACTGAAAAGAATTGCAGAAGAATTACAGTATTATGTGACTTCATGATTAAACAGCAGATGAAATTTAACACCAAAGTGTGAAGTAATGAACTTCATTTAAAAAATGCCAAAAAACCCAAGCACAATCTTAACTTTGCATACATGATTATGGGCTGTGAGCTAGTTATTACTACTCAAGAAAAACATCTTGAGGTTAGAAAAGCCACTTTCATGCATCTATTAGCTGGATGCTCACTGACAATCAAAAAATGAAAAAGAAAAAGCAAAAGAATAGAGAATGGAACAGAAAACATCATTATGCCATTATATGAACCCATTAAATAATCCCACGTTTGAAGTAATGCATGCAATTTTTATCCTTCCTCTTGAAAAGGATACAGACAATTGGATAATACTCAGAGAAAGTTGCAAAGGTGAGCAGAGGTACAAAATTATTTTCATATAAGCCACTAGACTGAATAGAACTACCAGCRAAGATACAAGTTGTGAATGTCACAGTGGAGGAGGCAAGGTGGTGATTGCACTTCATCCTCATAATAAGGGAGTTAGAGGTCATCAAGAAATGATGCRAAGTGGGAAGTTTAAAACAAAACCAAAAAAAAGAGTGGGTAWTTTTTTGTGCAATGAATATTTCAGCTGTGGTAGTTTTGTCAGACTTACAGGTGTTGTAAATGCCAGAAGTTTGCATAGAGTTAAAGAAATTACTGTACAWGTTCAGGGGAGAAAAAGGATTGCTGGACAGAGGAGTCAGCCAAGTCCCAGGGCTTCCCTGCACCAGGCACAGGGGGAGGCTGAGTGGGTGCAGCTGCCTGTTCACAACCTCCTCTCTACTTGTGTGAGTGCAGCACTCAAAAATGGCATCAAATATGTTTTTCTGCATGTGTTGGAAAGGGAAAAAGGCATTGGCTGAGGCACAATTCCTTTTTTAATATCATCCCAAAATGGAGGAAGGTTGAACAGTTACTGCCTGGGTCAGACAGACAGTTTTGCTAAGAAAGCTCAGTAGAAAACACAACTTGCACCTCTTAGCAAAACCAGAGAGAGGCTCAGCCCCTGCCACCTTCTCCTGCTTGGACAAACCCACATCCCAGYCCACCTCACTCTCTGAGCCCTGGGAGGTGTCCACAGCAGTGCTGTCACCACGGGCTGCTCCCACCCCTGGCAGTGTGAGCCCCTCCTCAGGGCTGTGCTCCAGGAGCTTTCAGCCTCTCCTTTCATCTGCAGCCTCACTGAAGTGCAGCATCTGGCCTGGCACTGGCACTGTCACTGGGGGTGTCTGGTCACCAGAACTGCCCCCTTCTCCCCAGCCATATGGAAAGTGGCAGCTTGGTGGGAGCAAGTGTCTGAGCTGCTCCTGCTCRCACTCCTTTGCTCTGGCTAGAAAGTGCCTGGGTGTCTTTAACACAATGAAAAAATCAATCCCTYTGTATTCAAATGAGGATGAAGTTGCTGCATAATTAAAATAATCTAATGGCACAAAGTCCAGAGGGAATTTGCAGCTTCCACCATAGTGGATTTTCAAATACAAACACTGTAAAGAGCAGTAACGTTGTATCTGTATAATGCACAGCTGATTTACAGCCTAAGTGACAAACGTCTTGGGGTTTAAAAAATAATCTCCTCTATTTCAATTTTCTCTGTATCCCTCAGCAAATGTATGCACCACAGCCTGAGAGACACTGCTAGCCCTGCTGAAGGATATTGTGATGAAACAGCTGCTGCAAACAAGTGTATTACCAGAGCAAGAAAAGGAGCATGAATACAGCGAGGTGCAAAATGACACAGTCAGCATTACCATATGTATTTACCTAAGCTAGAGCTCCGTGTAAATAATATATAAGGAATGATTCTTTGYTGTGTCCTGAGGGAGGAACAGCAGTTACAACAGATCATCTTAATAGGACAGAGTGCCTAGGAGGSCCTGGAAAATTCCTGATGTAAAACTTCTGCCATAGTGTAAAGATGTGCTTGCCTCTGACCCAGCTTTTACAAATGCTTGGATAACCCATAAAATGCCTTTTGGGCAATATTTATCTACACATAACTCATCTGAATTTACATGGAAGTGCAAAATGCACAGAAAGCTGCTCGACACCAAGGCCCTGCCATGGAAAGATGTTCCTCAGCCATCCTCCTGTTTGATTTTGTGGTGTGGAGATTGAGGGTGACCATGATTCATCYGGGATGACAAGAAACAGGATGGAGTGGGAACAGAGAAAGCTGATTGCAGGGCTAAATGTGGGTGACTGCTGGGACTGGGAGGAGAGGAATGGGGTTGGCACCACTTACAGAACAGAAGCAATAAGAGGAAGTTCTGTAAAAAAGAAGCAGGAAAGGACCCCATGGACATAAGAATAGTTAGAAGAGAGTTGTTACTTTAGGGAACTGTAAACCATAAAGGGTGGAAGAGGAGTGAATAATAATAACATTAGAATAAGCCTAAGCATCAAGGAGGATRGGGAGGGAACTGAGGTCTGGAGACAGGGCCAAAAAAAAGAGTTGTCAGTGAGAATTCAGGGGGAAGTTAAGATTGGGTGAAAAACAAGCCAGAAAAATGGCTGGGGGAATAGAAAGTGGAATTAATGGTTTTCACCAGCATTTCCAGTTAGTTTAGAGGAGAAGGAAACCAGGGAGATGGTAAGATTAAAGGGAAGCAAGTGAGTACAGCCCTGGCAAGGTGCTGGGTGTGATGGGTAAGGATTTGTAAAATCAGCTTAGCCAGTGCTTTTTCTCTCAGAAATGTTTAATGTTGAAGGAGTAGACCACTTCAGGAAAGGAAGCCATGAAGGAAATAAAGGCAGCTAAAAGCTGGGAATGCAGGATTGATCAATGGAGGAAAGAACTAGGAATAAAGAGCAAGCAGAGACATCAGAGTGAGAAAGACAAGGGAGAATGAAGGAAGAAAAGACAAGATCATGAAGAAAGAAAGATGCAGAGGGCTGCAGCTTTGAGCCACTTTTTTTTTTTTTTTGGTCACAGTCTTTTAGTCTAGGGATTCTATCTGGAAGCTGAAATCATAACTGAAGGAGCACAGGGCAAATGTTTGCAGGAAATTCCTCCAGTTTCCCTGAGCCCTCACTTGGCCCATTAACCATACACTGGTTAATCAAAGCTGGAATGCAAAATTGAGTTTTGGGGGAGAGCTTGAACATGTGAGGGGAAAACAAATGGAAGAGAACTACACAAAGCATTAAGGACAGAGAGCAGATGAGAGAGGAGAAGACTTCATCACTGAGAAAATTCTTAATCCTCCACAGAATTGCCTGAAGCCACTTGTTACTCATATTGAAGAGAGCATGGCATGGAAAGTAACTGAGAGAGGGCTATAATCACCACAGAATCATCATAAATGCTGAAACATATCCCCCTCATGATCACATCAGCAGCTGAATCACTCAGCTTCTTCATTAATCTGTGCTGGAAAAAAAAAGAAGGGAAACAAAGAATTATATTTTTTTATAAGGAGCTATTTTTTTGTGCAAACAAGTAAATCACAAGCCAGAATCCCAGAAGAGAGTTCCTGTGCAGAACTCATTGCAGATTAGTTGTACATTATTTTATATTAAGTGTTGGACATGTTGTAGAGGGACCAACTTGTTGCCATTTCATGTTTCCCAGTGGAATGCTGTTTCCACACTGATTTCTTTCTCTTGACAGCTCTAGTAATACTCTGGATGTGATGGGTAATGGCTTGTAAATTCTATTTAGGGAAAAAAAAATAAATAGAAGTTTGGCATTATGGAAAATCTATTTTTCTTCCATTCAGATGTTTTTGCACCTGGCTACCAGACCCCAGACATGGGCAATACTGGGGCAAGGGAACATGGGAGCTYCCTTTGCTTTCCAAGCAATAATCAGCATTTTTAAGACACATCCCTGAAAATAAGGGTTTAGGAAACATAAGGACAGTCACTTTTTCTGGATCCTCCTCTGGCTGTGAGACTGAAATCACAACTCTTCATTTTCAGTCAGTAGTATCCTAAGGTTTTTCAGAATAAAAAAGTATCTCCATTCTCTTTGCGCCATGTAACGAGCAGAGCCAGCACAACTTCCTTTTCCATGGGTGGCCCAACAAAACCTGTATAGACTACGAGTTTTCAGCCATTTCAGACAATATTTTTTATTGTGTGGAGAAAATCATTCCAGGAGAAAAGACAGCAGCCTGTCCTGGCCTCCTGCTTCCTTCCCAAGCCTGAAAGAGGTTAGCTGGCCTCATGTGCCCCTGAGCTCAACATTCAGAGCCCACTTATAACATCAGTAACAGCTCACAGCATCACTTTTGAGCTTTTTTTCCCCTATCCATCTATCCTTTATCACTCAGAGGTAAAGCTGCTGCCAGGCACCTCTGTGTTTTCCTTAGGGCTATTATCACTTGTCCTTTAGGCAGCACAAACTTGCACACAAACATAAAAGGGAAATACAACAAATCCTGTCCCTCTACAGGAAATACAATTGGTGTAAACCATGCTGAGTTTGGGTGTAGGAGACTTTGTTCCAACTCCTGGCTGCAATAGCCCACTGCAAACAGTGTCACCAGTTTGTACATCCACACCTTCACCAAGAGGATGGCTGTAGCACCAGGTAATATCAACAACTTTAAAAGTACAGACAATTTAAAGAATTCAAAGCATTTTATACCTGATAATTGTGATATATTTTACATGAAAACAGCAACAAAACAGCTGAGACTAATTCTGCTTTCACACCAAGGGATTGCAGTGGTGTTAGAATGGAAAAAAAAAATCAGGATTTAACTTCCTATATATTCCCCTCCTGTCTGAACTATTCCCATTTGTCTCTCCCCTCTATTTGTTCAACATGCTCCCAGGCCTTGCCAGCTCCCAGTTTTCACAGCTATTTGTTTTATGCTATTAATTYAAAGCTGATTTCCCTAAGGTGAGCGGTGACTTTCCCTCTGCTTTTCCATTTCCCAGCATAACGGGCCACAGCCCTGAGTAAAGCTTTAAAGATGCAGCATGGTGCAAGTCCATACCAGCAGTAGCAGCAATACCACATCCTCAGGCTCCCTCTTGAAAAAAGACAGGGAGAGTGCCTTTAAAGTCAGAAGGGGTTTAATGCAGAGCTTGTTAGACCTCTGTGTAGCACCAATCCAGGGTACGTGTGTTAATTCATCACTGATGTGCAGTAGCTGTGGTTGGATTAGAACTATTTTGGGGGAAAGAAGGTCTTCTGTTTGGTCAAAGGTTGCATCCTTAGTGCCAGAACATCCATACTATGTCTCAGCAAGAATGGGCATAGTGAAAACCCTTCTGGAACCCAAAAAGTCAGAAGGACAGCAATTCAGGAACAACGGGAAAACTGCTCCCTAAGTCAACTGGTGGCCAAAAACTACTTCTGCAAGGCTGGTGCTCATGCACAGGCAGCACTGGGTGACTGTGAGTGAAAATTACAGAAGTCAGTGAAAAAAAAAATCAGTGGAAATATAGAATGACAACGTTCAGCTCACACTGATGGGTAGATGCTTTCTCCAGAAGCATCACTCAGACAAAATCTCCCACCGTGGCCATCTGGAGCTCCTCAGGGGGTGCAGTGGATACTTATGTGCTGCTCCCAGATTCACCTGTCCCTGTTACAGATAGCTACAGATGTGTGCACAAACCCTGCAGTTTCACACTGTGCATCCCACCACTGCCTCAGGTAAAACTGCAGGCTGGCAGCCTTTTTGACAAGTAAGCAGCAAGTAATGAATGGACATAARCAGAATGAGATTTTGAAAGAAAAGCTGGGTAATCCACAGGTCATGTAACCAGTAGGATAAATAACAGATGGGCAAAGATAATCTTGGATTGGAGGCTGAACAGTGAAAATGCAATAGAGTGACTTAAAATGAACTTGCAACATGAAACTGTCCTTGCCAGGACCCCWGACAGACTCCTTGTACTCTAGCAAGGATTTAGAGTCAGGAGCTGTAGAATCCAGCTCTCTCTGAATTGAAGCAGGAAATTAAAGGGGAAGAAGACAAGAAACCAGCTCTTTTAATCCTGAGAAAACACCTGGGTCTTCTATTTATAGAAATAAAACCTGGTATTAATGTTTAAAATAAAGTGACAACCAACCATTAAATCTGCCACAGAMAGGAATAGGATCCTTTCAGGGTTACTGGAGTCAGTGGTGATCTAAATAGGCATGAAATGAGGTTCTGAATGATTGTAGTGTGGCTTTCCTTTTCTTTAGGGCCACAACTGGGATATTCACATCACCAATACGAGAGGCAATTTCTGGAAACAAGCCAGCACAGGGAACCTCCTGGGAGTGAGGTTGTTTGTAGGAGAAAGCAAAGAAGCCATGGGCAGCATCAGTGGCTGTTTCTTGGCTTTACTGGAAACTGTATGTTGGTTTTGCAGGGTTTTTTTGCCTTTCTCTGTGTAGAACACACTCCCTGGAGAGAGCAGGCTTTACCCAGCTCGCTAAAGGCTCTCTGCTATCCAAGCTGCCTAATTACGAATTACGTCACATCAACTCATCTGAACCCCCATGCAGAGGGATTACAGACCTTCAGGGAGTCAGATGAGGCTGCTAAGTCTCAATTCACTTTGAACATTTCACAGATAGCTACTAATCCCAGGCAGGCTCTTCTGTGCAGCTCAGGAAGTGGGGTCATGTCTAATCGGGTAAATCAGTGTCCCCGCTGCCATTGTTCCCTGGGTGAACACAGGACATCTGTGATCTGGGGGTGGCCTGGGCTCCCCACACTGCAGCCAGCAGATTTATAAAACCAGAGTGGGTGTATCATGAGTAGAAACTCTCTGGTAAGGTGGGAATTGAGGATAATTTCAAGGAGTTATGGGTCTTTTGTGGTTGTACTCTAAGTTGGATGCTTTAAATTTTATTAAGTTAAATTCCCTTTCCAAACTAGAGAAATGAGGTTTTATAYCTGGAAGGTTACTGCTGAAGCCAATAATTCTTGATTTTGGTTGATTTTATTTGTTTGCTGAAATTATGAATCTGTTGGCTCCTGAGGATTTGACACTGAAGAATGGCTACAACAGATTCTGTCAAAGATCCCCAGAAAGGCACAAAATCTCTTGTTGACTGCATTGAAGTGCTATCACCCAGAAAAAAACACAAAGGACTTTTCCTGAAATATCACTTACAGATTTGACATATCTGTGAGTTCTCTGGAGTCCCCTTTGCTACCTCACTAACTCTCCAGGAAATGAGAACAAGCTGAAAACCAAAATTTGTGACCCAAGAAGCATTCTCAGATTTGAAATTTAATCTGGTACCACAATGAAAACACAAACTCAGTGTTGTTTATTTGTGGGTTTGTTTTTTTCCTTCCCTTAGCACAAAACAGTTTCAAATAAGGTAATTTTCCTCACTGAAATATTTTTCTCTTGGGAAGATCAAGTCGTTCTGTTTACTCAGAAATCATTGGATTTCATTTGGTTATCTTAAATTGGATGGAGCTCTGAGAAACCTGAGCCAGTTGAAGACGTTGCTGCTCACTGTCAGGGGTTTGAAATAGATGATCTCAGGCATTTCTTGGGTGTTTGATCACAACCTSCCTGCAGGTAGAAGCCAAACTCCTCTTGATTTTAGCAGTGTACCTTTAGCCCTAGGAGCAGATCAGAGTGAAGGTTACAAAAGCAGCATTTTTGCAGCCAGCTCAGGGATTCTCAAAGCTGTCATGAACCAAAAGCAAAGCCTGGCAGGTTTCAAAGAGCCATTTACCAACTGTCCCCCTTTTATCTCATTGTGGAGGTAGGAGAGGAAGGTCGTGATGTGCAGAGACAGCCAGATCCAGATCCTTCCCTATTTTGATGGTTTCTTCACTCTTCTAAAATAAATATAAGCAGAGTGRTGATGTAATTTACATCTCAAATGACACAAAAGCTGCAACAGAAGACATGTCCTGCAAGGTGACTATACTTGGATATCTGGACAAGAATACCCAGTCTCTAAGAATTGAAAACACCTTCAAAGTGCTCTGTCCATCTGCTAGATAGAGGTACAGAAAAGCTGAACTGTTCAAAGCTGTGACCAAATGGCAGAGTTTATAACTATGATTATTTTTATTTTTTTCCTCAGACTATGCTATCTTACCTATTATTCATATTTCTTCCCCTTGTTTCAGTAGAGAAAGAATAACCCWAACTGAGGAATATGGATAATACTGCCCTGGAAGTCGTGTGTTAAGAAAATTTAATGGAACGAAACCTTTGTATCATCTTTGGGTCTGAGTTGATGTGCTGTTTGGCCTCTGGGGAGCCTGGCTGGGTATATTTAGATCTTGAGGCTTTCATTCAGCAAGACACTTAATCATGTGCCTTGACATTACGCTCCTGAGTGCTCCTTCTGGATTCATCCAGAGTCCTCATCTCTCTGACCTTGTTCATGAACATGTAGCTACACCATTAGCTTCATCTGCATTAAGGACCTTAATTAGAAAAGGGCTTCATCTGAAAGGTTCATAGCTGGGCTGAGGGCAGGGGGGAAATCAGCTTTTGAAATCAGGTCTCTCTGTGTGACAGCCCTTAGCTGTGAATTTCTGCATCTCAAGGTCTTGTCCAGGAGGGTGCTGCCTTCTGTCTACAGCCATGGGGGTGAAAATGGTGCTGCTCTGGGTGTGATTCAGAACAATTCCAATGTCAAACACAGTAATGACTTGTGTCTTCATAAAATGAGGCCAAACAAACTAAAAAATGTGCAGCACAAAGTGAACACTGACGCTGCATAATAAAAAAAGGTTTCTGTACGAAGCCGTGATGAAAAAGTTTACATTTATCATCCCACTTAATTGTATTAGGTCTAAAATTAATGAGCCTTACCTCTAAAGACAAGCCTTACCTCCATTTAAGACAATAGTTAATTGCTTCGTTTTAATAAATTTTGGCAGAATGATGAGTATAACAATGACTGAATGCTCAATTATTACCTAGGCTAGAAAATGAAGATATACAGTATTAATGATATACACAATCTGAAAAGCAATTAGGCTCCTGAAGGTAGAATAAGCAACTCACTTAAAAAACAGGGTAATAAATGAACTTTCTTATCAAACACAGGGRAAAACAAGGTCTTAGAAGCAAGAATTCTCCTTGCCTGGGATTTTAGCTTGATTCATTTCTGGTTCCCCTCCCCTGAGTCTGTGACGTGTTCAAAAYCTGTCAACAGCAGAGTCACGGGAACACAAGAGAGGCAAGCAAGGAGCAATACATTCATGCTGAACAGCTGCTGAGGCATGGACTAGTTCAGTTTCTGACAACAGCTTGTGCTGCACAGCGTGGATGTAGGAACTGCACCTGAGAGCTCAGATTTACAGCAGCAACAGAGGAAAGGAGCACATGACAGATCGAGAAACTGAGAGTCAGAAATGAAAAAAAATTTGGACAGATTAATCTTCACTGCATACATGATTTACACCTCAGACACACAGTGGTGTGTCTTCACTGCATACATGATTTACACCTCAGACACATCTCCACACAAAACTGTGGGGTGTGGAGATGCTGTTTCTACTCCTACCACTTAAATTATTATAAACCTCTGCTTTTCCCTGGTTGTGTTTCCTCTGTGGGTGTTGAAAGCTCTCTAGAGCAGGGCACAGCCCCTTGTAAATGGAGTGAAAAAGGAGTGGTTGGGTCTCCAGGACATCTCTGTCACCTCCACAGCTGCTCCAAGGAGCCCTCAGAGAGGTGAACCCTCCTCAGCTGATGCCTCCTGAGTGCATCAGTGCAGTTGGGGTGGAGGGAATTTGGATAAATATTGCTGGAAGTGGCAATATTTCTTCTCTCTTGCACCTCTCCAGGTGTATTTTTTCCTTAGGGGCAATGTTACCAATCTGATGTGAGAATGTTTACAAGAAACAGACTTTTCATTGGGCACTGGAGGAAAAGTCTAATTTTTTATTAAATTCCTGCATCCCTCGAATCTTTGAGATGTATAATATTAGACTTCATCTCTATTTTTCCCAATTAAGAGAAATTAAGTTGTTGCAGAAGCACAACGACTGTTATTCTAGATGGTCTTATCTAGCACATTGTACAGAAACACTGTACTACCTCTCAATTTGATTCACAAATTATTATATACCCCAGAAGTTCAAAGTCCTGTTTGCATTCAYTAGCAAAGTTGCTGCCTAAACTCGTGACATTTTCTGAACCATTTTCTGTTTCTTTGACAAATCTCTTTTCTTGGCAGTTTGCAGCAGTGTATTTCCATTTCCACAACTGCTTTTTTGGTTTCTTKTTCCATGACTGATTGTGCTCTGTTTATCTATATTTAATCACATTCACCATTTGATATTACTTCAGAGTCCAATTTCAAATCCCATTATCATTTGTGGGTCTTTAGCATAATTTAAAAACCAGAAAACCTCGATTTCAGTGTCATTATACCCAGTGTTAATACAAACAATAACAAATCTCACATCCCACAGCTGGCTTTTGGAGAGTCTCTCATGGATGTTAAATTTTCTTTTAAAAGGGATGGTTTCTAGAATTAACCTAATTTKAAGCACTGAGCTAACATCTCATGCCTGTGTAACTCTGCTTCTTAGATGTTATTTTAATTAGRAACCAAAGAATTGGGTTAAAAGCTTTATGAATTTCCTACCCAATGTAGTGATTGGTTTCCTTACAGCAGACTCTACACTGACAGTAAAACTCATGTTCTAACAGGCCAGTGAAGCATAACCCCTTTTTTTTTTTTGATGAAATCACGTGGGCTTTCCAAAATAGAGCCTGTATCATATATTTTGTGCCCTTTAAAAACAGATTCCTCCTTCAAACCAGATCCATTCATAGGACACAGGGCACCATTCAGGTGGCTTTGGGCACTTTGTGACAGATCAAATGTGCAGCCTGAGCAGAGTATGAAAGTCCTGACAATGGCTGCTACTGCTGCCTCTTTTTTTTCTTTTTTTTTAAATCATGGCTGCTCACTGGCACTGCTTTTCTAACAAATGTTTGCAAGACAAGCCTGTTCACTGCTTTTCTGCTCTGTTTTCTGAATCCCATCAGCTAGGCCTCGTGTATCCTGGCTGAGGCAGGATGCTCACCTGAATTARTCCTTGAAGCAATTCCTGTTCAGCCAGCTTTGACACCTGTAGAGCAAAGTAGGGTTTGTGTGCTTTGACTTTTCCATGACTTTTTGATTCAGAAYCTCTGTCAAGGCATTCCCACCACTGCACTGCTTGTACCAGGCAACACTTGAGACTTTTCTCAGCTGCTTTAGTGCCCCTTCCCCCMGGTGAAACCGTGGCAGGAAAGTTACCTTTATGCCAAGGATAACTGTGCCAAAGCCTAGAAAATTTATTGAGTTGGTGTGTTTTGAAACCAACTTTTTCCCCTGGATCAGTAGAATCTTCTGAAAGCTTGCCAGCAAACATCTTCCAGGCTTGGGTTTCCACTGAGATCCTCCTGCCTTTCAGCTCTTATTCCTGAACTCTGCTTGCATGGAGGCAGTGACTGAATTTGCTCTTCACAGCTCCAGGGCAGACTCAGATATTCTTGTAACACGTTTCAGCTCCTCAATATCAGGGGTGACCAGTTTCTGTCTGTCCTGTGCTTCCCAAAGCTTTTTCTTCTTTGCTGCTACTGTGATGGTGAAGAAGGGAATTTCAGGGCTAAACAGAGAGTCTGGTTGAAAAGGTAATTAAATTAGAGATAAGGGAAGGAAGTTTGAAAGAATGCTTGGACAAAGAGATGAGCACTGGGAGGTAGAAGAGAGGCCAAGGAAAGGGAAATAAAACTGGGATCAAACAGGCAAGAAGGGAAGGAAGAGACACCTGGAGCACTGGTGGTGTGAGTTGGRCAGAAAAACTCTGAGCATGGTGGATGGAAAAGAGGTTTGGACTCTCGTTAGACTCTACTGGAAAAGCATGAAACCCTCTGGGCAGCCACGTGCCCTGCTCTTCAGTGCCAGCCTGCACTGGGAACAGTGACCAGCTCCTCCTCTGACTCACTGATCCCAGTGACCACGACCAAAGGCCACACCTTCACTCTGCTGGCTGTGGCAGATGGACTGATTCGTGTTACACCACATGCTGAGACTTACCCTGGGGGGTAACGAGGTTCTGTTTGGGTTTTTAACTCAAGCACAACGGAGGAGCCTTAATATTAAACAAAGCTGTCATTAAAAGACCATTGCTGGAAAGTCAAACAGTCAAATGTGAAATACAGATTGACAGCAGAGGTCTCTCACTGCTATAAACACATCTTGTAACTGAGAGACATGGAAGCCTTAAATCCCTCAAAAGTTATAACTCTGGGTGCCCTTTTCACAAAAATCTTAAAACAATGAAAAATTAGTTCTGTCACCAGTCCTTTCCTTGTGATTGCAAATGTTCATAGGATATGGCTCAAAGAAGAATTTTAGACATTCTTTTTCCAAAGGAGGAGTAAAAATCTTTGACAAAGAGAGCAATGAGTAAAAGTTGGACAGTTTTATCTGAAGATGAAGGTAACCCTATCAATCTCATTAACTGCTTTAATATCTTTGGAGATGAGAATTGGTTCTTTAGTGCTCACCTGTGTGGAAGGAAAGGTGAAATAACAGAGCAGAAATTGGCAACTTGGAATAACATTTCGGGTTACAACTCTGTAAAGAACCTCTGGTGTGTAAAGTCATTTGCTAACAAGAGCAAAACCTGGGAAAGGGAAAGCAGAAGACCCACATTTGAGGTATGTTCTGCTTCTGCTGATACCCCAGCCCATAATGCTAATTTCCTGCAGAATTCAGTTTTGTGGTGTGTCTTACACACTAAAAATGACTAGATGGCTTCCCCAAGATCATGTGGGGACACCAACCAGAACCCCTCATCCTATCCTGAGTAAAGAGGTAACCTAAGCTGAGGTGTGGGAGCCACTCAAACCCAAGAGTATAAGGAGATGGAGGAGACATTTGTCTACCTCCAAGCATCTGAGGCAGTCTGACTATTAATTGTGCCTTCTCCCAGGGTCACTCAGAAAATTCCTGATGTAGAAAATTCACCTGATATAGTCAGCACCCAGTCTAAGAGAGGAAGATCTGAAAGGACCACAGTAAAACTGATTTTTGGAAGGATTGGGAATTAATAGGAATCAACTTCTCAAACACTTGTGGTATTTTATATTCCTGACAAAAGAACTGAGGCTGCCAAATATATTGCTTAACCCAGGCTAAACTAGCTCATAGGAAAAAAAAAGGTGATTCTAAGGAAATAATCATAAACCTGTCTTTGGCCACACATCACTTTTGAACTTGGCTTCAACCACAGTACAAGATGAGATTATGGGTTTGTCTAGGGACAAAAGTGAAATTTATTTCCCTGTAAATAAACCTTTTTTATTGTGCTGGTTTTAGCTAGGATAGAGTTAATTTCCTTCACAGGAGCCATGCTTTGGATCTGTGTTGAAAACCTCACTGATAACACAGGGATGTTTTAGTTATTGCTGGGGAGGGCTTACACAAGGACATTTCACCTGACACCTGCAGACAAGGGGCTGAGGGTGCACAAGATGTTCTGAGGGGACACAGCCAGGACAGCTGACCCTGACTGACCACAGAGATATTCCACACCACAGGRCATCATGCCCATAAACTGTACATAAAGTTGTACATAAAGTTGGGGGGAGGAGAAGGAAGATGTTCAGAGTGATGACTTTTGTAGTCTCAAGTCACCTTCATGCCTGAGGGAGCCCTGCTTTCCTGGGGATGGCTGAGCACCTGCCTGTCCGTGGGAAACAAGGAATGAATTTGGTGTTTTGCTTTGCTTTTGTGTGTGGCTTTTGCTTKATCCTTTAAAATGGTTTTGTCMCAACCCACAGGTTTTCTCATTTTTGCCCTTTCAATTGTCTCTCCCATCCTGCTGGGAGGAGCTGTGTGAGTGTCTGTGTCAGCCTTAAACAAGAACAGGGGCACTTGTTTCCAGTATTTAAATAAACATTTCAAAATAGATGGAGGCAATTTTCTTTCAAAAAGACATGATTAAGAAACCTGCACACCAGATTGTCAGTCCTCCTTCACAGTAAAAGGTGACTTATGATCAACAAGGAGCCTGAAATATGTTTTTGGAGTCTGCATCCTGCCATTTATTCTGGACAGCAGAAAGGATGGTTTCATGAGCAAGCATGAGACAGAAATGAAGAGCAAGGGCAACTACAGCTCAGCCCCTGACTGCTGCAACATTTCCTGATGACRCTGGCAAGTGATATTGGCCCCTTATTTTCTGTCCCAAGTTCTTCAGGAAACCACCATYCATGGGTGCTTTTAGAGTAGTTCAGGTCTTTAGAGGGTGAGGGCAGAACAACCTTCACCCTGGACTCAGTAGTTGTTCTGAATCTACAGCAATTACAGGAGACAAACTGTGCATTTATGTTTTTATTGAGGACCCACTCAGCCAAGTCATTGCACCATTTCCTTGGTAACTGGTGCTGTGATTCATCTCACCTGCCTAAAGAACCAAGCTAGTCACCCTTCATGGTCACTGGGAGACCACAGGCACTTTGGGGACATCATTTGTCACCTGTACTCACAGTCTCAGGCTGCTCAGCTGTTCCCTACCCTGTGTGGCCTCCATCCCCTTGCTCAGATATGGATGTCTACACTGCAGATGAATTTTAGTCTCACTGCCTGATTTTCAGTGAAGCTAAACACTCAATTTTTTTAAATGTCAGAAGCCTGTTGAGGTGTATGGAAATTGCTGCTGTTTAGCCAATTTGTGGCATAACTTTCTCAAACCCTTTGACTTGTCAGGACTATGAGATTGTGAGAGCTCATGCAAAATGTCACCTTGGTACTTCCAGGACACTTTTCCCTCAGTAGACACATCCAGGCAGGGATATCCATTGAAACACTCCTTGTAAAATGGACAGGAAAGGCTCTGTCCTCAGAGTCTCCTCATCCTGGCAAATCCAGCTCACAGTTTTTCTCTTACAGATGAAGRTTCATCTCCTCAGCAAGGCTGGGCTCTGAACTACAGCTGGACTTCTGACCCTCTGAGCCATTTCAACTTCAAGTTTAGGGCTGCAAAACTGTCAGAAAGCTGGAGCATTTAGGGCTGAGTGAGCCTCCTTCAAAGCAGCTGTATTAATCCTATCATAAAATTMAACTCATCCTCTGTAAAGCAGATGTGGTTTTCTCCCCTTTGGAATTCAATGGAGTTTTTAAATAGGATTCAACAGGGCCCAGTTTCAGACCATGCTCAGTTTTAACCCTTTCTTKTGCATTTTACTAATCGAGATTCTCTTATTTAGCTCAGCTCAGGGAATTTGGGGAGAAAGTCAAGGTTTTCCTTGGTAAAGTGCACTAGCTACTTCCCCTGTGCAAGTTCAGAAATTTTATGGAGACGTTTTACAGAGGACAGAAAAAGGAAATATGAAAAACTTGTAGTTGTTTAGAAACTATAGATCTCCTAACTTCTGAAGCTGTTCAGAATTTCTTGAATAAGGGCTGAAGAGAAATTAATATGTGGTGCCTTCCAGCACGGTAACCAAAATGTTCTCAAAATTACTTTTTGAGGCAATGGCTTCTATTCCTCATATTTTGTATTTTGACATTGGAAAAAAGAAAAAATCACATTTGAGAGAGCATTTAGCAGAGGTTATGTTTTTGCTAGCTTTCCTTGACTGTTTTGCTACCARTTTTGTAGAAAAATGTTTCTATTTTAACCGTATCTCACCTTTGTTATTGAAATGCATCCAGACCTGTTGGTCTCACTGCAGACAGTGCAGGGTACTCCAGCTCTCCAGATCTGAATTCTGCAGCCTGAGACCTTTCTTRTCCTCCTAGTTTCTTTCTTGCTTGAGCTATGGTTCATTTCCTAAGAGCTAAGTTAATTAGCCTTTGATCTTTTCTTCTTCCCACACAAAGAACCTTCTCTGATTTTAAAACATATTTTCCTACCAGTGCTGAACTTAGTGGGCTACACAGAATGTGTGCAGAGACATCCCCATGACAGAAGGAGTTAAAGTGAGCAAAGGGACCCTTAAGCCCTCAGAGCAATGTTCTTGCCCACCTCCCAAGTGTTGTGGTAGTACCCATTGGATCAGCTGAAATTTTTCTGTACCCTTGCACACACTCCAGACAAGCTGTGCAAGACATTGATGTTTCCTGAATAGCCACCTGTGCCTCACTGAACCCTGATGTCCTTCCTGCAGACCTTCACAGCAGGGGGAAGGAGTTTCCTTCACCCAAAATCTGCAGTGGTGGCTGTATCTCCATGCTCCACACTGGAATTAAGTGATTAAATGTCCCTGTGCATCTGGAGTCCTGCCCAGAAGAATAATGGATAAAGGACAAGGGRTGTGGGGAGCACAGAGGGATGGTCAGGGGTGTTGAGCACCTGTGGGAATGAGAAATAGTTGTAAACAGTGTCCAAGCTTGGTGTGAGAYCACAGGAAGAGGAGGCTGGACTGGAGGCACCTTCAGCTCAGGGAAGCTTCCTGTATATTATCCCAGTTGAGTTCCAACACTGGCCCTAAGGAGATATGGGGAAGGAGCCTCTTCCTGCTGGCACAGACCAGCAACACTCAGATCATCTGCTCTTGACCTTTGCAAGCAATAAAGGTTTCTGTGACATGCTGCTGTGTGTGTGAGGAGAGATATGTGTAAGCCCTGAGTTTATTATCTGTATTATTTCATGATTGTTTGGCTTCAGTCTTAATACACTTCTTAGAAAGATTGAGAGGATGGAGTGAAGCAGCAGGCATGAGATACCACATAACTAATCAGGGCTCAGCCAAATCCCCCCCMAAAAATGAGAAATATTAGAAAGGTGCTTCCACGCTCTTTCCTGATTCATTTTTATGAGGTTTCTGCCCAGATAAGGGGCGTTGGAATGAAGGCCCATGGTGATATTGCCTGACCTTGGAACTCACATCACACAGCCACTGAACAAGGATATAGAAAAGAAAAAGTTGTCAATAGATTCTTTGGGGGAAAAACCCACAAACAGAAATACTGCACTCAATCAACACATCCTGTCAGCCAAATTCTGGTGCAAGGAGTTCTTTTAGACTCTATGGGTTTACTCTTAAAAAGCAGAGGAAAAGTATTCAAGCCCAAAAGTGTGACTGTTTGCAGCTCACTGTGTGATACAGATAATTACAACTGCCCTTATGTACAGCCACTTACCTGTAATTAATTCATAAAATAATTATTGCAAGAGTGCTGCTGTAGTTAGATTTTACATTGAACTTCAATAGARAATTCTGCTGCTGCTGAATACCAAGAGCTAAAAATAATCAATATGAAATAAGTGCTGCCATAAATACTGTATGGGACTGATTTGCCCTGCATAAGGGAAAGACAGGAAACAGTAAAAGGAACTGGTTCAGCATTGAGGGAAAATTGATTGAGCATGAGGTAGTGAAGGACTGAAGATGCCTCCYCCTCCTCCCCTTCCTCTGGGGTGAAAGTTCCTCTGTTTGGGCTGTACATGGTGTGTGCTGTCAAGTGGTCTAATTTTCAGCTCATAATCTGAACACTGAGCATGGGGAGTMACTTATTTTTGTTACAAAGTAAAGGGAAGYAAAAAGCCAAGAAAATTTCAGAATCAATTCTTCCCCAGGAGGATTTATATGCAACACTAGGACAGTGAGCCACAAAGAGAACAGGTTTCCATTTTATCAAGAGCTGGGATAGATTTAAAAGGACTTACAATATCAACTTTCACAAATATTCTTTCTGATATATGCACATCACTTCTATCTTGGTTTATTGAACTTCACTTTTGCCACAGTGACATTGCTTTACCTTTTCCATCTAGTTTGACTTATTTTACTACTGATGTGGGATGCATTCAGGAGGCTCAGCCATCAGCCCAAATGTTGTCCTCTACTCCTCTTTCCCAGTGCCCCTGGCATCACTCTGGCACTAGCCATGCAAGGAAATTGCACTTCATCATTTGCAGACACATCACACACTGGCCAGAGGCCTGGGGTCAAAGCACAGGAATTTCCAAAGACATATCTCCTATGGATTCAGAAGACACCCACATGCCACAGGGTCCTCCTTCAGGAAAGACATCACAGACATCAAACCTCCCTGGTACCACTGACAGAAAATGTCTGAGTTTTCCGCATGAAATTCCTGATGGTGAGAGCTGGGACAGAGGTCTGGAATTATTTAAACACATCTTTTTATCTTGAAGCTGCAGGATAGCACAAGTCTCTGGCACAGCTCATCAGCCAGGGGTAGATTTGGTCAAGTGTCTTCTCCTGTTCCTGGGTCATTTCTGAACACAGAGACAACACCAACCTTACCAGAGATCCTTAATGCAGGACCTCATTCTCCAGTGTGGGAACAAAGTATTTGTTCCTATCTAATTAATTAAGCAGTTCCTGGTTAATTGCTTTCAGTAATTAATCTGGAGTAGGAGTTTCCTTCTTATCCCTCAAGAATTTAATTTCTTTAACAGTCTTTGGTGAGATATTTAAGTTTTTTAAACTTCAGCTCCTTTGCAATGACAAAACCATTATCTTCATGCTCATTGGCTCCTTGCAAATAATCCTGAGACATGTAAAAGACATTTTTTTTTTTAATGAAAACCTGTTAATTCTTTACAATCTATCAGGATTTCATATCTGTATTTTCTAATTTTTTTTTTAATTGTATCTTACACATTTTTGTCTGGTGTGAAAGACAGAATCACTGATCTCTGGATTCTCACAACACCCCTAAAGCTTTTTTAAAGGATAATAATATATTTGCCACTGAGATTGTGTTTATTGCCCTGCATTGCTCACACAATGGGAAGATTCAGTTTAACAATACTTAGTGATTCCTYAATTTCATATCTGAATACCATTTGAATGCTTGAGTTAATACCATCCAGCTTTACAATTAGCATTTCATTTTCAACTSTGCAGCCGTAAAGCAGAGCTCGGGTGTAGGAGTCTTCCAAACCTGTAGTGAACCACGAAGCAAGAATTTCATTTCACTCCTTTATAAAATAGCTAGTACTTCCCTCTCCAGTGAAGGGTAGTTTATGAATACAATAAGAGGTTGCAATAYTTCAAAGTATTTTCTCAGCTTTTGTTATCTGTAATAAAATGTTGAAATAAAATTAATAAAATATCACAACAAGCCGTAGTAAATAAATCCTTCCAAAACCCATTAGAAGCCACTACTGAAGGAGCAGAACTGCACATTAATTTTTGAATTACACATACGTGACAAATCATGGCAAATTGGGAATCTTCTGCAAGGAGTGCTGACTTAATGCCCTGTCACTTTGGACCTGCTGCCTCCTATCCCCTTACAGAAAGCTCCTCCCTTGAGAGAGCTTTAAGGCTCTAATCATCCCTAAGTGTGAAAGCCTGGAGTTCATTATCCCAGAGTGTGTGTCCTGCGGTGAGACTGACCTGCCCCTTTCTGCCAGCCTGCACACAAGCAGTGAAACTCTCAGTCAGGTGGTTTTTTGCCAATTGCTGTTAAGGGCAGGGTGGATTTGGGGCTTTTTTGTTGTTGTTGATGTTTKCAGCTTTCCACAAGTTGCACCCAGGAGAGCTTCAGTTTGATTTTTGATGCTGTGGCATCCAGACCTTAAAATGACATTCACCCATCTGTGTCAAATGCAAATCCAGCCTTAAAGAGTGGGTGCTCTGGGACTCTGCTCCTCCCAAGAATGTCTTTCCCTGCAGCATCCTGTGGGAGCTGTGAAGCCTGCAGGAAGCAGGGGCTTTACTCACCTGTAGGTAGATGTCTGCAGGCAAGGTGTCTAAGAGGAACCAGCCCACCCCAGCTCCCTTTGGAGCTGGTGTGTTCATCTGAACACAGCCTGGAGCCAGTCAGATGGCTGGGAATGCAAAAAGCTCTGCAGATTATCAAGGGACCTCAGGGTAAACTGCTCTAAGGTGGTCGCCTAYCTTGCCTCCCCCGGCCTGGCTGTGRGTCTGCTGGGAGCAGCACAAGCAAMCAGAGAAACTCAGGAGACCCTCAGGCTCCTTATTKATATTTTTTCAGCTTGGTTTTGCCCCTGTTTTTCCCCATCAGAGCAGAGGCTGGGAGCAGGGGTTAAACAGAGAGGAGAATTCCCTGAATTTCCCTGTGGTGCAGGCTGCCCTCGCCCAGCACTGGCAGCAGATGTCCCAGGGAAGGCTGGAGCAGGTTGTCCCCGGGCAGCTGGCCAGGGGAACAGATGGCTGCACTAAAGGCTGTGAATCAACCCTGGGTGTGCAGGGCACAAGTCAAATAAAAACATTTAAAGGTCTGCCCAGCCTGCAGTCAGCCATCAGTTTTAAAGGAGAAGACACRCACCATTTGGAAGTAGTACTGGGGATTAAGTCGTTCTTACTGGTGTGGTTTTATGAGGCTGCTCCCTGGAAGATCTCAGAAGCTAAATGCATCCCATCCTCAGAAAGAAGAGCCTCTTCTGTCCCCAAAATATTACTCTGTTAGRGAAACTCTTTTTATTTCAGCATAGATGTTAATCTGTTTTCTTCTRACAGCAACCAAATCAAACCAAGCTGAATCTCTCTGAGGAGCCTCAGATGCACCCAAAGTGCTGTGCCATGCCTGAGGCTGTTGCAGACACAGGGCAGTGCCTCCTGCCTTGGAAGGAACACTCTGAGACAGGGAAGCACCCTCTGAAATAAAAAAATCTGTGCAATGAGGCCAGCAGTGCCTCCTGCTAAGATTGCAGATGACTCATTTCTTGTCGAAACAAGCAGCAGTGAGCCCTTGGAAAGAGAAGAGCCAGTTTTTGCCCGCTTGGCTGTGCTTTTTGGCCACCAGGTCAGGAAGGTGCTAAAATCTGCTGCAGAGGATATTTGCTTGACAGACTTGATAAATCTCTGACTATTCAGATGGAAAATGAGTCCTCCTTGCTTAATAACTTTTGCAGGCACAGTCCTTCCAGTTTTGATCAAGCTTTCTTTTAAATTTGTTGTTAAGAGTTAGGAAATCTATTTAGGTTTCCTTTAAGCAAAGAAAGCTCTTTCCCATCCAATAGCAGTTTTACTATTTTCCTAATCTTGCTTTGCACTAGTCATGCCCTGACTGCTTTAAGGACACAAAATAACAAATATTTCACCACGTATTTTCTGTTGTTTTCTTGGTGCCATTTTTGGAGACGCTATTTTAGCATTTATCAGAGMTAAATAATTTTTTAATATGTGCAGTCAAAAGTAACAGCCACTGTAATTAAAATTGCAGAAGAGTTTTCATAATAAAGCCACCTAATTCCCACATATAAAGCACCAGATTCTGTTTGAATTTCTTCACTAACATTGTTCACTGATGAATAATATTCAYTTATAGATCTCATGGGAACAGCAGTTTAAAATGGCTGAAGGAATATGATTAAAAGGATGATAAGAATCACTTATAAAGTGTTAGAAACTCCACTACATAAACACATCATTAACTGTCTGGAGACAGTTTTCACAGATTTATTGCCAGAGAGGAGGTGCAGAGGAGTGACMAAGGTCCTGGCTGGGTTCCCGCTGTGCACAGCCTCTCTGTGTGTCCTTGTCACCTCCACTTAGCCATGAGCTCTGTGGGGGCGCTGGGTGCCCCCAGCTCTGAACCAGGGGACACCACTGCAGGTGTGGGCATTTCCTTCTTGGGGACACATCCCTGGGGTGCCACTCCTCCTGTGGCTCCCTCTCCATGGATAACTGGTGGACAGTTCCCCAGGTGCGAAGCAGGTCTCCAGCAGAATTRAACCTCTTCAGGTGCCCGCACCTGATAGCAAGGTGTTGTTTTTTTAAAGCAGGAAATCAAATGTCTCCCTTGAGGGATGGAGATATTTCCCTATGCCTACCTAAAGGGAGGCAGAGAAGCAAAATTCTTTCCAGCTCCATGAGAACCTGTGAGGAATGCAGTGGCTGGCACAGGCATGGCCCTCACCACCCCAGTGATGGGCTGAGCTGTTCACAGGGCTCTTTCATCCCCGTGCACCAGGTGGCTCAGCATCCACACCTGCCTGGGCAGGGAGGTGGCAAACAACAAAGTGATCAAGAAGCAGGT
The DNA here is from genome assembly GCA_003546035.1 of Mixornis gularis. NCBI lineage: Eukaryota > Metazoa > Chordata > Aves > Passeriformes > Timaliidae > Mixornis > Mixornis gularis. Next base: position 7,935,851 of record QVAJ01000007.1, read on the forward strand.
TCTTTTTCCCTTCCTGCACAGCTGTGCTCAGGTGATGGCTCTGGGAAGCAGCACCTGCCTGAGAGCACTGCAGTCCTGAAATCCTGTTTCCTGTGGAATTTGATGTCTGTGCCCTGGGGAGAAAGGGAAAAAGAAAGTGAACAAGCAGCGTGAAATTAAGTGTCTCCATTTAAATAGAACCTGCACAGAGGGCTGCTCCAGGCCATGGAGGAGGCAATGACTGAGCTGAGAGTCGATAACATCAGGGACTTCTGTTTAATCCATGCCATGTTTTCCTCCTCATTTTGGCTCTCCAAGCAGCACCAGGTGGCTTCGTGCTTCTCAGCCTTGGCCTTGGACACAGGAAGGGATAAGGGATGGCTCCAGGACTTGGCTGAGCACCTTTTGCAGGATTTTGGCTCTTGCAAGCCCCTSCAAACTGTGCAACCTCCACAGAGCTGTCCACAGATGCCAGCCTGTGGCTGTAACTGAGAGAGATCATCGTGCAGCAAGGCTGGACCTCTAAGCCCACAGTGTATTTTCATTCTGCTGGGAGAAAATAGATCAGAGAATGAACAAAAAGGGKKTTTTTTTCCACTGGTACCTTTTTCYTTGCTTCTTTACGGCAATGTGAACTGAAGGAGGGGCATGGGACTAATGAATTTCGACCTGTTTAGTCATAAAGATTTATACCTGTGGCTCAGAACTAATATTGACCAATCAAATGGCTCCCCAAATCCTCCCCATTTTATAAAAGTTAATCATACCCTCATGGCAGGCCAGGTACAAAATAAATTTTGATTTACAGCCTGTACTAAAATGATCGCTGTTTTATGCTGGTCATTAACAGTATTTCACACTGGAGAGTTGTTACATTAGAAAACAGTAAAATGGTTTGTATCACATAATGATATTATATTTGGACACCACACAGAATACCAAGGGCTTATTGAATTTGTGTCTGAATGGGAAATTTGTTTAAAAACCTGAGCATTGCAAGGGGCAAAATTGTGTAYTATTTTCAGAAGTTTGTTCTGCCAACATGCAGCTGGTGCAGGAACAACTTCTCTGATTTGGTGCTATAAGTGATCCTGATCCGTAAATTACTCAGCAATAACCATGTAAGAGGGCTGAAAATTCAGACGTATTTCTTCTTTTGTCCATGARTCTTAGAATTATAGAATCCTGGAATGGTTTGTATTGGAGAGACCTTAAGATCATCCAGTTCCTACCCCCTGCCATGGGCAGGGGCACCTTCCATTATAGCACATTCCTCAAAGCCCCATCCAGCCTGGGCTTGAACACTTCCAGGATGGGGCATCCACAGCTTCTCTGGGTAACTTGTTTCAGCACCTTGCCACCATCATATAAATAATTTATTCATTATATCTAATCTAAATCTGCCCTCTGCCAGTTTATAGCCATTCTCTCTTGTCSTATCACAATGTGCCCTTGCCAACAGTTGCAGAGAATATTGATATAGGTAGGTCAAGATGCAGTTTTATTCTTGCAGCAGAACTAATGTTGTAAGAAAATACATAATTGATAGATTTTTCCTTTTTATTCATTTTTTTTTCAAAACCTGTTTCCTGTGTTAGGAAGCACGTGGTGTGATTGTCCCAGAGAACAAATGTGTTACTCATAATCTGACACCTGAGGGTTCAAAGAGGAGCGGCTTCCTAAAATATACATGTGCATCATCACACTTGTGCTTGTACAATTCCCAGATCCTGGGGAGTTCTGATGAGGATATTCAAAGAAACCTGATGGTGCATGGTCCAGCAAAAACATTCCTGAACCAGCCTCCAGGAACAACTGTAAATAACTGCACCACTACTATCACAGCAGCCTAATTTCCCTTTCATTGCAGAGCATTTAAAATCATGCATTAAAATGTGCAGGAGAGTGGGATTGAACAAAAGGTCAAGAGCTTTGTAGGGAGTGTGATTTTCCTGCCCTGTTTTCGCCTTGAGAAATAACATCTGAAAGCTTCAAAATTTTCAGTGKTTTATACACAGGAGCAAAGCTGCTGACTTTTAAGAGGTGGCCACTTATGGAGTTGCCTGAGTGAAGGGTGAGTTTTGGGCAGACTCTTTGTAGCTGTTTGTATGGTGACCCCTCTGYAAACACCAACTGTGGTGTGACTGTTTTGTGCTTTTACTTTAAGTGTCTGAAATTTATCTGAGATGGTACATTTTGTTTGGTTTACYGCAGAAAAGGAGAATGCAAATGAAGCTCTACATTTCTGTTCACTATTTATTTTATTTTGCTTGGCACAAGGYAGCTGCTGTTAAAAGACAAGAGTTTTGCAGACAACTTTCACTCACTATTATTTTAGGAATGTCTTTAACTTCCTGAAGCATTTGCAGATACAGGAATTTTCAAAGCAGCAGATCACAACCAAAGTTCATGTCTGCTCTATGTGAGCCCTTAGGAACCAGAAAACAAGAATCCTCCCAGCTCACCCCTTTCCCCTGTTGTATGTGTGATTGTATAAGCACTGAAAGAGAAGRCAGTTTTAAATCTAAATCAATTTTAAGCCAAGATCACTTAAATAAGTCAATCTATGRCAAGTCAAGTTTATCCAGAGTAGGGGAGGAAAAATCCAAATACTGCAGAAAACCCCAGAGAGGATGTAAAMATTCAAAGTGATATGGATCCACTCAGAGGGTGACAGTTATTCTCACAGATGAACCAGGGTTAAATTGCCCAGGCTTTCAACTACTTCCCTTAAACTTGGTTATTTGATTATCACTCCTATGTTTCAGGTTTTGCTCTACCACAGTGCCTTGCTTTGCTCCTCCCATCATGTGTTCGTATTTTTCACCTCTCTGTTTTCAACTTGGGGAGAAACAAAAACCAAAAAATCTACCAATTACCTGGCTGACCATTTTACAGAGCTGGCACAAAGAGAAGAGATGGGCAGCTGAATGTATTGTTTATCTTGTTCTAATCAAAATTGTTATTGGGTTCTAATTCCTTGGATGGAAGGAAAAATCCCAGTCTCAAATTAATGGTGAAGCTTGGAGATGGAGAGAGTTGACAAAGAATTTTAACAACCTGCAGCTCCCTGAATGGCAGCTGATAATGAGCTCACAAACCTGGGACTTGTAAGAGCTCATCCGTGAAGGGGGAATGTAAAAATTGCTTTTATGAGTTTTAAAACACTCATAACTTTATCAAGCTCTCCTTTTCACTAGTGAAATAAGTTTAATTGCCCTTCATGGCTGAGGAATTATGTTTATTCTAAAGTGATTCATTTTTGTCTCCTGTTGAAAGGCTTTTCTTTTGCCTTTTCTTGTGCATCTCTCCGCTGTTCATGTGGCAGTGAAGAGAGGGGAGGAGAAGGCTGTCACCAAAGCGCTGGCAAACCACTGATGTCTAATTCTTTTTCCACTTGATAGGTTTATATTGTGCCAGTTTCTCCAGTGGTGTGAAGGGACTAAGTTCCCTTTGACAGTCTGYGAAAGCTGGGAGCCTCATAAACATTTCACCATGACAAGCCCTATAATTAAAAATAATGATAACAATGAGCATTCAGCAGCGACCAGTCTTCAACGTATTTGCGAATAGWTTGGGTTTGTTTGGGTTTTAGAAACAGCATCTTGTGAGAGTCACGGGCCTTGCTGTGCTAGCTGGGTGCTCAGAAGATGATGTTTGGTCATGGTGCAGTGATCCTGGAAGGTTTTGGTCCMTGATTACATACAGGCATGTTGTGTACTACAGGATTTCCCAGAAATCTTGTAGACTGAAGGATTCCTACACCATCTTGCTTTGGAGGAGTTTCTCAGATCTCTGCTTGCCAATGTTAAGCCAGACTTCATGAAAKTAAATTTCAAGGGCTCTTCTTCTTTCCAAAGGTGATCTTCAAGGAGTGAGAGTGAATATTGAGCCAAAAAATCTAAATTGAACTTTGTCCTCCTGATTAAGATGGCTTTTTCTCATTAGTGGTAGTTTGTTTCTACATTTTTAATCTTAGCTACCAACTTGGGAAGTTCTTACTCTGTTAGAGTCAAGATCTTACAGCAAATTAGGCTGGCTGTGAGAAGAGACAAGACCTGTCTGCTGCAAGACCCAGAGACTTTTGGGCTGATTCCAGGGAAAACACTTGGTGGAGGAAGTTGCTGCCATTCCTAAATTTTCGCAGTAGTTTAGTGGGAGACTTTGACACCTACAGATGGCACAGCACAATACAGATTAATCCTGAGAAAGCTGGAATTCCGAATTAAAAAGCAGAACTGAAGTGGAAAGCTTTATTCCAGGGGAAGAAAATGAATAGACAGAAGGCAGAGAGCAAAACACTGAAGCAAAGGGGGCATTTATTAAGAACSTGGCAGCCAAAAACTTGGATATTTTATGATTGCAGTGCTACTGTCTCCTGGCTGCTTGGATCCCTTTCTAGCTAACGAGGTTGTTTTGTCCCAGAGATTTAATTTCCTGTACACAGTTTGTCTCATCGCTTTCACTTTTTTTATCGGCTATGATGGAAAAGCCCAGCTCTTCTTTTCCTTTTTGCATTTTGGCAAGTTTCAATAATCTCTTCAGCAAATTAACAGGCTGGTCATTGGCTGAACCATCGTTTTTTGAGCGAGCCTGGCTGTTGGAGCAAGGCAGATTTAAGGTCGTAGMTTTCATGTTTAATGCAAAATACCTTTGTTTTGGCAGCAGCAGTGACTGAGGAGAATCGGGGAAGTTTTAATTCACCGGCTGTAAGGACCATATGTACACTATAACATTGTAATCTAGTTACTTACTCCAGCAGAAATTACAGCTGAGCAAAAGGGACTTGCTGAACAAGGTCTGTCATAAAAATGGGTACAGCTCATCAGTTCTCAAAAAGAACCATTTCCAGAAGGTCAGGCTGGTCCCTGGTTCCCRGTGGTTAACAAAGATTCAGAGATTTTCCAAATTCTCCTACAGAAGGAGTTTTACAGCTCTGATGTTTCTAGCAACCTGAAAACGAACACATTTCCCCTCCCCACAGCCCTACACTGTGAGGCAAGACCAAGGTTTTATAAGATTTCCCTGAGATAAGGATATGTTCTTGCTCTCATTCCTAGGGCTTTCTTCAGGAATTTCATGGGCTCATGGTGCTGTGACCCCTCACCTCAGAACAAGGCCAAAAAGAGAGCAGCCAGTTGAGTATTCACAGTTTCAGCCAGGATTTTCTAGTCCTTGTGTGGCTTCTTCTTTATAAACGAGCAATGTATGCTCCACCTAAGCTGACTCTGCACTCCTACAGTCTATGAACCTGCCAAGGTGTTTTCTTCGGTCTGTGGAGTAAAACATTTCAGTGTCAGGACTCGTAGGCATCTTTAGGATGAGATAAAATGCATCTTAACTTCTCTGAAAACTCCCTGGCTGAGTTTCCAATGGCTACACAGGGAGCCCAGGATAACTAGCAACTCCTACGCAGAAGTCTGCATTTTATGTGTCTAAATTCTGTTAGATTAATTCCATGGTAATGATCACAGTGAGTCAATATCCTAGTCAACAAGGATTTTCAAATTAAGTCTTTTGATTGCCCTTCTGTCCTTCATAGGCCATGGTGGAAAGGATTTCCTTTTATTTTATGGTTGTGATTTTAACCTGGAAATTCAGATGAGTCCTGACGATTGTAACCATACAATACAGCTATAATGATGCAAACAGCAATGCAGTCTCCAAAATTAATAAAAAGTTGGGATTTTAATTTAAACTACACATCTTTTTTTATTCTTCAGAGTGCTTATTTTGCATTGTGAGTTGTGTTAGGTTAACTGCATTAAGAAAAAGGAGATTTGTATTTGTAGGATMTATCTAAATATCATCTCACCCCCGATGTTCTAGTCTAATGGGATCTGAATTATGTACTGGCATCTAACCTCTGTAAACAGATTGAATCTAAATTATTTGTATGAAGGATTCAAGGACATCACTTTTGTCCTTGCTGCTATTCCCTCTTGACCAGCTGGTCTACAGCTCATGAAGAAAACATTCCTACTTTTGAGACTGATGCAGAAAGTGTTTCCTGGAGGAGGAGAACATATTACAAGCAGAGCCCTGAGCTGATAGAGGGTTATTTTCAGCAGCAAAGCACTGTGTCTTGCAATCTCCTGAGAAATTTTCCTGAATACTATATGGCATGTTTGTCTTCTTGATTAGGTGATTTGCTAGAGTAGGAATTGGTTTTCTCTGTTAAGATAGGAAAGTCTTGCTTACCTTCCATCACTTAACTATTGCATCAACAGAATATTTGACAAAAACTTGACATTTTTGAGAAAGGTAAAGCTTCCATGAGGAAAGAAAGCTTGTGAGCAGTGTCTGGTTGCTGCCTGGATGGTGCCCAGTCTCTGACTTGCAGGCAGCCGTGCAAGAGCATCTCCATCTGGAGATCCATATGGGTTACATGATAATGCCCAAAGTGCAGCTCAGACATCCAGCTCCTACATGACCACTATTGCAAATGTACAATCCATACTTCTTGGTTGTCTTAAACCACAGATAAGCATTTACCATCTTAGTAAATGAGTACAAAACAAAATAACAAAAATCTGTCCTTTTGAGCCTTTCTGTATCTGCAAGAGAATGTCTTAATGTTTGTTGTCTGTATACAATTGGATTGGTATTGCAGTGAGAGCTACCTGAGAGACTTCAGATTCTCCATCCAGGATGTTAATCAACACATCAAAACGAAAAAAAAAATGCTCTGATGCATAAAAATTTTTCTAGGTACAGCACATGAGAAGTCTTCAGGACAGTTCAAATTCCCCGCTTAGAGAGTTACACTGAATAATTAAGTATTTTGTATGAAAGGTAGCAAGAAGTGGAGTCAGCTTTTTTTGGTCCAGTGCTTTTGTTTCAGCTTTGTTGGTCCACTGCTTGAACTTCAACCACTGTTCTGTTCCACCTCTGCAGCTGGAGAGTCCCTGACCAAGCAAGGAATTTTTAGGTACAGACAAGAGAGCAAGAAGGGTCAGGAAGAAAATAAAAGGCTGAGTCAATCCTGCAGGTTCATGCAGAGTTGTGTCACCACTCCAGATGGAGCAAACCACAGTAGATGGAGGAACTCGTGGCTCCTGTCTGCACTGGACAGGCCAAGATATGTGTCCCCTGCCCTCCCTACATCATTCTTGGCTTCTATTGCTTCTTTCCCTGGGCTCCAAACACTGAGGTATAAATTTCAAAGCCCAGARTTTTGGTAAGAGCACTGGGAGATTTCATTAATTTTGCAAAACCAGTCTCACAAACAGCATTGTGACATTCTAGATAATTTCTTCACTTTATGTGTGCATTATATTTTAGAGAAAAGAGACAGTTCTAGACAGAGATACAGACAGAAAACTGTAGRAAAAATGAAGGAATAACACAATGAGGAACAGGCGAAGGATAATTTTACCGCTCACTACACATTTCTTTAATTTCATTTAGCTGTTCTTGGTTTTGCTCTTTTTCCCAACTGTTTCAGGTCCATATTTGAAGTTTTTGCACATCACTGCTAGGCTGGACTGTTYGTACTAACAGCTTATTGGCAGTATTGGTTTATAGTATTATAAGCTCCCTTAGAMCAAGAAATTTTAATAAAGTGAAATGTATTCATCCTTGTGAAAAAGCARATGTAGGGAAAATGAATTGATCAGGAATGTCTGATAATCAATTTCCTCTGATAAGCACACAGAATAATTATTCCTTCAGACCCYGCTGTTTAATCTGCCTCCCCTGCTCGTGCATCTTATAGACAATCCATCAGCACTTCCCTGCTTCCACCAGGAGTGAAATGATATCTTAACAACACAGCTTTCAGACGGGGATTGTTCAAGTATTATGTGCAAAGTATATCACCAAAGCAACCCCTTCCTGAAAAATGTTCTTCAAAATCTTTAACCAGCTCCACAAAATAAAGATATGTCAGGATGTGAACACTCAGTGTAARTGAGATTTAAAAATGACAGCATCATTCAAACCAAGCGGAAGCTGTTAGAAACAATTTCATGGTCTCATCTGTAATGGCTATTTAAGATTTAGTGGTGGCACCTGCAAATGGAGGTCAACAATGTCTGATCTCACCTCTAGTCAGTTTGCTACTGCCTTGGAAATAGTTCTTTGGAAAACAAATTGAAAACAAGATGATAGACATAGCACGTTTGTTATTGACCACAAGTTTATAGCAACAGCATGTCAATTATTGAGTTTTTATGTCAGAACTGGTGGTCTTGGTAAGGAACACAGTTCCTCACAGGGCTAAGCATTGGATTACAGGCAGAAACATTGTCCTGTCCCCAGAGATCTTCCACATGTGGCACAAGTCCACAGGTGGGGCTGGCTCTGACCAAACACAGGTCCCTGGACTCACGGAGAGACCCTGACGTCCATTGCAGGTATTGGTGAAATGCAGGTTTTTTGAGTGAGTCACCTGAACAAAAGGTCTAACCTGGACTAGGTGAGTTACATCTTCCCTGTGCCTACCCACCTGTGCTGACCWTGAGAGTGACAGGTTCAGACTTCCACTGCAGGCATCCCAAGGCAAGCAAGGTGATCCCACCCTAGAGAGCAGCCCAAAGGAGTCAGTGAGGTCAATGGTCAATGCAAGTCTCATCAGCTGCCATCCCAGCTGGGCAGAGACAGAAATGATCAGCAGAATCACATAATATCCTGAGTTGGAAGGGACCCACAAGCATCATGGAAGTCCAACTCCTGGCTGTGCATAGGAAAACCCCAGGAATCCCACTGTGTGCCAGAGAGGATTGTCTGAACACTTCTTGAACCTTGTCGGGTTTGGTGCTGTGACCACTGCCCTGAGGAGCCTGTTCAGTGCTCAACCACTGTCTGGGCGAAGAACCTTTTCCTAACACCCAACCTAAGCCTCCCCTGACACAACCTCAGACCATTCCCTCAGATTCCATTCACTGGCCATTGAAGGGCAGAGATCAGTGCCTGCCCCTCCTCTCCACCTCAAGAGGAAGTTTTAACTGCRACGAGGCCTTCCTTCAGTTTCCTGTTCACCCTTCCCTTGTTCACAAGTGAAAATAATGTAGTGAATACAATTATCAGCAATTGGAAAATTAAGATATTTCCTGACTGGTCTGCAGCAGATCCAGGGGGATGAGGGAGAATGAGTCTAAAACAGCAGTGCTGGTTCAGGCTCTCCTTGTCAGTAGCTCAAAAACCCTTCACCACTTTCAGCAGTGCCCCTGGAGAAAACTCCAAACTGAGGGGCTACCAGGCTGAGAGCTGGAGGAGGCACCCCCACCAGATGTGTGCTGCATTCCTCTTCAGCTGAAAAAAACCACAGTACTGTGCATCAACCACCCTGGCTGGAGAACGGGATGTCTATGGCATCTCCCTTGCTGTTCTCAAGGAGCAACGCAACAATTACTCAAAACAYACTTTTGGGTTTCCTGCCCTCCGGGAGCACTTGTAAGCTATGAAAATAGAGTACAGAGAGCAAGCTGTGGAAATTTTCTCAAGCTAATAAATTTCTGCAGGGGAGCAGGAGTAGGGTGTTTGTCTCTGGGCATGCTGGGCTGCATGTTCAAGATCGATTGCTCAGCTGAGCCTCATACTGGGGGAGAGATCTTATTTCCCTTCTGGCAAACATTAAGTTCCTTTGCTTTCCTCTTACATTCACTAATCCTAGAGGGAAATATTTTGCTGAATACAACAGCACTTTTCATGCTAAATTATTCCGTTTGTGTCTAAGTCTGACCCTGTGAGGTGCTCCRTCCTCCTGCTCCTCCAGAAACGAGTCAGGATGCAGAGAAACTCATGGTTTGCAAAAGGATCATAAGATCTTCCAGGTTCATGCTCATTGTAAGTAAAACAAGGAAAATGTAGCACCCACAGGTGGCAARCCTGCTAAGCAAACATCAATGCTTATAAAAAAAGCAGAGCTGGGCTACGTGATGGCTGTGCTATAGCTGTTCCCATCTGCAAGAATAATTAGGAACTGAATACATTATTTAGCAACTACTCAATGAGCTAGCAAATGTTGCAGATACTGGGCTAAGGAAGGAATATATAATTTTTCAAGGGCACCCTGCTCTTCAGGTAGCACTTCTGGCTCTAGAAATAAGTTTTGTTAGAGGTAGTTTTTAGCAGTTTATTTCGTAGCCCTCCACCAGACAGAAAACTGACACATTCTTTGTCCTGTAGTGTTGTTTTCTGCTAAGTATGGTCAAGCTCGTCAGACTGGTGGTGCCAAGTTAAAGATGGATTAAGATGTTATGAGAGTGCTTGAATCAGTAGTAAAGCAGAGTAAAGCATTTCTCTAATTAAATCTAAATATAATCATTTCTTCATAGCAAGAGTGATGCAGGACCTGGCCTGAGCACCCTGCTTCCCTATTACTTTTTGCATAGGGAAATCWATGGGAAATGAACATTGTAAGACAATCATAAACTTTGGTTTGCAGAAAAGGCTCTGAATAGGATTTTCAGATGTTTGCTTGCACCTCAAATTAGCCGAAGTGGAATACTTGGACCTGTCTCCTTCCAGCCAGCTTCTAAAGCTGATGTGGATAAATAGGAAAAATTACTTGGTACAATTCTTTTTTKTTCTTTAAATATTTTATTTTGAAATACAGAACTTGAGGTTAAAAAAAAGGAAAGCAAGGATGGCTAGGATGAAATTAAATGTCCTGTTTAAAAACAAAGTTTGGCCATGCTTGAAGAAAAAAATCAGTTTTGCCAAGCCAGTATTTGAAGCAAAGCAAGTGATCCAGCTTGCTAAAATGTACCTATTGCCTTTTGTCTCACTAATGATCACATAGAGTTTGCCAAGGATAAGTAAATGCAGGATTCTGATGCTCAGGCAGAAAAAAGAAATTACCTCCACAAACACCCCTGGGTACCACTGAGAAAGACAGCATCTTCTGCCAAGGACTTTTGAGCATTACTGGTTTTGGAAGCCTATAGGCAGCAGCTGTGGGCTTCCTAAATTATGTATGGGATCTACACAAACCACTGGCTTCCCATTCATAGGAATGAGACCTTCAGAGGTCAGCTCTGCTCAGAATCATTAACATATCATTGCTGACAGGTGCCTGCACAGCTTCTTCATAACAACCCACAAAGATGGAGATGCTGGGCCCTGCTAGAGCTTCAGCAACCTTAAAAGGTTTTTCCTAACACCTAACAAAATCTCCATTGTTGTTGACTAATTCTGGTTCTTTTTCTCCTACTCATGTAGTTCTTATTAGGCAGTAGTAGACCACTAGAACTCCCACCCACTCTGTTAAAAAAAAAAAAAAAAAAAAAGGAAAAAATCCCTTAAAAATTTCATTTTGAGCCATGGAAATCAAGCTGGATTAATATTTATGCAATAAAATATATTTTCTAAGCATTGATCCAAGTTATATATTAAGCTAGGCAAAGTTTGTATGGAGGAAAAAGCATGTTTTGTTACATTAACTGATTTMTTTTGAAACAACAGACAGATACCAGGCATAAAAGCTCTTTGCTGAGGCAAGAATAGGTGGGCCAAAATTCAAAGGTGACCATGAACTGAGAGAAAAGGATGGAATTTAATTATGTTCTCTTAATCAGTTGTGAAGSGAATGTAAGAGAAAAAGTTTGATAGCTGTAGTAGAGAAGAAAGGGTATTGCAAAAGGAAAGGTGCCATGAGAGTGTCTACCACTGGAAAGATACACAGAGAGAGAGAGAAAGGAGAGAGTAAGAATTTACAGTTCATGGCACATGGACAGTTTCACTGGGAAGCAATTTGGAGTGGTGCTGAAAGGGGAGAATTATAACTTGCCATGAATATTTGTCTCTGTTGATGCTGTGACTTTTTCTTATCATGAGTAATGTCTTTTGATTGCCACCTTTGGAAAGTGTTTTATAGCTTCCCCTAGAGAACAGAGACTGAGAGAGAGGAAAYTGAGTGTCTGTGTGGAAAAAAGATTTTAGTCTACTAATAATTGKGTGCTTTTGCCCTTCTGCTTTGACTGTGCATGTTTTTTTTCTGTCTCATGGGGGTTGCTACATCCATGACATTTCTATGAGGATGTTGTGTAGTAGGTGAAGTATATTAAGCTTTGGGAAGAGCCCTAGGCATAGGATTCAGGAATATTTTTAGGTTTGGGGACATACTGACAATTTTCATATGTATTATTCAAGGAACTATATGATTTCATTTGGTATGTACTCTTCTTGGCTATTTTCCTTTTAATGATGAGTTTGGTTGTATATGGTGCAGCTTAAGGGGTTTGGAGCAAATTTCTTAGAAAATATAAGAGAACTGTTTGTGTGGAAAATATTTACTTTCCAAGCAGCTTCTTTAGGCTGTCAAGGTGGGTATGGGTCCCCTTAGAACAGATGTGATGGTGGTGAAAATCTGACAGCCTATTGTCTGTTTTTCAGTAGGTTTTGGATGACTCCTGGATTTGTGTTCACTGGGGTGTGACTTGCACATTTTTATATAGCAGAKGTTTTTGGGTACCATTTTTATGCTGACCATGGTTTGCTGGACTTTGATTCTGCTAGAAGAGAATTCAAGAGATAGTTTGATGGTAGACTGAAGTGTCTTAAATTTTTCTTAAAAACCAGCGAGGGAGTCCAAAATTTCAGCCCAGACAATAAAGATACCATCTGTGTTTCTCAGGTAAAATGCTGACTAAAGYTGACTTCAAATTGCAGGGGTTTAATCCTCTTCAGCATTGCTCAAGGAAGCTGTTGTAGTGTGGAGACACCTTGGTGCCCACTTCTGTTYGTACAGTCAGGAGGAACTGTGTTGGCAAGGGCTACAAAAAGATGAACTTGGCAGGGTATTTGGGCTGGCAGTGTATTTAGGCTGGCCTACAGGCTGGTCTTGTTCTGGCAARTCCTCAGTGCAGGCTGCAGGCACCAGCACAGGCTGTGCTGCCACCAAGGGTGAAACACCAGTGTACATCCTTCATGACCAAGGTGGTGGCAGCAATGTGGTTTGAATTGTACCATCAAGGTAATTTAGCTTTGGAAGTGAGAGATTTTCCTTTGGCCTGGAAGAAGGGATTGTTTACCTAACAATTTCCCTATTTAAGCCAGGGATGAAAATCAATCCAGAAACCTCTTTTACCTCTGTCCAGAAAACCTCCTTCACTTACAGCCTCAACCCAACGAGCTTCAAAGCTTACTAAATATCTCCATGACTATTCAAAGCAGTGCCATCTGCTTTGGCTGCAGCCTGGACCAAGACCCCTGAGCCCTGCCTGGCCACATAATACAGGAGACAACTCCAGGCACTGGCCTTGTGCCACCAGTTCTGGTTCAGCCACTGCTGCTGCTCCATCTCCAATCACACTCAGGAGCAGCTGCTTCTCCATCCAAACAACCCAAGGCCCTGCAAGGTCTGCACTGGGAGGTGCATTASCTTTAACAAACAACAACAGTTTAAACTAAAGCCCACTGCACATTACTGCACAGAAGCCAAGGGCACTGATTGGGTATATCAAGCTATGGCTTGGATTTCTGACAGCCATGTAATGAATTGAGATTAACYATGCAGTGACCACTCATGAAAGAATTACAGTCCAGAGAAGGAGACAAAAATGAAACCTTTGACAGCAAAATAATTATTTACATCCCACTATTTAGAGTGCACAGGTAGACACAGTGTAGCTCAATGAGAGAGAAACAAGGGGAAGGAAAAGACAGAAAGAGAAAGGTTGAGAAGGGAATAAGAGGGCAGTTGAGAGGCAGTGCTCAGTCATCAGATTCCTGTGAGAAAGGAAAGTGGGGTTTAGATTGGATACTGGGGAATATTTCACAACTGAAAGGGTGCTCAAACATTGGAACAGGCTGCTCTGGAAGGTGGTGGCAATTCAGCATTAATATGATAGTGGAAAATGAGAGGAAAAAGAAAGGATTGTTGAACCTGAAGCAGAACAGTGTGTAGGAAAAGAGAATCGGATTAACAGTGTTTCAACTTTCCTTTGAAACAAGAAAGGAATACACAATATTGCAAAAGATGTAAATTATGGAGAGGGAAAAGGACACTCCATGAAAGAAGTCCGTGGAGGCTGAATCACAGACAATAACAAAACTGAACTAGGGAGGGAGAAAAGCAAAAATTACAGGAAAGGATAAGAGGTTTTTGTGCTAAGTACTAAGCAGGAAATTACAGGCAAAGAAYGCAATTCTAGGAAAAATAGCAGCTGTACAACACAATACAGCCATGAAACAATGCTTGCACCAATGAAAAGTCACTTATGAGGAGAAATTGTATCCATGAAAACAACAATGACAATAAAAGGATTAACAATATGGRAACAACTGAAGATGAAAATATTTGGGTTAGAGAGAAAGAGTAATGATGGCACAGAAACCAGTGACAAATCACAAGAATGGTTTTCTCAGTGCTTCTTTGCATCTTGTATGAAAGAACTGCTTACAGCAGATGTTTTTCCCAGAACCTCTAGGAAGGCACAGACTTTTTCAAGTTTCTTGTCATTATTGTTATTACTGCTGGCTTTATAGGAGCTTAATGACCTCAGCCATGGGTCACAGCTCCTATGCACTGTACAAATATTCATGGCAGCTTTATGATTTATGACCCCTCAGGAGAAACCTGAGCTGATAAGCAGGAGAAGCAATAGTTTGGTAAATTTGGGGGTCAGTCAGCACTGACTGTCTTGGAAGTGTCACTGGAGAGAAAATAAATGTCCCATTGTGGCACACTATGATCTGGAAAGTTATCTGACCCTGGGACTGGCGTGGTTCATGTGGCTTCTCAAGCTGTTCATGGCCTTCAGGAAATTGCTGTCCTTTGACAAAAATGAGGAACAGAAGTCATGTCACATTGTTCCAGGGCTGCATGTTGTCCTAGCACTGCATTTCATGCTATTAAGGATTTTCCCTGGCAGCTCCCTTCGCATCSCTGGCTCCTCACTCATCTCATAAATTACTGGAAGGGGTCTTAGCTTGCACTTCCAGACAGAGCCTGGACTGACAGAAATACAGCACTCTGCTATTAGTGCCAGAACAATGCACTTGCACTTCCAACTGAGACTGTGGCAGCATCCTTCCATCCCCCCAGAACTGCAGAGAGGTGCACAGATAAATCACTGCAGATTTCAGACAGTGCTTGGCACACAGAGCCYGGCCTAAGAAGAGAAAGAAGCCCATACACTGTGCTTTGGGCATGTCATCAATCAGAAGACTTGCATGGCACTGAGTACTTTTAATTTTCCTGTGTAAACAGCTTGTTCTGCAAAGCCTGACATCTCCTGATGAATCCAGAGGTGACTGGGAGGAACATCAACATCAGTGGAAGAAATGCAGGAAATAAYGGAAATAATGTCAATTGGGAAAACTCTGAGTCTTTTAGATTTCCTTTACTAGATTTACAACATTATTTAAATATCCCAAATGCCCTCCCCTCACCAAATAATTAGGAAAGTGAATTAATGTTTTGACATAGTTCTGGTAAGTATGCAGCATTGYTTAGGCAAGAGCAATTTTGCTAAAAAATAACTAACCCTGGAGGTTGAGGCTGTGATATTCAAAGAAAATGCTGTGACTTCCAAGGCTAATTTTAAGGGAAAATGTGAAATGTGAAGGAGAACCTTCTAGTGAATAGCAATCCAAGTTAAGCACATTTTAATGAGAGAGGAAATAGCTGTGTACTGCTGCTACTGCACCAGCTTTTCATCCAATAGAAGAGTTTGATGAATGTCTCTGTCCATTGTTTTCCTGGTGTTGCACTTGACATCTCTGACCCAGATTCTGTGTATCAGCTTGTGGATTTAGCTGACTAAATGGAGGTGGCTGTTGCTGAGCCAGTCACTGCAGGCTGCCTTTAAAGTCAGTGGAGGTCCAGTGAGCAGGGGCAGAGGAGGGGGAAAATCATCCTACTGACAGAGACATCTGAAACAGGCCAGATGACCTGCTCCCTTAAACTACCTTTTTATCTCCATTGACAACAAAGAGTCCCATTGAGGCAGATCTTCATGATAGGTCTGAAAGGGTAAMGCTATTTTGATTCCTCTATAATCATACTTAGGTTTGAAAAATTCCTTTTTATTCACATACCCTCTTTTTTCTGGAGCGATTTCAAGCCATTAACTAAAATAAACAGAGGGAATATGGTGCTGCAGCTCTTGATAGAGACTCCCATAGGAAAGCCATCTCCCTGAGGCATCTTAGCATAGCCCAGGATTAGCTTGTGATCTTTAGAAGAAAAGGCCTGAAGATGCAGAAGCCATAGGGAAAAAATTTACTTTCAGGCCAGATAATCCCCTTTCCTGAATTTGGGGATTCCAGACAACTCTGTCCTTGAGGCTGAGGAAAGAAGCTTGTCCATAACACAACAGCATCTGTCTGTCTTCATAGGACCACCAAGCATCCATTTGTGTTAGCAAACATGAAAACCTTACACCATCTCTTCAAACTTTGGCATAACCCACATGATTTCTTGTTGGAATTCTGGAAGCTGAGAATTTCAGGCTTTCTGTGCTAAAAGGCACTGACCCCCAAGCAAGCACCACATTTGACCTGAGGCYGCTGAAGAGGCTTCCAAAATTGAGTGATAGCACTGGGATTATGGGTGTGTAATTTGAATAGTATTGTGTGATCTCACAGGGTGAAAAACTTAGAATTTCAGG
>QVAJ01000007.1:7963332-8031408 GCA_003546035.1 Mixornis gularis
AAAAAAAAAAAAGAGAGAGAGAGAGAGAGAGAAAAAAAAAATCTGTCTCTGGTGCTCTCGTTTCTGATTTCATCCATTTGGAGTTTGGATGACTTGCCTGTAGAAGTCGTAGTGAGATCAGCTGCTAAGTGTCAATCTCTCTTCTTTTGGCTTCCTCTAACATCCAGAGTTAGGGCCTTATCAGAGGAAACTCTGGTTATCCCAGGCCACAGTGTGAACCTGTCCCTGCATCTCTCCAGTCCTGGGTCAGCAGGACCCTGTGGTGCACCACAGCTCTGCCAGCTGATCCCAGAATGGAGCTGCAGTGTTTGCAACTGTATTTGGATGCAAAATACAGCAGGATTTATCCAGACTCAGGACAAGGAATAAAAGGCTGGTCTCTGTCTTTGGCTATGGCTGTTTATCAAACCAGATATAATTACCATGAAGGTGAGAATTAGCTATGTTCTGATACTTCTGTGGTTCAGCTGCATTACAGCAGCACTAGAGGTTGCAATCACTGTGTGATATTCAGGTACAAATCTACTTTTCTGCCTCTCTTTCCAGCTCCTTGCACAACACACCTGCCCCTCTCTTCTCCACGGTGTGACAAGACTGTCTCTAAATGGCTTTTGTCCCCTTTAGGGAGGTCTAGATTTGCATTATTTAGTTCATCAATGACATAACCAGAATTGCTGGGCATGCTTGGATCAGCCTGGACCCAGGAAACAGCACTCCCTGTTTCTGTGGGTGGAGGAGAGAGCCAGCACCAGAAAGGAAACATGAATGGTTTCCTGRTATGAACTGCAACATCACTGAATTTAATGATTTTGGCACAGCCCACAGCTCTTCCTCCAGCCCTAGCCTTGCCAGCAGACCTCCCAATGACAGAAAATGCATTTGTTATGATTTCTATAACAAGCTTAATTCTCTGAACAATCAGGTGTAACTGATGGAGATTGCCTTTCTCATTTGCTCAGTCTTGAAGCTTTCCTTGCAAGATCTCCAGGAAATTYTTTAATGATAATTTTTCTTCCACTTCAGTTGCTCTTTATGAACTAGGACAATGAGTGGGCCATCCCTTTTTAAGTCTCCCTGAAGAGTATAGTAAAATTGGACACCAAAGAGAACAGTGCATAATAAAAGAGAGCCATTAGCAAAGACTCTATTCCTGTCAAAAATTTGAAAATGAAGAGTGATAAAAAGCACTGCAAGGATCTTCAGCACTTTTAAGGAAAATACACAACCTTCTCTGCAACCAAAAAAAGRAACAGTTGCATTGAAGAGAACAACTTTCTGTTGGAAGTAGAAGAAATGCAAGACAGACCTTCAAACTTTGTGGATTTAATTACAAAATTATATATTTAATCACAAAGATTATGAGAGGGAGGCAAATATATCCAGGAAAAGACAAATGCACAAAACATTAAACCTTTGATTTCATTGGCTCTTTTAAATTRTATTTAACTGCAGCTTATAAAAGGGCAAAACAAAACCAAAAAGAGAAACAGTAAAAGAGCAAATAAGCAAACAAACAAACAAAAAMCCCCAAACCTAAAACACCTGGGTATTAAGTGAGGTAAAAGGGAAGGGAGCAAACATTTAGAACAGCCTTGATCACCTCAGAAACTTCTGCTTGAAAAGGTCTCTCTGCAGGTATTGACAGTTCACATAAAGTAGTGTATTGAGAGTATTTAATGAGAGATAAGGCTGGTAGAGGTCTTTGCACACCTTTGGTTTACTGCACAAAAAGTAACTAAAMTAATATAATATATAGCCATGGCCACATGGTGCTAATGCTGTCACTGTAACCTAACTGCCAATATCAACAGGTTGTTTACAACTTCCTGTCTAAATAAAGACATTTATTTAGAGAGTTACAGAGACTTTATTTGCTGCTTCTCTGTCTAGGGAGGTGGTTGAATAGATGTGAGTGTAGCACATTCTTCTTCAGAGAGTTTGATATGAGGGAGAGAGGATTTTTTTCTCCAGAACTATATGACTGTTCTGCAGTCATATATGAGACACACAAAGTTCATTTGCATTTACTATAAAAATGGGAAAAGACAGAAACCTAGTGACATACRGGGATGTTGGAAAAAATTAGCAGCAAGATTACATTCTTCCCCGACTATGCACTCTTATAAAGAAAAACAAAATAGAAAGAGTTTTGGTTTGATTCCATCACAAATGCTGTTTCCCAGGAATATTATGAACTCTCATGTCACAGGAACGTGATTTTCACTGCTTTTTTGTTCATAAATCTAATGAGAGGTGGGAAATACTCCGCCACTACAAATTTAGCAAACCTGGAAGAGTTGCAAACGTAAGGAACCTGAATTTCTCTTTACACATGGCATTTGCCTGGTTGTAAACTGTTAAAAAAAAAAAAAAGGTAAAAAAAAATCAGATTGCAAAGGCAGTTACTGGAAAATATTGAGATGTCTCARCAGAAGCTGGCTGAGAAAATTCCTCATCTCAACTTTCTGAAAGAGGAAAAATACTTAATGTAAAACTGAACACAGAAAATTTGGATCAAAGGGGTGGTAAAGAATTAATGAAGGAATGGAGCTTTAAGGTAGCTGAAACAAAAGCCCACACACTTCTTTTGTCAGATGTCTCCATCAGTGCTGGTAGTGGGAGCAGGTTCCAAAAGCAGGAAAAGCAGGTGCTGGACCTGTCCCAGGAATGACCATACCACGGTGACTTCACTGCTCTCCAAGTCACACCTTGGCTCTGCTCTGGGGTGTCACAGGATGTGACACCAAGGTTGGGCTKGATTTATTTCTAGTCTCTCACTGCCTGGTAGATATCCTCAAAGTAATAATTTCAYAGGGCTTTGGGCAATAGTCCATGTAATCCCCAAGAGACTGAAASCTCCCTGAGGCATCATCTGTTATTCAGCATCACTAAACAATGCTGAGGCTCTGAACACTGCTCTTAGAAAAATTTATTATCTATGTGTATTGTAGCAATGTTAAGAAATCATCACTTGGGTTCAGGATCCTGCCATCGTGGGCCTGAGAAAAACACATTCCTCCACCCTCTTAGTGAATCATAAATATGTCTTTCCAGGCCATTCATAACTGCCAGTATGAAATCTGCTTTTGTTTGTGGGGGKTTTTTTTTCAACTTATAATTATTTACATATAACTCTACTAATTTTAAGCCAATTGCTTTGGGATTATTACTGTTTATCTTCTGAGCTCTAAGTTGTGAATAATGACATTTCCAGGCTTTTCTCATTAATCATAAAGTCATTAATGTGTTTACTCTCAATCAGAGGTAGAGAAGARCTGTGCGTGATCACAGAGACTTGAGCACCAGGGTTTGAAGAAATATTCTAAGTATTTTGAGCTTTGTGAAGAAAAGTGGCATTGGCAGCTAGTGCTTTATACAGCTAAACCCTCTCACACTATTATAGGTAGGATAACCACTTGCCACCAGCTGCTAAAGTCCGTGTGTAAAAATCAGCTGCAAAGATGGGATAATGGTGTTGTCTATTTGCCAAATACCCCCAGTAAATTTACTTCCACTGGTGGCACCAGGTTTTATACAGAGGCTTCTTACTGAAATGCAAAACAATGTGATTTATACATCAGAGGAAGAACCTGGGTGTCAGTTTGAGTAAGATTGTGCCATTTTTACCTTTAATGTGTTTGAAATTGGCCGTAGAGTATAAAACATACAGTGCAGATAGAAACTTCAAATGCATACCTATGAGCTTGCTTGGCAAAGTCATTATTCAAYGTGGAAGAACTGATAGCTCAATTCAGCAAAAATTCCAACTTAAATAACTTAGAGTTAGTACTTGGCAATGYCATTAGTGGGTTTTTTCCTTGCTTTTCAGTGTAAGGAGGCAGTTCTGCCTTCTCTAGTCGATGCAGGTAGTGCTCAAAGCATGGTGAATGAGAATTAACTCTCTCATTGTGGTTGTTTAACTCAATACATATTGATTTGTGGGTCCTGTGACCTAAAAAAGAAGACAAACTATATTAAACTTTGAGAAAATGCTAAATAAGGATGGGCTTCACCCAATTAGATAAGAGAAAACACATCCCAGTATCASTCTTGTGGAAGGAATGTTAAAAGACATTGGCATCTGGGAACCRTAACTCACCAACATTGATATTCCCTTGGCTAGTTTGATCTCTGGCCAAGCTGGCTCACTGGCATGGAAGTCATCACAGCCAAATCAATCCTGCCTGTTTCAGACAGAGTTCAGCTCAGTGGTAATAGCTAAAGACATCTCAAGACCCTGTGGCTGATCCTATTGACTGGTATTTAAGARAATTATCTCCAGCTCTGCCCCAGAGTTTGTGTATCGCATTTTACAAACTCAGGCATCCCTTTTCTGTGCATCTACCTGAGGGATAAAGGCCTTGAGCAACCCCTGAGGGTTCTGCAGCCCTGGTGTCCACATGGGGATTTCCACATGGGGATTTTCACAGTGTGTTGTGGCCCTTTCTGGCACACAGATCTAAGTTTCTGTGAGGCAGAAGAAGCCAGTGAGTATCTGCCTCTTCTGCTGGTCCTTCATCATGGTGTAATGAAGGCATGTATGTGGACCTGGAAGATGTGCCTTAGTTCTGCTGGGCTGGTAATGTCAAATTGTCACAAGCCATCTCCACTGAGCTGGTTGAAAATTTCACTCACTCAGWGAAATTATTGAACCATGAAGAGGAAGAGAAGAACCATGCAGGTGAGGGCAGCAGAAAGGGAAGGGACGCTCCCTCTCCATGGCAGCCTTTGTTTAAGCCAACTGAGAAACCACATTTACATTTGCCATCCGCATTTCTCAACAATCCATTCTGTTCCATAAACTGGTTTCCTGTAGTCAAGCACTTCCATAATCTGGAATTCTTCCCAGATTATCATATTCCACTTTATATCTACTTTATTATCATGTTCTACTTTATAACCAGAACATAATGGAAATGCTCATAGACAGTGCTCTCGTTGCAAGTTACACTGGTGGCACCAAGGACAGGATGTGGCCCTTTGCTGTGACATTGCCTGTGAGGGGAACAGCAAATGCCTGGCCCTGTTTTGTTGTTCTGATTTTTGCAGGTGAAATTGTGTTTCTTCACATCTTTCTTTGGATGCTAARTGTTTTATTTTAATGTGACACATCCAGGTGAAAATTAACAACTAATAATGCATTAAAATAATCATTTTACTTCAGTAAAAATAGATGGGTAATTAGATGCAGTATCTACTGCAAGACATAAGTGACCTTGTCTACCTGGTAAAGAATCTTATCTTTTGAAGTCAGGTATGTTGAGCATTTCTGATGGAAACAGAGCACTGATAATTACATAAGAGTTTATTCTGGATATTTTATTGCAGCACCAAAATAAAAGCCCTGCTGCACTCTCCCACTCTACCACACGGCAATGCAGACTCATCCCTGAGGTCACATGCAGAACTGATTCTCCCCTGTGTGAAACAGTAAGATGCTCCTCTGGTGGCATTTGTACCCACCCTTCAAACCTATGAAAATCTATATTTTGTAGGGCTGCATAGAGAATTCCAAGTAGGAATGAATTTGCTGAGAGGKGTTCCTAATGCTCTACAGTCTCTTGGACCCATTTCCTTGTGCTCAGGGAGAATGATGCAAACCTGCTTGAATTACTCTGGGCTCAAAGCAGCAGTGCTACCAACCCTCTTCTCCAGCCACTGCACCTCAGCAGAGAATCTACTGAGGGTTATTAATGCAAACAGATCCCTGTGGGGATAATCTGGTGGGCAGGGACAAGTGGCCAATACCTGGGGTTACAACTGGCTTGTGGAGCACATTTTTACCAGTTGAACYAGTCTTATTTTCCTCTTATCCATTTCATAAAGATTTCTAGAATGCCTCTGGCATCCTGAGCCATACATATGGCATGTTTTTCCACYCAGCCTCTTTAATTCTCTCATTTACCCCTATTTTGCTTCAGTGTTCCCACACTGATATGTACAAGTCACAATTAGTGCTCATTACTTAGACATAAGAAATCTTCTTTTTCAGAAGATTTCTGAAAGATTTGGCAGCAGTTATGAACAATCTTTTTCTTCCTTTTTTTTTTTTTTTAATTGTCCTTATTCTGTTTTCCTCGTTTTCTTTTTCAGTGTTTCTCTCCAAAACAGCTAGAATGGTAGGAATAATTTTATACTGATGTACAGTTTGGTGCCTGTTCAGTGAAAGTTTAGTGGTATTCTTTGAAAAGTTTTAACCTCAAGAGGATGTGTAAAAAGTTGTGCTGAAGGGAAAAATTATCAAAGGCCAACTCATGAGCTGGCAGTGTAGAAGAATAAAAAGAGTGTGAAGAAGCAAAATATCTCCACTTCTGTACTGAGGCATTTACCTTGCAACAATATGGCTTCTAACAACAACAGAAGACAGGAATTAAAAAGAAATAAAAGCATTCACCCTCTTCCAGGATGCTCTCACCAATTTTACAAGGTAGKACATCAAACAAGAATAAAATCATCACAATATCAAGAAAAAAGTTCCTGTAACATTCAAAGGCATGTAAATGTTAATAATGCMTGACAGCAACCTTCTGACTTAGTTGGCAGTGCCCAAGTGTAATTTTTTGGTAAAAAAGAGCAAGAGTTTGGGAGAAATGGATTTTTTTTCAAGCAACATTGAATAGAACATCTTCACTGGAGATGCCTCTCAAAAAAGTTTTCTTATTGCAACTTCCCTTTCAGCCCTCCACAGGATTTCCTATCTCTCTTGCCCAAAACATCCAATAGCAAAAGAAAGAATCTCCCAGGCTTAAAGAACTCAAGGAAGATTTTGCAATCTGAGTTCCCAAATTCCACAATTCCCCAACATCCAAGAACTCCCAAACTCTTATTTTCTAAGACAGCCTCAAAAAGTATAACAGAATTTCTGGAAGGAATGAAAGAAGCATGCAAAGTGTTTCCCTCTGCAGCAGGATGTGAACCCATTGTGGTGACAGCCTCTAGATCATCTGAGTATCCTCAAATGATGTGTTAGAAATCTTGACACCTTGGCAAATCCATGTGCAAATAAATATCTGGCCTGAATTTTACCAGTGTGTCTGAGACAAGAACAGGACGTGTGGATAAAAACTAGCCACTGCCAGTGTTTTCTCTTCCAAAAAAGCTGAGATTTGCCCTGCTTATTACCAGTTGTGGTTAAAGTGACTCAGAAGATGTCAAGAACTGTTCCCTGTGTGATTATTTCCCTAAGTTACCTCTACAATGTTAGGAGGCTCCTCCTGCTTGTCAGACAAGTCTGTCCTYTCCTTTTGAGCAGTTCCACTTCCTTACTCATGCCTGTGACCCGAATTAACTTTAGGAAGTCTTGCCCTTCTCAGGGCCACGATGGAAGGAGACAGTCTGGTGTGGAGAGGAGCCAGACAATCCATGTGGATCATTTACCATCCACAAAGCATACAGATTGCTACTGTGCTGTCTGCTTTTATCYGGGTCATGCAGGTCAGAGATTTTTAAGATATTTATAGAAAGGGAAGARAGGCAGTTATCAGAATTTTCTAAATCACCTGACATGCTTTGAAATGAAAGACAAATAGTCATCAAGGTACTTTACAAAACCTATTCAATATTGACATATAAAAATGTTTTTTAGTATCCAGCCTGCATATTGTCTTAGACGGAGACAAAAGATATGTAATTATTTTAAATGAAGGCATGCTTTAGTGGAAAATTATTTTCACCTGCTTCTAAAAAGAGACAGAACTTGTTTCTGAACGGCTCTGTGGATGAGGAGAACACAAATGAACTACTGGACAACACTTCCCTTTCCCCACCTAAATCTGKGAATTCAGGTCCAATTTTACAACACACAACATGTGGGGGAAAAAAGGGGGCAGACCATTTTTCCTATATGACACACACTGATTTTTCCTTTAGCTGGCTCAGAGAAYATCTGTCCTCACCCTGCAGACCTTCCTCCCATCTTATGCTGGCCAAGGACACAGAGTGAGAAACCCAAACCCACACAAGTAATGTGCCACATCAGAAATGTGCAGTGGACTGTGGTGCTGCCTCCCTGCTTTAGACACCTCCTCTAGCAGAGGATTTGTGAAGTACTTTTTCTCATCTGATATATACTTTGTCCTGTGTACCACAGGAAAGGAAATGCAGTGCATGCTACAGAGAAAGCTGATCCACTTTCCTACTCTTGCACAAACAAACATAAAAGAAAGATCCCTCCTGGAACATCGATGTAGAAAAGTCACAATAATAGGGGCTAAAAMCCCTGATGGCACAAGGAACACCCAGTAGATCTTCCTTATGACATCTCAAACATTAACAATTCTCCATCCTTCTTCCCTCCTAGCAGCCAAATTTTGGCTTAAAAATTGGGAAAATCAATCTYTCCTGTTTCCTGAGATAGCCGGGAGGAGTCCTAAATCAAGGGGTTAATATGGCATAAACATGATGTCCATGGACAGCAAAAAACAAAAGGGATTTTGCTTTGTTTTTCTAAGTGAATTCTTGGATCACAACTACTTCCATTCATTTAAAATACAATGATTTAAAAATCCTCTGTAAGCAAAATAGACCATCTCCTTTGGAGAATCTTTCATGCTACTTAAACTTTTATGGAAAAAAGTATTTGTTTTTCACCAACCTGACGGGATTTGAAACCCTTCTCATGCTTGCCCTCAGCACCACCACCARTGGGACTGGCAAAGACCATGGTACTTACTAATTGCTAGAAATTAATGAAACAGGGTCTGAGCTGACTCCCCTCTTTCCCTGATGGATGTGGACAAGGGCATRCCATTGTTCTGGATCAACCTGGGAGTTCCCTCCCTTGTATGAATTCTGATGTTCCCACCTTTATTCCTCCTCCTGACTTGTATTAACTTCTTATTCAGAAAAAACCAAAATTGGGTATTATTTTAGTAGAAACTTTGCACAATAAAATGTACTTTTGTAGCACCTGGAAAAACTCCTMGGCAAACACATTTACTAGACCTTGTGGTCAATGGGCTGGAAAAACATTCTTTSCATTGTGCACAAACTTAAGTGAAGATTTAAACAATGAGAAATTTAAGGACTTGCATAAAAGTGCCTAAGTCAGGTCTTCATCTTGTTAAATTCCTTTTCGTGGGATTTCACAAATCTTCAGCTTTTCTCTCTTGCAAAGTGAACACTGTGTATATTTCTATATTTGTGTTAAAAAAATAAAGCAAACAAACTGGAAAAAAAAMCCCCAAAGATTGCAACCAAGCTTGCAGTGCTGCTCCAAATAAATAAACTCAGATGTAACATTATGTAGATCAGTTMATTTGAGATCAGCTTTCAGGTGTTACAGTGATGATAACGGGATAATTTACAAGGGGATGAAATCATATAAGCCTATGTAGGGCAGGGAAGGATGTAAGACAAGCAAAATACATGTTGGATTCCTGCTCGGGGCTTCAGCACTTTGGCTTTGCCAGATCTCCCTCTAACACAACCAAAAGCTCTGGGTATGGAAAGAGCAAAGCAGACAGTCAAATGCATTATGTATTATTTTTTGGCAGTCTTTAGAGATGACTTAGTTTTTCTTGCCAGACATTTTTTGATTATTTCTCTGCTGCTTTAAGCGGAGTCTATGTTCGTCTTGTCTGCACCTTGTTTCCAGGCTGCACACAATTTCGCTTTTTAGGCTGATGTTTATCAGTCTGTATTTACCTTTAAAAAGAGAATCTCTTTCCAGTAGTTGTGGTTATTAATTCTTTCATCTCCCTCCCTGTTTGTTTCATCTGCATTGCGCTGCTACATGGTTTATATTCATTATTGTGCTATTATTTGCCTCAAATATGTTTCACACTGTTGCATGAATTATTTTTGACAGCTGAACAAAGGCAAGATRTTAATGCAAGGAAGTCATCTGCAGAAAGTGCTATTAAACAAGGGCAGGGATGTCTGTGCAATGTACCCTATCCAAAGAGGAACAGTAAAAACTGGGAATCATCAGCCTGTGGGTGTCATCACACTGACAAAACCAACAGCACTGGGAAGTCATGGACCAGTACTGTGGCTTAAACCCAGCTGGAATTAGAGAAATTAAGCATCATGAAGGCACTTGATCAACCCTGCTCTCTTTCCTCCCCACCCCCACGGAATGAGGAGGAGAATCAAAAGTACAACTTGAAAGTTGAGATAAGAACAGTTTAATAATTGAAAACAAAATAAAATACAAAAACAAGGGTAAATAATAAAAATAGCAATGATGATAATGAAAGGGAAAAAAAAAACACACAAAAAAAAAAGTGATGCAACAATACAGTTGCTCACCACCCACTGACTGGTGCCAGTTCCTCCTTCCTGAATCCATATCAGTCCCTGCTTCCAGGATATTTCCCCAGTTAATATCCTGGACATGCATTCTATGGTATGGAATACTGTTCAAGTCCCCTGTCCCAGCTCTGCTCCCTCCCAGTTTTGRACACTGATTATATGCCAAACACTCCTCATCCTTGATAACAGACCTGCCCATGACTTATGTTTCATTCTCAAGTCCCTGATGTATCACTCAATAGGTTTCAGTTCTGGAACTGTAATCTTAAAACCCCACTTGGTCACAGGGCATGTAATAGCATTCAAAAACCTCCATCATGCCAGAAAAGTTATCCTTTCTACCTCAGTGAACACAAAACTGCACTCTCTTCTAAGGTTGCTTAACTTTCAGCTGTTAAAACTGAAGCAGTCAGTTACCAAAAGCACTTACATATATCACAGAAGCAATAAAAAGCTAATGTCTGTTCATTTATTTGTCTTCTGAAAGATGGCCTGAGTGCTACCTCACTCAGCACTGGGAGGTGTGAGTAACTCCCAAGCACAGATAGAGATAAATACATYTATTATTCCTTATTACTGACATTGTACATGAATGCAGTAAGGGCATTTAGAGCTCACTGGGYAAATGAGAAAGGGCCAGGGCTTGAGTCCTTTTAGCTGAGGAAAAGTCACCCTATTCACCCTATTCAAAAGGGCTGGAGGCAGCAGAGCAAGAATATCCTGATGCTACTCACAGAATTCATCCTGAATTCCTCTCACAAATGGAGAAAGCACAGCCCTGTCAAACACACACCTTTTGTAGCTCTGYAATTGCCCATTCACCCTCTTCTCACACAGAAACCACTGCTGTCCACAGGTGATGAATTCCAGCTCTCCATGTTGGCTCCTATTCAAAGTTCATTCCGATTTTTATGGGTGGTCCTGTTTTCCCATTCATAATCCTGACAAATAATGACAGAGTTCAGACATCCACGTGAAGATTTCATAGCAGATACTACAAAATAACCAAGATGTTCCCTGCAGGCTGGTGAGGTGTCTCTTCTCTTTACTTTGGGAAACACCAAAACAGGAGTTGGACGTGGATTCCCAGTTGTCTGAGAAAGAGGAAAATGCTGGAGGACAACCAGAGACACTGAGGTCCTCTCAGTGAAGTAAATGTTAACAATAGATTTGAGTAGTTGGGTTTTGAATATTTTTATTTCTTTATTTATTTGTTTGAAATGTTGTAGTGCAAGGTTTCAACCTTGTCCCAGCTGTAGTTACAAGAAATCTAGAAAACAAAGCCTGTGAGTGTTCAATTCTTTTTTTTTCTTTTTTTTCTGATGAAATCCATCTCACTCACATTTTTCCAGTAGGTGACCATTTTTCCCTTGAGAGTCTAGATTAAAGAAAGACTTTTTATTAATTACTTCATGTTCTGCAAGAAGACACGAGGGCTCCTGAAGTTCACTGGCCATGGYGTGCCAGCCTAGAGAGCTGATAAACAGCTACAGACAGATCAAACATCCAGTGAGACAAACCCTTTTCTCATTTACTCTTGCTGGAAGCTGGATGAAACTTTGAAGCTGTGAGGGATGTAAATCAGGGCAGGGTTGGTCAAAGTCTTTTMCATGTAATTTTTAGAGATCTTAATAGCTTGCCTGCTCTTGCACAGAGCTGTAGAGCACCCCTGGAGTGCTGGCAGTACTGCTGAGGTATGGGGGAGCTTCTGTCTTTTCTTGGGGAGCTGTTCCTTAGCTCCAAAAGCAATGGCTTCACATCTTTATGCTTAAAGAGATATTTGGAAAGACTAAAATGCTGATAATAATGGTCTCCTGAGCTGAAATCTGCCACCAAGGGGCTCTCTGTGCTCACACTTCYCATGAATTTCAGTTTTCCCACCCTAGAGCAAGTGCCCATCCCAAATCACCCTCCCTGTGGTTCACAGCAGGATTGGAATGAGTTYAGTCACAATTGCCTGGTGAATTTTCTTGATTCTTTAGCAGTGAGTTAGGAGATCTGAATCAGACAAATCCCTTTTTGACTTGGTGCTAGTAGAGAAACATTTCCTTCATCACCATTCTAAGGGCTCTTGGCTGTTTTCCATCCTTTCTTCCATGGGCTTCACTCTGAAAACTTATCCATCACATTCCCATCTTGATGAATTCCCCTTTAGCTCTCCAATCTCAGTGTTGTGTCTATCCATCTCAAATGCTGTTGGAAGGTCTATAAACAGTCACCTCCACAACACCTCTGCAGAGATGCAACAACACCAGCCTTACTTCACAGCAAGCAGACTTGGGCTTTTTCTCCACATGAAAAGATCAGCTCTTTGAGAACACAAACCAGTCTGGATCTTCTAACCATAATCTCAACTGTGACTAGGGAATAGATCTTACTGTTCTGTCACCAAGATACATCTTAACATCTGTGGTTGTATTAGGTAGTTTCATGAAAAGAGGGGAAGAAAAAATGAATCCCAAAGTCTTTTCATACACAGGAAYCTGTTGTTTGATTTTGAGACTACAGGAAGAGGTATTTCATTTCAGCAGTGCCAAAATGTTTTGCAGAGATAAGGAAATAATATATCAATTTATGTGATGCCTTTTCAATACTGTAAAAATACATATTGACATGGGATGGAGCATTCTAAACCAAATGAGTCTGGACAACACAGTCAGAAGGGAGCTTCTTTTTTTCCTATCAAAATAAAATGAGAAAAAATCACTTGGGTTTTCTCCCACCTTATTTTGTGAAAACTGACACATTCTTACACGCATTTCTATTTAAATAACTGTGATTTCTGTGATTTTTTTTTTTTATTTTTTATTTTTTTTTGGGGGGGAAACCTGTTGGATCCAAACTTTTTTATAAACCCTACTAATGATTCTCTCTTATCTTGTGGATCAAATATAGTAAAGTCATCTTTGACTGTGTCCCATTTGTGGAAAATAAGGACTGGAGCATGAATTAAACCTATTATCTAGTGGAAAAGAATCAGAGAAATGTGAGGAACCCAAAAGCAATATGTTCTCTTGAATTATTCTGCTGAGAAAACAGATTCCTGGGTGCTGGAAAGGCCACAGCTTCTATTTGTCCATAGTTAAAGCATTTCAAGAACTGGATAATTACCTAAAGTGGTCGGCTATTGAATTTTTCTGTTTCCCATTGGTATGAGAAGTAAGCACGTACWTTTTGCCAGGCAGAACAGTAATCAATAGGTAATGGAGAAGTAATTTGTCTGATGACATCAACTGGATGCCAGTCCTTCAGCACCTCTATTAATAAATGTCGTGTATCCACGCCAGGAGACCTGAGATCACATTGAGCTTTGAAGTCACAGTATTGACTATGAAATATTTCTAAATAACGTCTCAATCTATATTACTAGTTTCCACATGAGATTCTAGACTAGATGTGCCTCTCATTTCCATTAGCTGGAGTTCTCAGCAACTCCACTGGCTAACTCCAATATGAAATTAACTTTGCTGAAGGCAAGAATTTGGTTCACTGCGTAAGTATCAGATAGAAGTTTAATACTTTGGAAATTGCCAGCAGGACTCTCAGGGTGAATGAATGAGAGAGACATCTCTCTGCTGAAACCAAATATCTCACCCTGGAGATCTACACATCTAGGTCAATGTTCTCCAGAATGGATTGATCCAGGGATAGCTTTCACTTCCCTAAAGTGGATAATTCCCTTTTTAAATGCAATTTAGGGTTTCAGTTTTCAGCTTGTATTCTCTTATATCCATGCACATCTTCAGAGAGCAAAGATTTCTCAGGGCACTGCAAATGGGCAGTGTCATTGCAGCCTTACTATGACTAACAGCCTTAAAGGTAGGGGAGACCTTTCCCTACCTGGGGAACTAAAGAGTCCTGTGATCCTTTCCTGCCATCTTCCTCCTCATTCCTCATCATTCCTCACCCAAGATCTTGGAGGCAACTTTGCCAATGTGACTCCTGCYTGCAGGAACAGTTGCAGTAGCTGCGATAGCCCTGAACCATCTGCTGTCTCTCTTTTCCTGTGGAACAGACTGAACTCCACTTCATGTCACTCATATCTTCACTCCAGCCCAATGTGCTCATTTTTTCCTGTTTCTCCCTCTGTTTTATTCCACACTCACTGTTCTAACCCTTTCCCCCCACTGAGATTTCTTCTAAAGCCTCTTGTGTCTCGTTATGTCTTTGGGTTGTTCCTACACACCGTGATCACATTCATGATTATGCTGTTTATTAGTTCTACTGTCTTGGAATTCAGGGATGAAAAATGGGTCTTTCACAAGCACTCAGAGATCTGCAGTTGCAAATAAATGGATTAATACACCATTGACTCTGGCATTTTTGGGACAAGCCTATGATGCTGACAATAAAGTCTTGTCCAGTGACATTTATGCAATAGTGTAGTCTGAGAGAACTCTTTCAAAATGCTTTGGCATAGGTTTAAAAGGAACCCCTTACAGAGAACTTAAAAGTCTTCCCATGGGTCCAGTGAGGTCAAGTTTAGGGCTGAAAATTCAGAATGTAGAGATATGGTTGCATCAAAGTGTGRCAGCACCCATTAACAGTCTGTCACACTCCAAAATCTGATGCAATTCAAAGTGAAGTGAGCAGATGTAACACAACCTGCTCCCAGCACATTCCCAGAGTCTCACAGGAGCTCTGCCTCTATTCACTTTGATTTGAAAAGCGATTGACTAATACAAATTAAGGAAAACAAGAGATAACTGTTAAATCTGGCTGTAAAAAGAACGTTACAACACAACTGCCGCAGTGTCAAGTTTCTACAAAAATTTACTTGGATAGTACTGAGTCCAACAGGATCTGCACACACACACAGTAAATAATATTCTTTTTAGCATATGTGAAAATATATTCTTTTCTGAGACACTGCCCACTTTTCCAAAATGCACTTGCATAACTGTTTATGGGGGAAATACTGTGTATCAGCRTCAGAAATTGTGCCTCATATATAAAGTAACCTGAGTGTCATCTGACTAAACACATACACTAACATGCCCATTCTTTCAGTTTGGTGAAGTCCTTCTGCAGTCAGTAAAAGAAAAACATTAGGGATTTTTGAAACTCAGGCTGCTTTTATTTCAGGCATCTCTGTCACCCTCAACCCACTGGCTAAAATCCCATTAGYAAAGTCCCATGAGAAACAGAAAAATTACTGAAAGTGTTGGCACTTCCTAAGCCCCTGGCCCAGCCTGCAAAGGACACTGCTGTCATTCCCTTCTGCTTGTCTCCTTAAACAGGGGAGGGCTATTTTTTTTCCCTTTTAACCACCAAATCCAACGAAAAAAGGAATTTCAGTGGGAATGAAGTGTGCAGCTTATGCAAGTGAAACTTCCAGTATCTAATTTCTAATTCACAGAAAAGGATTGTTGTTAGTTTGGGGTTGTTGTGTTTTTAGTTTTTGTTTTTGTTTTTTTGTCATTGGATTGTCGATTTTTTGTTTCTGCTGAAAAAAAAAAAAGATAGGATTTTAGAAATATTGGAGTTTTGTTTTCAAGTTTCACAAATAAATACTTTCTAACATGATGGAAGATTTCATTTTAACAGCTTCCAAAATGAAGCTCTTGAGTTTGTCACTTTGAAGCCTCATTTTCCATTCAGAAGCAGAGGAAAAAYAGGAGGCTTTTACAGCCCACCCAAATGAAAACAAACATTTCAAAACAAGTATTTTGATTRCAGTGTAAATAGATGCCCAGAAAAACAGATTCCATCACAACCAAAGGAAGGGCTGGAGAAAGAGGTCTGCCCMGCCTGGCAGCCTTCACTGTGTGTCTGAAGGGATGCCCAGAATCATGGAGCAATCAGGGTGGACCTGAAGATGGTCCATCTTCTATTTCTACTTGCCCATCTCCACTTCTGCCCTGTTAAAGCTCTGCCTGTGCCCGTGATTTTGTTACATGCTGCTCAGCACAGCCATGTGTTCTGCAGCACTGGGAGCTGCTGTCCTCTCCTGGACACAAGTGTAGACRGCCTGATGGAAAACTCTAGATCCTCTGCCCAAATATTTCACTTTTTCAACCTAAATCCACAATGCAAATATTGTTACTGTCGTGGCTGGAATTTGACTGGGGGTCATAATTTACTGTTTTGAGTTCTGGCTGCACCTCAAGGTATGGAGAGGAGGGTCACTGGTTGCTCTTTGCTGGAGTATTCACTCTGGYATGTGGGTCTTACTCTTTGCTTTGTACAGATTAAACAAAAAGGAAGATGATAAGAGGGTTTAGTTGGTTGGAAAGAAAATTACTTCCTTCAGCTGAAATTCCTGGCAGAATCTGTACTTGGACAGAGAAAGTATTCAGTGTGAAAGCACAGGAGCTGCCCAAGCCTAATGAGRATGAGTTCATACTTGAGGTGTTGTGTAAAGTTTGACACCTGACTAACATTTGTAGAGGACCCCAAGAATGTCAAAAGCATTTCTAAAAATTCCCTTTAGCTTCTTTATTTGCCTTAAAACTATGACAAATAATTTTAGTGCCTGGTGGGAACAAAAAAAGTATGAGTATGCGTATTTGTAAAGAATTGTGCCAAGTCTACGTTGGCAAATCTTGCAATCTGTAACCCTGTTCTTCAGGTGACRAGAAATGCCAAGTGCTAGTTGTGTAATTTATTGTGTGCCATTGCTGCAGGAACTGGCATGAGTCACCATGTGCTAACCCAGAGGAAATTACTTCTTGCTATTAAAAAAACCAACCCAAACAAAACAAAATTAAAAACAGCAACAACGAAAACAAAAATAACRAAAAACTTGCCTTGAAGGTGCATTTCTCAGTGTCTGTTTTAACCACAGATCTGCAAACTAGTAACCACATTTTGTTTTCATCACATCTTTTGCCTCAAAGACCAAGAAATACTTGCATTTCCTTGCTAGGTGTGCTCATAAAGCCTAAGCCAGGAAAGACACGGTGKTTTTGACAGGTGCTGATCCCACTTGGCCACAGATTATCCTGGCACACCAGCACTTTTCCAAACACTAGTCTTTGTCCTSACCAGAACTAAAATAGAGACATGGAATTGATTTTCCAAGGAAATGGCAAAAYGGATTGAGTAATTTGTGAAGTATTTGGAGGCAATGACTGTAACTTGGTTTTATTGTCATAAAACGATTCAGGTTATAAAGTGCTGGCAGTGAAATATGRGAGCTATAGAAACAAAGCAGCCATGAGGAGAACATGCCTACCTATGGCAAATCCCCACAGACCCTTTTGCTTTCAATATCACTTGAGCTGATGTTTGCTACATCGATTTATTACCCCACCCAGAAAGCATTTTTGGCAAGTTCCTCCTATGTTGTCATCATAATATTCCTGAAAGGGGGAAAATGTCACTAAATTTGAAGAGCTTTAAAAAGACACTTTATGACAATCTTTCATGAATAACAGACATTTAAGCAATTCATGTGTTTAATTACAACTAATAAAAGATAAACCAGAAAAGTTTAGCAATTAGAAGGGATTTTTCCCTTAACTCACTTTGGAAACAGATTCTGCAGCAGCAGATCCTGTGAGAATAGAAATGATAAATGAGGAGCTGAAGACATCTTTTTCTTTAGCTTTGTAGTTTGGGATGTTTGAAATATGAGAGACAAAGTAATATCCTCAGCATATTAGATGACAATTTTTCCATTAGCTGAATGTGACTGAGGGGAGTGTGTGATGCTGCAATGACCACAGGAGAGGGAATAAACAAAAGGCTCATAATCCTGCACCTAATCAGGTCTCAAGATATTTGGTTCCAGCTCTTACACAAGCTCTTTACATGTGACCTTGGACAAAGCASCTGGGATGAATTTTTCCAACACTCAGATCCTCAAAGTCCTCAAATCTGTGATTTTTTTTCAGAAATGCATCTACAAAAATTAGAGAATGTAAGTTCCTAGCCTTGAATAACTTGCATAGTTGCCATATTTATTCTCCTTGTTCCTACTACCACCTACAGCTCTATCTTCTGTATTTTTCATATCTACTGGTGATGAGCTCCCCTCATCAGAGAAGRTGATTGAACTGCAGAATAATAGCAGTAATAATAATAATAMGTATCCAAAAGAGGAATGCTTTCAGAGAAGGAAAAAATTGAAGAAACAATCACACAAATTTAAGTGTTCTGTCATAAATTGTTGAAATTGCAAAACAGCAGAGAGACACTGATGACTTGGAGGGAGTCTGATAAACGTGAACTTGATCTCTGTGACAAGGAGAAGAGGCTATGAAGGAAATCAGACTGCTAATTCTTATCGCTCTTGGAATCCAAGGAGAAATAAAAGTATATTTTGTCAACTGCAATCAAGACACTTGGGGATATTCTTGGGAGGTCGTGATGGCACAGTGTAAGAATAGAGGATGTAAAGCATAAAATCCATTCTAGTTGCATTCAGCTAATCAACTCCAACTTCTCTAACCATTTCAGGATGTAAAAAAAGAATAAAAAATGCCAAACTCCCAAAATGAAAAAAATAAAACCAAACCCAAAAAAACTCACGAAAAACAAAACAAAAATAACCAAAAAAACCCAAAACAAAACAAAACTAAAAACCCAAGAAAAGAAAAGAAAAGAAAAACAACACCAAAACTTTCCATGCTGTGTGGCTGAGCTCTTGATGTTCAGTAGCACAACAGACACAGATTGATTGCATAGGTCACCAGAAAATCTTGATCAAGGAAACAGGTCACACACAGAGCTGCCCTGAATGGTARCACTTATGCAGAAGAAGTGTTTGATCTTAATATTGAAGAAGACAGTGACAAAACTTCAAAGGAAGCAGGACTTCAGAGAAAGCAGCACTGGAGCCAACATTATGAAAGACATCAAATTAATTTTTAATGAACTAGTTTTGGATCAATCATCCAGCTGTCACCAGTGATAAACCCTCTGCAACAGTGATTCAGATGTTCCACAACAGTTCTGACTCCCAGAGAAAGCACAAATCCAGTGTGCTTTATGATGACCAATATAAAGTCCTTTATGCCACAGAGGAGGAACTGCACAGTCTGCTGAGAACTACATAAATATCAATTATTCTGTTCATAAACACAGTCACAGAAGCTACTGCCTATTCAGGGGATCACACAACAACATCCTAATTGCGGGGGAAGTGTCCTTTCATATATTTTAGAATGAAAGAAGTAATGAGCTGCTGTAATACAGTTCTGGTTAAGTGGGAGGTGCTTGCATTTACATCCATCGTAAAACTCCCACTGACTCCTTGGAGGCAAAATAAAAGCTAAAGAAGAGTTCAAGTTTAAAACRCTTATCACCAGTGAAGTTCTATCAGCACTGTGGGATTGAAGCTGTCTGTGGAGTCCAGAAGCACCTGAGAAGGACAAATCCCCCAGGCCCTCTGCTCCCTGCAGCTGSAGTGGTTTGGTGTGTGTGATCAGTAATAAGTGGAGCTGACCACTAATTTTCAATTAACTTTATTCCTTCAATTACACTGTGAGGAAAGGAGAATGGGGGAGGCTGGCAGAGGAATCAACAGAAGAGGAGAGTTCTTTCTAGGGAATATAAGAATAATTTATATTTTCTGCATGAGATTTGGAAAATCAGGTACCTCCTCATTAATCAATATTTTTGCAATATTGATGATTCCAAAGARCATTTCTGTTTATTTTCACAGAAATCATGACAAAAAGATCCTTTCCAGAATTTTTGAATCAGCTTTCTGCAGGACTTTAAAACAGAAGGTTTTTTCTTTCTGATGKGCAAACAAATATTGAGGAATTAACTCATCCATTAGTATAGAAATTCTCCGTGTGGTTCTGGTTTAAAACTTTTGTGCTACATCTTCCTCTGATCTTGCAATTACAAATGGAAATGTGAACTCAGCTATGGAAAGCTTTCAGTTCTTGTTATTGCTTCCCAGGATAAAACCCAGCAGCAGAAGAAGAAAATACAGGAAAATGTTTTTCTCCAAGAAAAAGTTTACTCRACATTTCCTCTTACACACCTGTGTTAAAGCCTTTGCACTCCTACCTGGCGACCATTCCTGCAACACCTCAAAGGAAGGAGAAATTGATGTAAACATTCTGAAATGTTTTTAAAGTCAAACTCTGTTTCTTTTTAAGAAGGTACAAGACACACAAAATCCAGGATATTGTGACTCCCCRTGATAAACCTGTGAAAATATTTCCACAAGGTAAAAATACACAATTATCTGCCTCTGAGAGAACTTTGTGTTTGAAGCTTAAGAAATCCCTGCCACAAAGGTAAGTTCATGCAAGCGTTCAATTTTGGCTGGTGCTGAGCACTGTCACTCTCATCTGCCAAAGTACATGAGCATTCTCATTACTTCAAACATGTCAGTAATTACATTCCCCAGCTGAGGCTCAGCCTGAAGTGATTCTGAGAGCAGGACCAAGTGCAAGACTTCATTTTGGTTTCATGTCTGAGGGGAAATTATTGTCCTGTATGGAGGATGGATCATGAAGTGGACACCCCAAGGTCTGATCTGGGTTTACAAAAGAATCCCAGTGTTACCTGAGCTGACAAATTTATCTCTTTCCTGTAGTGTCTGTGTGTAATCAGATGAGGTTTATAAAATGCTGTGTAAACTTTAAGTAGAAATTTATCTCACTGAGGAATAATGATAAAGAACAATGTGTGAAATCTAAGCATTTAGGAAGAAGGGGGTGTATTTCAGAATCTGTACTCTCCTTGCAAATCCAAAAGCTCATATAATGATGTGAAATAGAAAAATGTTCCGTGACAGTGAGCCAAAACCTACAGCTTTAAAAGTCCTTTCTCAGATAAAACTTTTACTTTCTACATTAGGGTGACCTTTGTTTGGGATGGTTATAATTATTATTTTTACAGAAACAACATTTGTGGTAARCACCTTCAAAGGAGCAAAGGCAGGACAACTTCTTTAACTAGAAAGAACCTTTGATCCATGGATAGGAGTTAATGTCCACTTTTACATGAGGATGGATAATTTTTAAACCCATGTAATGTTTGAAATATGATTACTTGYGTTATGTTTGCATGGCAAAGTTTTGGTCGTGGAGAAGCTACAGGAGTGGCTTTAGTTTTTATTTCTCATTATCCTACTCTCATTTGATTGGTAATAACTTAATACCARTAACTTTTTACAAATAATTACCTCCTTCTTCTAACCTCTGCTTTCTTCCTGGGCTCTACTTCACTCCCAGTTTTCTCTGCCTCCTCCCCAGTAACACAGGGGGAGAGGGAAGGGGAATTGTTTATCACACRCTGCCTCTTCTGCTCCTTCCCCACTGCAGGAAAAGTCTCATCTCTTTCCTTGCTCCAGCATGGGATTCCTCCYGTGGCAGACAGTCACCTCTAAGCTTCTCCAACGTGAGTAATTTCCATGGCTGCAGCTCTTCACTAACTGAGGCATTTGGCATTGGCTCTATCAGATACAGGGGGACCCTCTGGGAGCTTCTCACAGCCTGTAGTCCCCCTGCTATTGAAACACTGTCATGCAAACTTAGCACATTGCTCCAATCATAATCTCAATACAGCATTTTTTTAATTGCTATTTTTAGTTTCTGGTGCTTTAAAGTAGGAAAGATATTTTAGGTGCTGTCCTTTCTTGCATGCTTGTTTGACAGATCCAGGGGGGAGCAGCGACAGTACCCCCACAAGCCCTGAGTCTCTGTGCATCCCCTCCTTTGGCCCATTTTGGTTTCAGTGCTGGCCCAGCCCTGCTGCTCTGAGCTCGGTGGCTCTGACTTTTCTCATTCCCCTCCTGCCAGATTGGTCCCATGRGAGGAGGGGAGGAACAGCCCACAGCATAGGACAGCCTCACTGCACAAAAAACATTTGAGTCTTGGGAAACCCATGTCAAGAACCATTATCAGTCAAACCCACATCAAAGATCATTATCAGCCATGGGATTATTAACAGTTATTAACATTGTTACCACGGGGCACAGCTGCAGCCAGAAAAAAGKGATGAAGGGCAGTGTGCTGAGGAATTCCCTGAGCTGGAAAAGCTCTCCAGCATTTCTCACACAAGTCTTGTGGGAGCAGCATCTCCCCACTGGGACTCCTAAATTTCCATTCCAGCCACTGGATAATAGTGGACCATTATGAACCAGGCATTTGTGGGAATGAAGCTTCCCACACATGCATGAGCTCAAGGTAAGGGAGCAATGAGCAAAGCTTGATGCTCCTACCCCTTGTGGCTCCTGGGCTGCAGAAATCTGTT
Source organism: Mixornis gularis (assembly GCA_003546035.1). Lineage (NCBI taxonomy): Eukaryota > Metazoa > Chordata > Aves > Passeriformes > Timaliidae > Mixornis > Mixornis gularis. The sequence continues at coordinate 7,985,749 of QVAJ01000007.1, forward strand.
CCGTGGGTTTTATTCAGACAGTTTTACACCCTTTTATGGAGTCACAACACTTTATTRCACAAATATTCCTAACGAAAGCTGATTCTAATAGCTCCCTCTCTGGTAGGAATCTTTTATTTTTCGCCAGGTTTATAGCCCTTYAAATAAACACTGCCTCATACTCTTCCATCCCCTGTATCTCTCTACTGTTAATTACACTGAACTTCTCTTGACCTCTTGTTCAGGCAGAGTGAAAATGAACAGGTTGCTTAACTAGGTATGACCTGCTTGTCACAGCAGTGTTAACAGCTCTGCAGTCACAGCACAGCCCTTGCTGCCTTCCCATCCTTCAGGGCKTTGTGGCACTTTTTTTGGAAGGGTACATGGTGCTAGAGCAAGGGCCAATGGCTTTAAACTGAAAGAGGCCARGATTAAATTAGGTATTAGAAGGAAATCCTTTCCTGGGAGGGTACTGAGGCACTGGCAYCGGGTGCCCAGAGAAGCTGTGGATGCCCCATCCCTGGAAGTGTCCAAGGCCAGGCTGGGTGGGACTATGACCACCCTGATYTAGTGGAAGGTGTTCCTGCCCWCTGCAGGAGGTTGGAGCGAGATGATCTTTAAGATCCCTTCCAACCCAAACCATTCCAGGATTCTCTGGACTAAGAAGTGCCATATCACAAGTTTCACAGTAAATGCAGCTCCTGTGTCTTGCTCATTACCCAGAGAAAGAACTAAAGCTGTTTCAGCTTCAAATCTCAGGGACAAATTAAAGCACGAGAAGAGTTTTTTGTGGATAAAGCCAGCCCAAGCCTGGGGTGCAAATGTGCACACCACGTGATATCACTGTGAGTCCTTAAGGAGCTTTGCATGAAGCATCACAGGGCAACATTGAGTTGGGAAGAGATGATCTTTGTGTCATATCATAGTGAGCTATCCCTCACCTAAACATGGATTTAAGTCAGTTCTTAATATGTGAACCATTTTGTTTAACTTCTAGAAATCAGAATCTTCCTACAGAAGCCTACAGCAGAGGTATTTTTCTTGTCTTTCTTTAACAGGACAAACTTCATCTTCTTTCATCTAAATCTATTCTTGGAAATGGCCAAACCATTCAGAACATTTCAGTCAAAACCCAGGATATTAATTTGGGAACGTCTCTGATAACAACACGTGATTTTAACAGCAAGGAGTACTTGCAGAAGCTTAATTCTCRTGAGTGCAGTCTTGAGGAACTTTTACAAAACCCTGAGAGAAGCCAGTCCACTGCTCTCTGGTGGGACATTGGCTCAGAGCTGCACATTCCTCCAGAAGGTGCTCCAGCACCTGCAGGCAAATAAAGGTTATTTACCTTGTMTTACACTGGGTCTCTGACCTCTCTTCCTTTAGACAACCATGCTAAGAACAAATGTGGCACTTTTTTCAGAAGTAGAGTAAAATAATGGCAATAAACAGCACCAAAAACCCATAATCAGCCATGCTTTACCACAACCAGAGTTAGAGCAAAAAATAAAATTATTACATCTGTGTTCTCTTTCCAGTTCTGTTTGTGATTCAGGGTATGAATTTTGCCCTGACACCCTCTTGCCCTTCATTCCAGCTCGCATATGACAAACATTGTACTCAACAGAATGGTCACAGAGCTCAGTCCTTTGGAATTAGCCAAGCCCTCAGGGTTAGCCAGCTGGAAGATGTGGGAATTACTACTGTAGCTTTTTAACAAGAATTCCCCAAATGTGTCCAGAGAAAGATAGGAAATTTCCTTGATGTCCATCATTTCTCAGAAGTCAGGCCATTTGCATTTAGGTGTTTAAAGGCAGGGTTAATAAGCCTTGTTCCAGCCAGCTGGCTTTGAACCCTTTAGCCAGCAGGTATTTAAAGGAAGAGCTGAGCACAACAGCAGTGTACTATTAGCCCAGCCCTTGCCTTTTCCAAGATTTCTCTTTCCTGTTCTTCAAGTACGACACAAAAGTCAGGGAAAAGCTATCTGCTCAGGCAATTAGAAGATGTACAGTACCAGGACACAGCCAAACTGATGTGAATGAAAAGGCAAAGTCAAAGAATGGATAAACAGGTGAAGAAAATTAAGTTTATGTGGTGRATGTCTTTGCTGACACTGGGCTCTCTGAATGGCAGGGATCCAGTGGCAAAATCTCCTAAGTGTTTTGACATGTCGTGTCCAGAGCCTTCTCTCCCTCTTGACTGCACACCCAAAGGCTGTTTGCCATTTCTATTATGTAAGGCAATTCTTTCTGGCCACCACTGCCTCKTTTCCCTGAGTGAAATGCACTCAGGCTCCCTCCATGTCAGTGTGCAATATGCAGCTTCTGYTAATTTGAAGGGCACCCCTCCTCCTCCTCCCCTGATGATCCAGGAATACAGCAGAGAAGTGCCTTAATGGTAGCATCAAATAGCCTCATGCCATACATTTTTAATTTCTGAAATGGTCCTTGTTAGAGTTTCAGGGTTCAGGGAACTAGTGTGAAATGTTGCTAAAGTGGATAAAAACATCTTGCCTAAAAAGAAATCATTTTCTGATTCCTGCTGCACCACCTCAGTCAACTACTGACAGGTTCTCTGGTGACTAATATAGCTTTATTACCACAATATCCAAAGACCTGATAATCATTAAGGATTTTTTGGCCTTTTATCACCCTAGAGATGGAGCAGYGACAAATATAAAGACTTGAGTCAGTGATGGTTGAAGAAAACAGGCATGGACTGTGCAAGCTCTTAACACAGGCTCTGAGATCATGTGCAGTATCAGGAGGATTCTGAACTGCCACCACCCTGGAGGTCATCACTCAGTCCTYATTGTCAGAAATGTTTATCCAACTTCGATTTTCCAATCTGGGGCCTAAGGAGTTTGGTTAAGTTGTCAGAGGAGTCAATTCCAAGTCTTGTTGCACCTTCTATTGACAAACTTTGCTTGTTTGGCCTCCTAGACCCTGCCTGCAGAGCTTGATCTCACCACAGCCAAATAGGAAATGTAAATAAAGGCTCCTTTAGTTAAAGGCTGCTTTAACCTACCACTCCAGAAAACCTCCTGAAGTGACCTAGAAAGACAAGTTGCAAAACTCCCCTTTCTCTCTTTCCTTTTCTGTTAATAGATGTCCAGCCACTATTTCCAGTCTTCCCCTCCACTCAGAAGCAGAACAAAGTGTATTACTTTTCTGAGTAAAAATCCACTTTTGAAGTGAACAGTGCTTTATTTGCCAAAGAAAGAAATTAAATACACAATGCAGACTGTTCTAGGGCTGAGTTTGATGTTTTGATAGGATGTTTTCACAGGATAGGGATGGGACAAGGAGTAATGGATGCAAGTTGAAAGAGGKGAAATTTAGGCTGGATATTAGGAAGAATTTTTTTACTGTGAAGATGGTAAGACACTGGAGCAGGTTGCCCAGGGATGCAGTGSATGCCCCARCCCTGGCAGTGATCAAAGYCAGGCTGGATGAGGTTCTGTRCAGCCTGGTCTAGTGAGCAGGGGAGTTGGGACTAAATGATATTTAAGGTCTATTCCAACCATTTAATATTCTATGATTGTGTGATCATCATTAGCTGTTATTTCCACTGCCCCATAGCCTGAGGCTGTGGTGGTATCAGGGTCCTTTATCTCATGCTGATCTCTCCTTGCTGCAGAGCACAACAAACCTGGAGTGCTGACTCAGAAGGGAGACAGAGGTTTACACCTGCAGCTTTCAAAAAAAAAAATAAATTGGGATGTTACCTCAGGTCATGGTAAGACTTTTATCTCTAGTAAAGTCAAAATTATCAGGAGGACTTTTATTTCATATATTTTCAAAGCTTCTATATGAGCTACATAAAGCTGAAGCTAATCTCATTTGCTTAAAGTGCCTTCATTAGCAATGCAGAGACAGATCAGAGCTGAATCACAAACTCTTGTGGTTCCATTAGGATTCGTGGTGATCAATAACTACAGGGCTCTTAGGGCTGCCACATGGAGAGGAAAAAATATAGATAATCCTTTAAAGAACTTAATTATGCAAAAGCAAAATTATTATTTTAATGAGCCAAAAGTATTTAATATTAATCTAGTTGCAACAACTTCTGCCYGAGGATTGGGGATGGCCTACATTGAGCACTGAGTGTATAAAAGCAGGTGATGGCTGATAAAAGAAGCAAAGCAGGCAGCATCTGTCAGTGGGATCTGCCTGGAAGTTTGTCTGCTGGTAGGCACTGAGCTGTGGGATGTTTTGTCTTCATTTCCACTGAGCTCAGTGCTCAGAAAGTATTGGAGCTCAGAAACTCTAAATGGGGCAATATTTTCAAAAGACGTGTACCAYAAGCAGCYRARGAAATGTTTCTGGGTGTCTGCAGACTTTGAGCAGGTCAGAGGGGCTCAAGTCTTTCCATGCTCTGAATTCATATCTCCAAGGGGAAAAGTTTCAACACTTTCTTAGTCTCATCCCATTTCAACATATCTGCCTTGTATTTTCCTTGTTCCTTTTGCAGTATAACTAAGAAGAGAGAGAGAAGAAGAGAGGMGTAGATTTTCCATGTGATCTTTGGATCTAGATTTTTTGATCTAAGTCCTGATCTGCATTTGTTGCTAATTAATTTGAAAGAATTTCCTCGTAATATTTAACCTAAATTTCCCCTCTTTTAATTTGTATCCATTAATTCTTGTCCTATCTCTATCCTATCAAAACAGAGAAGATAATATGCTTTTAATGCAAACATTTCAGCCTCAAAGTACGGAGAAAAAAGCAGCACAGAATAGCATTGGCAGAGCAGTCATATCTAGCATCCAGCTTGTGACTCGTTAGTATTTAGAGGTCTTCACATTTAAGCCTTGTATTATGCTGGGAAGTAAACCAAAGAGCTGTGAGGCTGGACATGGTGAAAGGCAGCAAAAGACTCAGTGSCAAAAAAGGAATTTTGAGGAAACAGAGTGCAGATATAACATGGAAGGAAGAAAGGAACAAACTTCTCCAACTAGTGCCTCCCTTATCCTGCAGCAGAAACGAGCACATTGCACAGTGGTACTAAAAACCTTCTCTTGTCTACAGTGGTACTAAAAACCTTCTCTTGTCTACTGGAAACCCCAGTGAACACATTTAGTAAGCAGAGACCTGACTAACTGCCTGCCATTCCCAGAACAAACCCGATTTCCTGCAACCATTTCCCCTGAGACATCTCCCTCTAACAGGGTTTGGACAGGAGGAGCTGTCTCAGTGGTGCTGCCTTCTCCTTTTCCCCACCAATGGTCAATTCCCCAGGCAGGGGGCACTGACAGGAGGTGGATGCACACCACRGTTCCACTCTGGGTGTAAAACATCTGCTCTGACATCCCCTTGATGCTGGCAAGAAACCAGCCTGTAAACACCTGGCAGCTCGGTGTATAATTTAGTCACAATCTGYCCTGACATTTCCACTCTTGTATTGTAAACTTAGCGAAATTATGCCCACTGCAAAGAGAGAAACAGAGACTGACATTTTCTAACAGCTTTGGAAAACTGCCCCAAATTTTTCAGTGTCCTGGTTTTCAAGAAACTATGCAGATGAGGAGCCTGTGAGGCTTTTACAGCTGGACATCAAAATAGCAATCACCAAATACCTTTGACATGGTAGCCATAAAACCAGCCTCAGAACAGACCCATAAACACCTTGAGGCAAAGAGTAGCAATTCTCCTTCTGAAAGTTCAGCAGGGACAAAATTATACATCTTTTGGTCATTAAGGGAAAAAAAWCTATTTCATAAAATTGAGATGTGCATTACTACATACTGCAGAGTACTGTTGCTCTCAGAGGAGACCCTGATTTTTAGAAAATAGTTTTACAAYCACCAATACAGAAATATGAATCATTATCTTAGTTTAACAAATCAACACTTTACTGTTGCTTTACAGCAACTGTGTTCATGCTTTTAGGCCTCAATGAACAGGAGTTTACAAGTGTGTTAGCCCCAGGTCACTCACATTTGCTGTCAGATCCTTTTAGAGGAGTGCCTGTACCTGGGAAATGGTCATGAAGCAGCTGCCACAGAGTGATTTAGAGCTCCCCAGTAAAGCATTCACACRGCCAAACCTTCCCATTGCTGAGCATTTGGAAGGGCAGGCACATCAGAGCTACCTCATTGTAAATAATGCACCAGTGGGCCAGACTAAACTATTTTTCCCTGCAAKAACTTAAAGCACTTTTCCAAGATGSTGTTCWWGGCATGCAATGTCATCATCACCATTTTCACAARGATTTCTGTTGGGAGGTATTTTTTAACTTCTGTTTGATACTGGCACTGCAAAGACTGCAAGACTACAGAACACTGAGTGAACAACTGATCTCAGGTTTCCATAGTGACACAGTAACAAGTAAAAAAATAAGTTAAGGCATTAAACTATTTATTTCAGTGGATACTGAGTCAAGATTTCATCATAAAAATGTTAACCTGGTTCAGTTTCCCCACCTCCCTGCTAAGAGGGGACACAAATGCAAGAAACTACATAGCTCTGATTTGTCTTCCATACTTTCCTGTTTGGCCTTCCCTAGTTAGGACACAAGAAATAATAACTCAGCTCTTTTCAGCTCAAAGTTAATGCATTTTTTTTGATGGCTAGAGGGAGTATAAGTAAACCATATAAGAAGCATAAGCTACATAAGAAGCRCAGGCATGAGAAGTATATCTGATTAGGAGGTGCTGATTTTTTTAGAATTTACAGTRCTGCTTGTTCAGAGGCAATATTGTGAACAGTAAGTAACATTTCAATTTTTATAACTGTCATAAACCAATAGGCCTGAGCCTTGATCAGCATGCAGCCACCTACTTCTTTCATTGTACACTTTCTAAATAACCTCTCAGCTTTTCTATCAATCCATAATGAGGGACTTTTCCCTCACTCAGATAAGAGGTACAGTCTGTTGCATCCACAGCTGGCACCTTCATCAGGATAGTGCTTGAATTTACATCTCCCCTCTTCCAGTTTRAAGCCATTTCCCCTTGTCACATCACCACATGCATTTGTCAAAAGTCTCTCCCCAGCTCTCTTGGAGCCCCTTCAGGCACTGCAAGGTGCTATAAGCTCTCCCCACAGCCTTCTCTTCTCCTAGATGAATAAACCCAGCTCTCCTATGCTGTCTCCATTGAGAGGTGCTCCAGCCCTCTGAGCATCTTCATGACCTCCTCTGGGCTCACTCCAACAGGTCCACACCCACCCAATGTATCTTACTGCCATGTTTCTCATCAGAATCTATGATCTACTCGTTTTCTTTTGTTTAAAGAAGGAGATGCCAGAGAAAGACATTTTCTACAAAAGGGCAAATCAAGGTCTTCTGCAGGGTGGCGCGAAAAGAAACCTCTGTATTCAGTAGCTGGAAAAGATAAATGAAGTGGCAAAGTTAGATACTGGCAAGTCACCTGAAGCTGATAAATTACAAGCAGGTAAATAGTGAAATCATTCACATTTTTTTGTGTCCACATAGAACTGTCTGGCTTCAGGACTTTTCAGGGACTGTGTGCTAAACCAGCTGGAGCTGCTTACACAGAGCATGTTAAAAAATTATGATCAACCTGAATTCTTTTTGTGAGGTTCTGTAGCTGGAAATGCTGATGAACAACAGGAGAACAAAACCAAAACTCTAAAAGAGAGTCTGAACTATTGGAGTGTGTTTAAGCCCACTAGAAATATAAACAAAATGTGACTTATTGTATTCTGAAGGTTGTGCATAGCAGCAAAAGAAATGAAAGCGCAGTGAAGGACAGAAAAAAGAAAATTCAATAGAAAATACAGGTGAAAGGTCCCAACTGCCCCACAGCTCCAACCCTGCAGAAGCTCTTAGCCCTGAGGTGACAAGTAAAAAAGAGCTAGGAAGGCTTATTGCACTTAGAGAGGGAGCTGTTGACTATTTCTCACAGTATGACAAATAGGCCACAAGAACAAGCAGCTTGCCAAACACCTTACCACACTTCAATTTTGTAACTCATTCCTGTGATATATCACACAAGCCAGGAGAATAAATGGATTAAAAAACAAATTAGTCATAGGCTGTATCAATGGGTGGCAGGTCTACTGGCAGCTATTAAACACAAAGGTTAAAATATGTTTAAGATTAAAAGATTAAATCATTTGTGATTCCAGAGCCTCTTGCTTTTTTTCCTAAAATTTGCTGGACAGGTGAGACTTCAGTTTGCTCCCAGGTGATGGCATTTCCAAGAGTCACAGCTCACAGCATCTTCTGGGTGATGGATTGCAGTCACACATCTATTCCCATTCCTTCAGACATTCCTGCTGCCTTTGATGCCCTTGATCAAGGCATCTTTGGGGTTTTTTTCCTCTGACATTTTTGGTTCCCACTGGGTCTGAAGAGATTTGYTCTCTCCTCATTTTCTGGATGCTCTTGGAGCTGCATGAAGGGTGTCCACCTGCTCAGGTATGCTCGTAAAGAAGCAGATTGTGAGCCCAGTTTTGCTTCTCTGGCCACTTCATTCCTCACTTGCTGTTTTTATTTTTGGCCCACCCAGTTTCAGATGACATTGATTGAATCCCAAAAGTTACATATTAAAACAAGGGGGATATGCAGTTCGTGAGAGCCCCCCGTGCCTGCAGTGTCCTCCCCTGTCCCAGAGCTGCCTCCACACAGACACAGTACTGAGAGTTGCAGTGCATAAAACTCCTTAGCTTTGGGCCCCTATTTTCAGGGAAAATAACGAGGCACTGAAAAGCATAGGAAGAATCACAGAAGATAACTGGCACTCTGTAGGTGAGCAAAATGTTTAATTTTAAACTTGAGGCACAAATTCTCATGCCACTGCCCCGTGCTTGGCTTTTGCTGGAGCCAACCTGTTGCCTTGACTGCTGAGAGCTCCAAGGTAAAATGTAATGCTTCACTTTGAACCTCTCCACCCTAATAAAGAATTAAACCAAGGCTCTGACTCACATTTCACAGTCCATTTAAGGGTGGCTGATGTTTAGGCTCTGTGCCTCTCTCCTCACAGAGATATCCAAACTGAGCTTAGAGCTACCCCTGAACTGCCACAACCCCCAGATTAATGTAAATCACCACCAGCTACAGTTTATATTAATGCCCTGGACTTCAGCAGCCCTGACTTAATTTCCTGCAAGCCTGAAAACGTGGTTATGTAGTTCAAYATCACTGTGGAAAGTGTTGGTTCCATCCCTCCCACTGCCCTGGGCTGTGCAATCCATGGGAGCCACTCTGTGAGGAGCCTCATTTATCTGCTGCATCGAGGTCCTCTGGCTCTCCTTTTGGGGCATGGCAGGCAGCTGGGGCAGAAAGCAGTGCAGGTTTGGGCTGTCTTAAACTAGAAACATAGAAACATAAAGGAAATATGATTTATTGTAGTCTGAAGGTTGTGCATAGCAGCAAAAGAAATGAAAGTGCAGTGAAGGACAGAAAAAAATTCAATAGAAAATGACAGGTGAAAGATCCCAACTGCCCCACAGCTCCTGTCCTTTATCTGATGCTTTTACAGGCCAGCACCAAGGCACTTTTTTCCTGAAGAGGCTGTTCCCCTGGGGTGTGTATTTTAGACAAGCTCCAGGACTGGAGTGTCTGGGGCTTGTGCTTGTAGTTGTCAAAAACCCAGAGAGGCAGTTATTTTCATGTGATTTTTTTTTTTTTTTTGGTGTGTTATTGTCTGCAAGGAAACAATAATCTTGCAGATGAAAATCCCAACCAAATTGCTCCAAAAATCCTGTAGAGGCTTCATACTGCTCAGCTTCAAAAGCTCAAGAAAAAATAAAAATATCACTGTTGCCAGCAAAACAAACAACACATATTAAGCCTTTTTATTACCATGTCTAATGTTTTACTGGCTGTGAAATCACATTTTCCAGGATGAACTGTCTCAATACACTTCTGAAATATCCTGGTAGTGCTCAGTGTCCATTTGAAAGAAGAATTCTGTCCCAGGCACAGGCAGCAGACAGAAGTCTTCTGCCTGAGGACAGCACAAGACACACAGCTCCATYCCAGCAGATTCAGACACCTCCCCATCCTCCTGTCCACAGCAAAAAGCTCCTAAAGCCAGCCCTTGGGGTTTTTGGTGGGTGTACATTTATTTTCCTGCTCGCTAAAATGCGTGTGAAATCTTTAGTGGTAACATTGATAACAACCACAAGGACTTCAGATTATGTTCTTCTTTCATCAGCAAACCACACAATTTGCCAAAAGAAAGGGAAGCACTAATATTTCTGTTTGTTCTTGGGTAAAATGAGGCMTGACAACACTTTTCCATGGACATCATATAGGCCATACTTAACCTGTTACCTTGGGTCCCTGTACCATTTCTTGATTCAAAATTCACCCAAAGTGCAGTCCTGGCATTTTTACTATTTCAGCTTTTCCACAGATGTCAAATTTTCAAGGCAAGTKTGYAAGGACCAGTTGTGTTTGAAACATTCATTAGGTTCTTCATGCTTTAGAAAGACCTTTCAGTGGCTACAAGCAGTGGCTGTCAGTTAAATCTGTATAAAGCACTGGTATTTTGCTTTTCATGTGTCTGCACTGGATCATGGAGGAGAGATACAAAAATAATTTTATGGTTTGTATTAGACATCATTAATAAGACAGTTAGGAGAATACATTTCCAGCAGTGCTGMTGTACATGAGGTGCTGTAGACACAAGCTGTTAATCAGAATTTTTGATGCAAGGAGCTCACATCTTACATGAAAACTTAAGATCTATATTTGTCCCCTGGGGTTTTTTCCCTTTTTCTTGAAYACACAAGTAATTTCTTCCTATAACTGCACAAATCTAAAAGGATTATTTCTCCAATTTCTTTCTGTGCTGAAGATGCTGTTTTGGGGCAACAGGATCTATTGGATCTATTGAACTAAATTCCTTGTTTCTGCATAAATAACAAAATAAAGAAAGATTTAAKAAATCTTACCGTACTGTTTATAAAATAAAAAGAAAGAAGCATGAGGACTGGACTCTACTGTCACAAGTATACAGTACAAAAATTTGAAACAACTATTCTCACAGTTCAGGTGACTTGAGTTACAGAGATTTCTTCCAGATTTTTTTCTCTCTATTTAAGGAGTGCAGCAGGTTCAGGGAAACCAACAGCAAYACAAGTAAAATCCCATTTGAATCCCTATTTTTGGCATTAAAAAAGCAGGGGCAGAGCCTCCAGCTTTGTTTTCCTTAGGAAAAAAAATCAAAATCCCAGGTCTTTGTATGAGAGCTCAGGGGCAGATGTTGTTTCTGAGGTCCCAGATTGCAATAAAACAACAGCATGATGCCAGATGCAGGTGCTGGGCTCCACCATGGGCACATCTGCCAAARCCTGGCCCCTAAACCAGCAGAGCCCTCGTTGCAATGTGCTGCAACAGGAGTTAGAGTTGTGCCTTGCAGTTGTGTTGAGAAGTCATCTCATCAATCTACAAAGTAACTTTAAAAACAGGTGATTGAAATATTTTAGTAATAGCCAACAAAGTGCAAACCAGGAAAAAAAGATTTCTAGATGCTTTATAAGCAAGAGAATGGGATGTCTGAGGAGTGTATGAGTGTTTAGCATTGGACATCTTCAAGAGCAAGTTTGATATGAATAACATTGATAAAAGTGGTCCTGCCTTGGGCAGTGAATGTTCTGGCTGACCTTTGGAGGTCTTTTCCAATACCACAACACTATGAATTTGAGAAATCAAATGACTTCTCTCAGTGATTCCTCCTGAGAGCTCAGGACAGACCTTACCACTCAATTTCCTTGCAGAAAATTGTAACTCATCTGTCTTCCTTTCACTCTGTGGACGCAGTAAAACTGCAGCACACAATTCACACAGTGCAAGTAAACACCTCTACTGCAGAGACACCTTAGCACCACCCTGATGCCATCCCCATAACAATTCACCTCCTCTTTCTCTCCTCAGTGATRCCACATTTTATAACTCTGCCACAACTCTTCTATTCTATCAGAAGAGAAGGAGGACTTCACCCTCAGGAAACATTTGGTTGTAAGGTTACTGAAAAAATAATCAGAACCAAGGASCTCCTACAGGGGAGTGACAGAAATCTGCTTCCCACCACACAGTCCTTCCAATACCCTTTCCTCTGGTCTTGGCAAATTTAATTTTGCCCAGTCATAATCCCCACAAGATCTYGTTTTGCCCACCATTTTTTTTTCTCTTTACTCTATGCATTTTTCAATCATTTTTTTCCCCATCACATAAAAACCTCCTTGTTATTTTATCTTTCTCAGTGCCTATTCTCAGCTTGCCTGCCCACTGCCTGCTTTTCACCAGAGCAATGTCATTTCTCCCCCCAGCTGGCCCATTATCCTCCAGTGCCCACAGAGAGCACTTGTCTGTATTTCCAGACAAGAGTCTTAACCCCTTTGTAAAGGCAGAGGCCAGAAGCTGCTGAGAGGCTCTCTCCATCTCCACGTGTAAACAAAGATAACTTTTATTCCTGAAGCTGCAGGGAACAGGGAGCCATTTGGATGCTCTGAACTTCTGAGACATTTGTCAGGTAGGAATGCTTGAACACGGCTCAGGTGATGAAAGCAGCAGCACAAACCCAACCTGTGCAGCATCTTCTCAGCATTGTGACTTCCATGAAGGCAATGATGATMAAAATAGCCTTTTAAATACAAGCTTAGAAGTGCTTGAATCAGAGTGCCTTGAAATAGAAAGTGCCACTTCAAATAAAGCAGTGAATCAGAAACCTCAGCAGATAGTAGAACTATCACAAACACTACAACAATTTATAGAGAGGAATCAATTAGTGGATGTGGGTTGGAAAGACATGAATCTTTTGGAAAAGAGTTGAGTTTCTTTAGCCTTTGCCCACAGAAGGGTAGTGAGCCACAACAGAGGATCAAATTTTGCTCTCTTTAAAGCAGCCAATCCATTGCAACTCTCAGGACTGCAGGAGAATCAGATTTAGCTCATGCATCCATTTAGGGATGCAACAAAACAGGGGTGACTGGAAAGGGCCAGAACCAGTGCACTTTAACTGCTCTAATTCCTTGTGATGAGCTAATCCAGCAGGAGAAAATCTCCATGTTCATGGACAAGGAAGTAGTGAGCCAAGTTCATCCACTCCCATGTTCCCACCAACTTTCCCAGCTACTGTTTCAGCTTSTGACTAAACCACCAGATTAACTTTAGCTTTTTTTGACACTTCCAAAAAGTCACAGCTTTTACAACACATGTGAAACGTATCACACCTGGAAGTCTCAGGTCTCCAGCTTTTTCCAAAACATGACCCTGTTGCCTTTARCAAGGTTTGCTGGAGGAAGTTCAGGGACAGTTGCAGTGCTGGGAACTCTTTGTCCCTCTGTGTTCTCCTTCTATTAACACTGKTTTTCTGACATGTCACTCCCACAGAGGACCACAAACAATCTGCAGTTAAAAACAAACAAACYACCTGCAACTTTAAAAAATCCAACACAAAGAAGGATTAAACCATTTAATCTCAAAATAAATCTTAATCTTTATTTTTAGTTCAACTTCCAAAGCAATTTTGTATGTGTTATTTTTATCTCAGCTGTCTAATTTTGTTTAGCATTTTATTGATTGGGCAGTATTTGATGAAAGGCACTTGTGGGCTGTGGGTTTCTCTTACATCTTTGTCATTGGTTCATCTTTTACTAAAAAGTCTAGAGCATTCTCATATTTTAATCCCAGAAAGCCATAAAAAGCTGCATATTAACCACTTCTCTTCCTCCACATAAAAAAGTTATCCCTCTGATGTAGATAAACCATTTTTATCAGTGTAAAAAAAGGGAAAAGTACATTTATCTATATAGGCAGGAATAACTCTATTTTGTTTAAGTAGTTACGAACTGTGGCTCAGGAATTGATTTTCTGTTGTTTAAGTTCGCATTTGAATTCACTTTGACTGGACCTTCACCCAACACTGCATATATTAATTTTCTATATGTTTATAGTCACCCATTCTACAAAATCCAGGTTGCCCTTAAGAAAGATTGATATATCCAAAATGTAGAAAGGTGACTCTTTTTCTCAAAGGAAAAGATCTTTCACCAGGAGCAGTGCATTGTAAAGTCAGTAAAGTCAGYAAGGTCACTAAAGTCAGTAAAGTGYGACTTCTACATGTATATTTAGGTATTTAGTATAATCCCAATTTTCCTTTGTTACTGGGCACATATTGGACAGCCAGATCCAGAGTCTGACAAAATAGAATGTCCTGCCTCAAAAGGGTCATTCCTGAGCTTGAGACCTGGAATTTGGAAAACACAGATAAATAAGTAAAACCAGCAGCAGCTAGGGGCTGAACTTTCCAGGATTGTCTACAGCACAGGAAACAGTGCCAGGCTGAGCACACAGAGGGGGAACAGATGCATTTTCTACCCTAATCCTACAGAGATCACCCGGGCCAGGCTATTGCTGCCATGGGGAGGGGACAGAGAAAGGTCACGGCTGGAAGCAGGAGGAGGTGGGTCCCAGCGAGACTGGTGTGGACAACACTTCTTCCCCCAAAAGGTCACTGTCACCCTGCATAAATTACCCCTTCAGGAGCTGCCAGGAGCCTGGCTGCCCAAACCCCTGGTGTGTGTGACCCTGACCACCTTCCCACACTGATGTGTGCCACAGCATCCCTTGCCAAGGAAATCCRTAAACAACATCCAGCTAATGCAATGTTATATTGGGGAAAGAGCCTTTAGCTCATCCAGCTGGAGATAAAACTSTGCAGGAAGTAATGAGAGGAGGGGTGTGAAAAACTGTGCCACTGTGAACTCTGCTGGCATTAACCTGTACTGCTGAGTGGGTCATGGCAGACTCTTGTTTTCAGCCATGGATGAAARGTGAAGGATGAGCACTGTCTCAAGCTCTCCCAGGAGACTGCTTGTTTCACATGGGAAAAACAAATTATCATTTGCTCTTTTTTTAAAAAAGGGGGGAAAATTAAAATATACAGAGTTATGGAGTGAAGATGAAATCACTCGTGTCAAATAATTAATGAGCTTGAAGTCTTGTCATGAATAAAGCAGGAATTCAAGCAGGAAAAGTTTGTACTCARAATAGTAAACTAAGGCCATGATTCTTATTTCAGATATGTGGCCAGGCACCAYCAGGCAAAGTGGGGAAAAGAACCCAGCTTTTACCCATTAGGCCAGTGGATGATACAAGCTCCAGAGTGAGGTGGGTTTAGTTGTAGCTAAAACAAAACAATGAGACTGGAAAACACTTAAGGCTTAGGCCTTTGAATGCAAGTTCAGTACAAATCTTATACAGAATAAGTAAAAATTAATTAACTTACTCTTTATTGGATAAACTCACCATTTAATTTAATGTACAGTGMTATGATTACCACTCTCTGCTCTGGAGAAGATCAGTGGAGGAGCTGACAGGCTCATACAAGACATTTTCCATTTATTTAACCATTGGTGTCTGAGCAAGCTGTAATCTGTCATAATGGCCTTCCCTGACTCACAGCATTCCTGTACAACAAGGAAATGCTCCTGGCTCTGTTTTCCTGCTGAGACCTGAGGATTGAGGTCTTGTCCACTGATGGGATGGGGCACTGCAGGGTTGAGTGTTACCATAAATTTATCTGCAGGGGTAGAGCTCAGAGTATTACCAGCTGGAACAGTAATTCAAGAAGAAAGCCTAAATCTGTTCTCTCTGACGGTGTGGAGGTTCTGCTCTGTACCCCACTGTGAGAGGGAAGCCCTGCACCCAAATCTGTGCTCCCAGGGTTCCCAAACCCAAAGACAGGGGTTCCAAGCAGTCCTATGACACAGGTGTCCCATTGGCTTGGTCAGCACAGGTCAGAAGACAGTTCTATTTCCCACTGAACACCTACATCACAAAGAAATGTGCATCATTAACTACCACAGTAAAAGACAATCACAGTGGCTGTGCGTAAGTTAGTAGTCCTCCCCAAATTCTGGCTTTCCTTAGCCACTGTTTGCCTGATTTTTTAATGCTACTGATGTCTTCAAAGAGTTTTTACAGGGTTAGCATAAGCATATATTCCTATCTTCATGCCACTTATGGCTTAGGCAGCCTCAACAGGCCTTTGTTATTATCTAGTCTGACTCCAACCATCTGCTGTGCCACGGACCAGAGAATTCCAGACAATGCCTTCTGCATGCATGGCCCAGCATTTAGCCGGGAGTCTTCTTTCAGAAAGACATCTCATTGACACTTCACATTTTTTATGCCTCTCCTGGGAAGGAGCTGTATTTGAAGCCTGAGTTGCCCAGACTCTGCTCTGGGCAGACAATTCGGCTCACAAGGTATTTCTCCTGTGTGGGAGATTTGGCAGTAAGTGGTTTTAAATGCAGCATTTCAGCTCATTTACCAGCTTGAAAATGCAATGTTCATCTTATCACTCTGCAGAGGAAAACAACAGGATTGACTTATTAAAAAAAAAGAGAACTGCAAAAATGAAAAATATGAAGAAAGCATTTTGAAAAGATACTTCTAATATGACTCAGAATGCAAACATTGGGATGCTCAATCATCTTGTGCTTCCCTATTTAAAATATCATATCTCTTTACAGATTTACCTGTGCTGTTTGTCTCTAGCTAAAAATACATGCAGTCAGCTTTCTTCTTAAAATCATGGTGTATGAACTACAAAGCCAAGCACTTAAAAGTGGGTTGTGTCTGCACATTTTGTCCACTCTATCCTGCCCCTTCATTCATCACTGTAAGTTGATTCAGAACAGTAACTCAGAGATGTTGGACCCTAAGATCCATTTCAAATGGTGACAGCTGAGAACAGAGAGAAAAAACAGAGACACTGAGTTGCCTGAGGGGTTTTAGGTGCTGTTTGCTTTTCATCTTTGGAAACCGGGCAGKGGAAAACAGATTCCTTCCTCTCTACTTACAGCAAATGGGCTCAGCCATCCTCTCCTTCCACCCCCATGCTCCCCCCAGAGGCTGATTCCAGGGAGGGCCAATCATGATTTGCCTGGCACACAGAAAAACAAGTGCTCTGATTGTTAGCCCAATTTCAGAAAAGCTAGTCAGCAATGGGGGATTTAATCTTTAATTGCATGAAGTGTATTTATAATTAAAACCAGTGCAGCTGAAGTGCTGATTCCAGAGTATTACCACATGGTGTGTTCAAAAAGGGCCAGAAGTAGAAGGCACATCCAGACAGACCAAGGCAGTATCTAGGAACCACAGAGGAGGTTAGAGGACATTTCTAGAAGAGATATGTGAATTTAGTAGCATAAATCCTATTGCAACTGAGGTACATGATCCTAAACCTCTTAAGTCAGCATGTAAATCTCCTATTTATATCTTCATGGTCAAAGTCAAGTTTGTTTTCTGTGCCTTTTTAAATCTTTTCTGCTCAGAGCAGCACCACAAATAAATATTTAGTGTGCCAGTACATTGCTAAATTATTCATGCTTTAAATTCATAAATGGGAAAGACAATCTTCCTGGCTTTACACGCTCTCCTGGAGAAATGTGTTATTCATTGGTGATTTTAATTTCATATGCATCTTATTTGTCAGTCAGCGCAAAGCAGAGTTGGAACATAGGGGGAAAACTGACAAAACATTTTAGAGGTATTTAATTTCACCCTACTTCTTTTCATTAATCACCAAAAAAAAAAGGTGTCAGTTAGAGTTACATGAAAACACTTTCAATGGTTTTAATGCTCACAAAATTGAGACACCTGATTAAACCGGATCAAAGCGGCACCATTTAATTTTGCTGTGGTGACACGTAAGAGCCCTGTGGAAGGTGCACACCGAGGCAGGAGCTGTCCACCCACCGAACTGTGCCTGTGTGTCACATGAGGTGGGAGTCAGGGAAATGGGAAATCAAGGGACAGCCACTAAATGAAATGCAGGGGTCAGATGCAGTGACCTGTGCATGGTGGGCTCCAGAGGGCTGATGGAAGCTGCAGTCTGTGTGCCATGGGGATTAAACAGGATCAATGAGCACGAAAGTGATGGTGCATCCCGTGCCAGAAGGGCACTGTGATATTATCTCTAAATTATTCCGCTACCAATTAAGTTCTTTTTACAGGTAAAGAGTTCTTGTTTATTCACTTCTAGCAAATGACTCCTGTAACCCAACCTGAACAAGAAAAATAAACTGGGACAATCATCTCAGAACTATCAGCAAAACATCTGATCTGTTAATGCTGCCAACAGGATGAGAAACCCCAGCAGTCAAACTGAGTTATTCCTGGCAAAAGGTGTCTACCTACTAAAAGGAAGAAGAAGAAAAGGGGCAAAAGAAAGGAGAAAAGGGCCAATATGTATTCAGAAGGGATTAAAGTTCTAGATAAAATATGAAATAAGCATTACATTTCTTGTTTTAGTAAGAAGAAAGAGGCAGGATCGCTTGTAAAGCCCAGGCAATCAGAGTAATGGAGCACAGGTAGAAGATTAAAGTCACATCCCAGGTAAAAGCCAAGTCCAGGGATCTCAGTATAGCCAGGGTACTGAAAAATCCCTAGCCCAGAATAATGGGGAAAAACCCAGCACATAAAATCCAATCCAAACACCAGGAACTATAAAAAGCTTGCTGGATTGGGAATAGTCCCACAAGAAAAACAGCATGGCTGGGGGGAAGAGGGAATTCAGCATGGAAATAATCACTGAGAGCCAGGGACTTTTCAGATGATATTTCCAGTAATGGCACAGCATGGCAGGCATTTTCCCACAGGAACAAACAAATCCTTGTCTTTAATACTTCCCTACATATCTTCAGACCACTGCACTCTAAAACAAAAAAGATGATTTGAAAGAGGTGCTTAAGACTTGCTGTGCAATTCTATGAGACAATAAGTCTGATCTCCTCTCACTCTAAAGTCATTTAGCTTATGTTTAACTTGTTTGGTTTAAAAAATGAAGGAGAGATATGATCATTCTGTAAAACATGGGATGATGGATTGGGTATAAACCCTAGAGGGAGGACTATTAAAAGAAATGCTGGAACAAGGGCTAAGCTGTCAGCAAATTTGGGCTGAGAATCATATGGCAGTTTCTGTTAGAAGAGTGAGGATTTTGAATGCCTTGCTGAAATGGAGGGAAGGCAATGTAGACAATCTCAAAAGAGAGTTTGTCAGATTATAAACAGGATTTACAATGCTCACAAAGGTGAAAGATGTCTGTACTTGATGACCCAGAACCAACCAAATTCTTTTTGTAACTAGTTGTTTGAGGGCTCAGAGTGGAAATGAAACACAAAATTGCATTGTTTTTGTGTGAATTAGGAAGTTTCTAGAAATCCTGTTTGTCATCCTTGCTAAATAACACTCCATACCTACCAGACAGGAGCATAATCTTCAAGGGCATCATCCTCAAAAGTTCGTAAAGTGCTGCCCACCAACTGGCCCCTGAAGCCCTGAGCTTGACCAAGGTAGTACCAGAAATAAGAAAAGGTGCAGATCTGTCACTACCTGAGTTAATAAATCCTGTGGGAATGCAAGATAGGTCAGCTGGACCTCAGCCTGGGCAGCTTTGCTGCTGGCATCTCCCACAGGGCTGCCCTGGGCTGTGTGTGGTGCCAGAATGGGTCACTTCTGGCCCTTGTCTTCCATCCTATCCCACAGTTTAACATGCCAAATCTGAGGATACTGAGGCACAAAACCAGCAGTGAAATCACTCTTCGAGTTTTGAAGTTGTTTCTGGAACGAAGCACCTGTGTTTTAGGCTGCAAAACCTTGACCATGAGCATGGCCATTCAATGTTTGCTTGTGTTCAGTTTGTTCAGCTCCTGTCCATGAGGCCCAGCCACAGTGATCCCCAGTGATGGTTTGTAGGGTCCCACAGGTCCTGGACACAGCTGGTCACCACATCCCTGCTACCTTGGCAAACCTTTCACCAGGGGCAGGAATGAGTGAGGTACACCTGGGACTGAGACCTTCCTGTGGTCCAGAAAATTTGGAAACTCTTCTCCAAACTCTGTCCAATAAAAAAAAAAAATCTTATTTTGAGATGCTTGGGCAGGTGGGTTTACTTCAGATTAATCTTACAATATTAGTTTCAGAAATAAGCCTCTTGTTCCCAAGACCAGGACCCAGAAACTTTGTTCAGTTAGTTGGAGGGTGTTTTGCCATATCCCTACCAGGTGAATCTGTGGTCCCATTTCTGTCACTGCCCTTCACATGATCATTTCAGTAGTGACTGAAAAAGCATTCACTGGTAATGTAAAAAAAAAAGTTGCATAAAGAGATCCCAACTAGAGAGCAAGACCTCTAAAAACTCCTAACCTTGGCAGAAGGTTTTAAAAGGTCCTGTCACTGAAAACTATAACCTTTGAGAGATGAGAGATGGGATTATTTCACCAGGAAGGTAATTGCTCCCACAGATGTTGCCCTGGGACACTCCAGGTAGTTTCTTTACAGTATTATCCATCTTTCCCAAGTCTTTAGAAAATGATTGCAATTTAGGATTAAGGAGGGTGAACTGGGTGTAGTTTTGATGAAGATGTAGAAATCTCATAGAAAGATTCATTTTATCTGATGGTTAGAAATATCCATTTTAGCCAGCAGTCAATGCTTTTCCTATCTGCTTTTCACAATGGATGAATGTTCTAAATGCAGGTCTCAGGCAGCAAAGGAGATATGTTAAAACAAAATGAGGTTATTAGATTGTGCCCTTAAGTTTTACCCACAAATCAAGAATTAGCCAGACTACCAAGTCAGGTAGAAGAAGCACAATTTTTTTTGTTTAGTATTTATGTTCTTCACTTGAAAGTCTGTGTTAGTGATAGTGGGGGGGGGAAAAAAGTGGAAACAACATAAAGTTTGTGATACTTCATATCCTGAACCAAGGATTGGCTCACTGGGACAAAGGCACTGAAAGAAAACTAGCTCATATTTTCCTCTGGTGCAAGGAAACAATGGCCATTGGGGTATGATAACTGATGGCTTAGGAAATTCAAATAATATCAAATTTAAAAAATTAAAAACCTAAACGTTCAAGCTCTTACCGTGCAGGGACTGACAGAGACAGATCTGAATGCTTCCAAGGAGAACATATCTAAGCACTCAAAAACAGTGCTGAAAAGTGTTTCCCAACCTCCAAACTCTACCTGCTTTTTACCATTCCTCCTCCTTTCTACACCCTCTTCCTTGGGGAATTTAAAGGAGCCCTCTCTATTAAGCCAGTGGAGCCAACACAAAAGCAGACTGATATGTGAGCATTTGCAGCTTTCAAAGAGAACAAAAAAGTTCTACCTGACTCTAGAAAGAGAGCAGATAAAAATAATGGTGAAGTTAAATATGGAAATAGCAGGAGATTCTGCTGACTTAAAAGGGAATATTTTTAAATATTTTTGGCACAGTTAAAGGGTGCCGAGTTTTAGAAAGATGACTTGAGGGAAATTGGGAAGAATGCGAAGTTTTATGGTTAACCCACTTTCTAAAAGCTGCAATCCAAATTCCAGCACTCGGTAAAACCCTTTAAAAATGACCTGACTTGTGCCTGGGCATGACCCCAGCAGACCTACCTGCCCCAAGCCCACCTGCGTGGCTCAAGCTCTGCAAATAGTACTGTGACCCCAGCTTGGTTGTGGCTGGGACAGCAATGGCTGCATGTGGCTTTACCAACAGTAAAATATATTTTCTGTTGTCATTTAAAGGCTACTCTGTCTGCTTGTAGAGATAAGCCAGGTTTTGGCTGCTAACACACCCCCAAGGCAAATTGCTGTAGTCAGAGCTCAGTTTCCAGCAGAGATGTGGCTCTGCCTCGTGCTTTTAGTGGTCTAAGATACACAAGGATGACTCAGGGCAGACAAGCCCCACCAGGCACGCTGACAAGAAGCTCATATCTGCCATGCTGACTCCAAGGTGGTCAATTTGAGTCTGTATCTTTGAAATACTCAGTCGAAATCATGTTTTCCTACTGTTCTAGAATCTCCTGGGTTTATAAAATCGGAACAATCCAAAGTTCTTTGGCTCCTCAGATGTGAAGCTGTACAGAAACTCACAAAATACAAAATAGAGTTTTGTGTTAACTTGCTTCTTTGTTGGTCATTTTTACCAATACCAAGAGTCAGTCCAAGGTTAAAGCTTCATAATTCATCAGTAAGCAGTCCAGTCACATCCCCAGTAGATAATTTTCCTATTAAATTCCAAAAGCACTATGAAAAGTTGAGTGTAGAGGAGGGGAAGGTGATTATCCTGTCTGCAGGAAGCCAAAGAATTTGTGTTCCTGAAGTAGACAACAACTCAAAAAGCTGCAAAGTCATCGGGAACAGCAAGCATATGTTCTTCAGGTGAATACAAGTGTTAGAACATTTTGGGGGAGGAGCAGAATTGCCCAAGGCTCCCTGGCTTTGCAATCTGTCAGGGAGAAGCTTCATCAATAATTTATTAAGAGAGGAATAGTTTGCAAGACAGCACCTCACAGTTAGTGGGAACAGATGCACTGCAGTGAGAGGACCCAGCTGCACTCAYGGCTGCTTGGGGACGTGTTTGATTGCAGGTCCTGGCATTGTCCTGCCTGAAGGGAAGACAGAGAGGACAAAAGTGTGGGGAAGGCTTCACCCTCCTTGTAGGAGCCACTCTGGGCAGGACAGACCCTTCCTCTGCTCTCCCTTATCCCAAACCCATGGYTTGGAGAATCTGGTGCAGCCTTGGGGGAGGTTTCCACACCACACTCTGTCCTGAAAACTGAGAAAACTGTGGGAAAACTGAGACTGGAGTTGCCATATTTTCATGACTGTCAGGGACTGGGAAATCTTCAATCCCACACTTTGGTGCACATCACTGACAGTAAGCTCCTCACTGCTCCATACAGCT
Source organism: Mixornis gularis (assembly GCA_003546035.1). NCBI lineage: Eukaryota > Metazoa > Chordata > Aves > Passeriformes > Timaliidae > Mixornis > Mixornis gularis. The sequence goes on from QVAJ01000007.1 coordinate 8,008,396, forward strand.
GCTCTGTGTCCTTGTTAGAGGRTGAAGGGGCCTCAAGACTCTACAGCAGCAGATTTGGAGGGTCACTTGTATCCCTGTCTGACAGCCCCGGTCCTTCTCTCTGCTCTAAGGACACCAACACCTATGTGGAGTCAGCAAAGAGTCCCTTCTTTTCCCYTCAGCAGCAGCCATGGCATTTTGCCTGGCCTCTGAGTTTAAAGGATAAGAAAAAATCTTGCCATTTTGGTGGAGGGTTGATTTCCTGCTCTACCACAGACTTCCTGTCTGCCTTTGGGTAGCTGCCCTGCACCATCTGGGACCTGTCCCAGCCAACAGATTCTGTATGCGAGTACCTGCTGGCAGAAAGGGAAAGGGAAGATAAGATTTTATCTCAGGGGAAAAAGAACAGTCACCAAAACCAAAGGGGCAAACCCACAACCTCCCCCGACCCTGCACAGATCAGCCCTGATGGTGTCACACAACAGCTGCATCAGCTGGTGCTGAGCACATGGAATGGGACCACAATAAAAAAATACCAATCAGTTTAAATGCCTGTTCCTACAGCCTACTATCCCAGGTAACTCCTAGGTAACTCCTGGGTATCCCAGGTAACTCCTACCAGCCAGGACTGCTCCCCACAGGAAATACTTTGACATGGGATGGTCAATGGAGGTGTTGGTGCTGTAGATAGGAAGATATGAGAATTCGGGGAGGTTGGAGTGGTCAAAGATAAGAGTTTAGACTAGTAATGAGGGCTTCTAAATGCACCCACGTGGGACAGAGGTGGGAACTTTGCAAAGCACTAAAATGGAGTCAGTGCTGGGAGACAGGGAAGGGCAGAGGATCAAATTTCAGGAAAGAAATACAGAAATGCAGCAAGGACTGCAGGCACTCAAGGGCAGCAGCAGCTACTTTGGATCAGATCAGATCTATCAGTTCAGGAAGTCTCTGAAATTGGATCAGGTCATACAAAGCCTGCCCCTTCTTCCAAGCATGAAATGGAAATTCTGTATTTTCATTGCCGTGAAATTTGCATTGAGCTTTGTCTGCTTAGGAGGATAAATGCTTGTTACTTCTCTTCAAATGTCGTACCCCTTTGGAGATAAACACTGAATAACTCTGTGGGAACTGAAGCTCACAGCTTCCCTCTTTTGTAGCAGAATCAAAGTGCCTGACCCGAGTAGGTGTTAAGACTCTCACTGTGCATGTCCTTTTCAACAGGAATTTAAAATGTTCTGTGTTTCTTGGGATCTGGTCTGAAACTCAGTTTTAAGCAGAGAAGCAAAAGACTGCAGAAATGTAGTTTGATAGTGACCCAGAGGAGATGACATCCCAGGGAGGGAAGGAAATGCCACAGGCAGGAAGCAGCACTGTGTTTCCATCCTCATTTTCCGGAATGCAGAGAGCTGTGTCCCATAATAAATTAGCTTGCTATTAATTTAGGATAATGAAAATGTCTTTAAGTAAGTGTGTTTTGAGGCAGTCTAACCAGTCCCAAATTTTAGACAAAGTGGTTAAAAAATATATAATATGCCTGAAAAACAGAAAAAATGTTTTAAAGGGGAAAAAAAGGCAACATCTAATGAAGTTTTAGGGATTTGCTCTGTAGTACCACATAGTACTCTTCTGAATGAAGACTAATTGATTACTTTTTCTATCAATAGTGGGTTAAACCATACAAACACAACTATGCCACAACAACTAGCATGAAAATTGAGGAAATTGAGTAATACAAAATATTTTTGTTGTTTTTATGACAGACAACAGTCTTACGAATCAAAATCACAAATTATTTTTTAAACACAATGGTTAACTTACAAGAAGAACAAACTTTTATTTGAGATGGAGATCTCTGTGGCCTTCTATTCTGACCCTAGCAGTGGGTTGGGTTATTTTAAAGATTTTTTAGGCTAAGGACACAGGGTAGTTTTTGTTATCATTGCTTTCAGTCCCTGCAGCTGGGCCAGAAAGGAGGCAAGAGACCAGCACAAATCAAATACCTGCACTCAGCACACACAGAGAGCCACTGCAGGAAGTGATTTTCAGAGATCTGGGCAGACATGGATGTGTTGGGAAGGGACACAAGGCAAAGTCTGATAACTGATCAGGAGAGTCGTGTTCCCTGTAGGCTCCTACTGCAAAGTTTTGTTGCTTGAACACAGAAAGTGGAGAAACTGCTATTGTCATCAGTAAGACAGTGAGGACAAGTTGAGTGGTGCCCTTTAAGAATCTGTGTCTCAGTTCTTATCCTCCAACCATTCAATCTTCAAATAAACCCTATCACTGGAATGGCAGTGTAACTGCTGATGAYCTGGGGCTTTTTGTCTGGACACCACCTGGAGAGGAAATCAGCATCACCACATTGGCTAGCAAGGAGACCATGCTGGCAAAATTTGTGGTGTAGAAGCCAGGATGTTAATAAACACAACTCATTATTCCAGAAGTTATGTCATTTTCTTGGGGAGTAATTATCAGTGACAAAGGAGTCCTTCCTTTTTTCTTTTTGTATTTTCCCATTTCCATGGAAAGAAATTCAGATTAATTACCAAATGTCTCTCTAACTCTTCTAAGACTTTCATACAAATGACTGTAAAAAGAGGGAGAGCAACTTTTTACATGGGCAGACAGTGATAGGACAAGGGGGAAAGCTTTTAAACTAAATGAGGCAAGATTTTGATTAGAAATGAGGAGGAAGTTTTTTAATAAAGTGTGTGGTGAGGCACAGGAACATGTTGCCTGGAGAAGCTGGGATCCCTGGTAGTGTCCAAGGACAGCTTGGATGGGACTTGGAGCAACCTGGGATAGTGCAGGGTGTCCCTGCCCATAGCAGAGAGGTGTCATTAAGGTCCTTTCCAACCCAAGCCTTTCTATGATTCTATGACTTTTTTGTACAAACTGCTCAGGTCAGAATTCAAAACAAGGACRAAGTTTACAACTGTTCAATGCCAGAACAAGAAGCAGCTGCTCACTTCCAGCAGCTGTCACCTTCTGCTTCTCAAGCGTTACTCCTCCCTCTAAGTGCTCCCTCCAGGTAAGCAGAAAGATGTGTTCACATCCTTCCAAGTAAAGGTTGTGACACCACTGGCAGCACAATTCATAAGAATCACTGAAAATAAGGCTTGGCCTATTCAGTCTCAATACCTTTAAAGTCATTGCCTTACAAAAGCAAATCTTCTCTCCTGTTTTTCCTGTGGGACCATCCAAGAAGCCCAGTTATGGTCTCAGCTGGGTGGGATGGGGTTCAGACAGACTTGGCAGCTCTTTGCATGTCACAGAAGGGACTGACCTGTTTCCACAGGATGATAATCTTTTTTAACTAGGAAAATCTTAGGATATGTCTGTAAATATACTCTGAAATGCTGCAGAAAACAAATATAAATTAAAATAATGAGCCTGCTTTGGCCATCTTTAGTAGCTGTCTATGTAGTGAGACAGCCCAGCTGTTAGGGGGTATTAGGGGGGCATTTGAATGGGCCACTGATTTCAGTTCACAGAAGGAAAAGCTCAGTGTCTGCCCCTGTAAGTGACAGTTATAGATTTACTAAAGGCTGAAATAATTCAGATATCAGTCGCTYATAAATATCCCAGTACTATGTGGGCAGTTGCTAAATTAGATTTTGAAACTTTTTATTTTCTTACTAAGATAGATGCATCAAGGAGAGTTCTGTTATTAAGCTGAGGAAGAAAGTAACCTTTAATTTGCAGATCTGCCAAGGGGCTATTTGTAACACTGAATTATCCCTGTAGGTCTCTAAATGAAATTGTATTTCCCTTTCATATGACATTATTCAGATAACTAATAACTTCTCTGTACCTAAATTAATACACAGTCCAAGCCAAAGGCCACCAGGATGGCTGCATGGCCAGACCCAAGCGTGGTGTAAAGAGGTGGAAATCTATTGAATTCTAATCACCAGGGCTGCATTTCTGACCCAGAGAGTCATGAAGGTTTAGTGAGTTATGGTAGCAAGTTGTTTGTAAGCCTCAGATACTGGATTAAAGACCAGAGGTCTTAGAATTGATGGAGTGTGAAGTTTTTTAGTAATCATAAAAGCAGTATTTGTCCCACGGTTTATTTTCTCTACTTTGCACACCTCCTCCTCCCCACAGCAGGCACATAAACCAGAGCATCTCTTACAACTACATACCTGCCTTCATGCCTCAGTGATTCATTGTCTTCTCCCACTCAGCTCTTTGGGACGTACCCTTGGAGGTCAGGATGCTCAGGGATGTACTCCCTGATGGATGACACACTTTCAGGGCTGGGGGGAAAGATTTTCAGATTACTTCAAAAGATATCACATCCTAAACTCAGTCAGACAGTGCTCAAACACTGCCACAAGAGCCAAAAATCCTCAGCTGAGGATTGTGAATAACAATTCATGTGAAGATTAATTCCCTACATGCACGGGTGGCATCACCCATTCCTCTTTAGTGTAGAGGAGTGCAGGGCAAAAAGGGATTTCCCAGGTCATTGTATTTTCACCCTGCCTGTTGCAGGCAGGCAAAGTATGGGCCATCTTCAGAATAATCTGGTTTTGTACCCTGATCCCGTCCAGAAACTGCTCCAGAGCCTTGCTCCTCTGATGGTTAGAAATTTCTAACTAAAGAGTATCCCCAGCTAGTCTGTGTGTGTGTGTTCCACCTGTATTGATCTTTTCTCTTTCTCTTTCTTTCTCTTTCTCTTTCTCTTTCTCTTTCTCTTTCTCTTTCTCTTTCTCTTTCTCTTGTGTCTCCATCCTGTGCATTTGCTCATCAACCACAGATTTATTGATGGTTTCCATATACTTGCTTGTCTTCCTTTTACCAGTCTGTAGAAGTTTTACTCTTCACTTCCCTTTTCATAAGGGACACTTTCTTGCTCCTACCCACTCTACTTTTCTGCTTCCTGTTGTCCATCCCACTTGAATATAAATGGCCAGAATTTTATATTTACATTTTATGTAGAAAAATGTTGCAATTCCTGATGCCTGACCAATGCCCTACACAGTGATGCCATTACTTGCCTACCTCTACTGGATGTGTTTGTGCCAGTGCAGCATACCAAGTTATTTATCTTTTCATAGCCATGGTGTCTCCTAGTCACCTCGTGAAGGAAGATATCTATCTTTCCTCACCATTTCTTCTTTATTTGTCTGTTAAGTGATCTTGCAAGGATTATTGAAAAAGATTGTCAGTAACTGCCCTGAGACTGTCATAGCTCCTGTCAGCTCCTACAGCTTCCTTTGTCATTTCACTGTACAGTTCTTGCTCTGCTCCTCATGTTTTCTGCTTTTACTTACAATTTCCCACGTGGCACTTTCTTAAATTTTTGTGGTTTTTTTTTTTTTTAACCAGGTAAATCCCATGGATAAAATCTCTTTATCAGAGAAAGGTATCCAGCAGCATGACATGCTGTCCCTTTGATAAACCTGTGCTGTTTTTTAACCTGAGTTAAAAAGTAAACYGGATTCAACTTTCTGCTCACCTCCACGTCTCTGATTTTTCCTTGTTTTCACACTGATTCAAAGACTTTTGGTACAATTGCAATCAGATTATTGATGTTTAATTGTCTCTATCTCTGTGTTTTCCCAGTTTCTTTTATTATTTTTCCCTCAAGGACAGCAGTATTCTCCAACAGTCAAAACACACATTTATAGAGTTACTGTTCTGAGTGCAATTTCACCCTTTTGACTTTTGGTATTGTGAGACATGATACTCCAGAGTGTCCAAGCACATTAATCTCCTTATGTTCACTGTTACCTCACATTTAGCACTGCATTTTCCATCCATGCATTCTCACTGGCCAGCACACTTTTACTTTCAGGTCCAGCCTTCTCCATTTTTTTGAAAGGTGATGCTAGGCAAACAGTTGGGTTTTAATTTTTTTTTTTTTTTTTTAATCCTTAAATATTAATGAAACCTTCTTCTTTTCTCATCCACACTAAACTTGAGATCCAAGGGAAAGTCTAGTGGTCATCACAACACAGAAAAGAGAGAAGGGACAATGTCCAAAAACCATTAGGAAGGCAATGCTACATTTAAATGTAATTCTCTCTTGCTGAGAACTGTCCTGTTTTACAGATGAAGGATGATCTACCCACGTAGGATTTCATTACCTTTCCTTTGATATATCAGCACATTCAGTGTTACAGCCCTCCCACCTGTCTGCTTTACTTTATTGTCTGCCATTACCTTGCAGTGCTAAGTGCAGCCTGAACTGAGCTCCTCACAGCACACACCTGTCATTCCAGAGGTCCATAAAGTGCTGTGCCTAAGAGGCTGCCTGAATAAACCATCAGAATGTAATAAAGATGACTGGAGTGCAATTACAGCTGCTAACTCAGCTTTGAAAATGACATCTTAAGTCAAGAACATCCAACAAATAGACAAACCATAGGCTGCATCTGGGAAAGCTTTGACTCCTCAGCAAACCCTGCCCTGGCTCTGTGACCTTGGGCCAATTTTTTACCTCTCCAGGCGTCCCTTTCCTCCCATACCTTGTCTCTTTAGTCTGCTGGATCTCTAGGGGCAGAAGTGAATTTTTCTTTCTTTTCTTTTCTTTTTGTTGCCTGATGCTTCTCACAACACAAAAAGTATACCAACCTCCTCAGGTTCTGTTTCCGTTTCAATCCTCCACCACCACATGAAAGCTGAGCTATTCTCTTCCTGTCCTGAGTGTTGTCACAAGCAGATGCACACCTGGGAATGTGTGACATAGGTGGGAGCGGGGCAAAGGAGCAAAGTGGCTGGATCCTTTACAAGCCCAAACTGGAACTTTATTTGAACTAAACCTCAGCAGAGCAGGAGCATCTTTTTCGTTCTTTAAAGGACTGTGCCTTGAGGCCTTGAGGTAGAGCACTTACTTCTTTCAGCATCATGCCAGAGGATTTACAGTAGAGTAAGGTTTCCTGACTCTCACAAGGAAGAGGTATTCATATCTTCTTTCTAAATTGCTTAAACCCCTTCAAATCTGCTACCAAATTCCCTTGGCTGATGCTGCCCCTTTCCCACTTTGTCTGTCTTTGCCAATGAACATCACAACATGCTACAAACGGCCCAGGTCCTGGGAAGGTGCATCTGTGCTGATGTTTCTCATCCTCTGGCAGCTATTGACACCCTGTAAGATGTTAGAAAGTCCTTCTTGAAATGATTATCAGAAATAAAGCCCAAATGCATTTCTTTTCCTATGTGTGGAATTGACCAAAAACTCAGCATGAGAGCAATAAGTAATCACTGCACAATGGCCTTATTTTTATTTCTTTATATATAAAATGCATTGTAACACTAGCTCAGGTGATACCTGAGGGAGGTTTTTTCCCAGAAGCTTTCACAGTTCTTTGATTGAAATGCAAGTCAAGATGTCTTGACCTGTTCCACATGCCCTGCCTATGGCTTTAGCTGCCTAACAACGTATCTTCCCACCTGAGCTATGTATTCACTCCCCTGTCTTCTCCCTGCAGAGAGAGTCACCTCCCCACACTCTCTGCTTTTCTTAGGAGAAAATCATGAACAAGTGTGAGGAAAGCAATGACTAAGGAAAACAAGAGCAGCCTTTGAGCATGGGTTGGCTCAACTCTAACTCAGCTGAAGTCCTTTGAATGCTGAGAATATCTACCAAATACTACATTTTGCCAAATGAGCTCTATCTGCTGTGAACAGGTCTGTCCAATGCATGTTGGTGGCAACGTGAAACTTTTACCACTGCTAAAGCACATTTTCAGGTACAGCAGGGTGTGGACATTGCATTTTCAAAGGCAAAAAGCTTCCCTTCTTCATGTCATTGCTTTTCAATAGATTACTGAGAACTCACCAGTGTTAAACTTCTGGGGCCGCTTTCTGACACAGACGTGTGAGATTTCCTTCAAAAGTCGTTAGCAAGGTTTGAACCCCTGACCTGTGGAGCTGAACACAGACCTACGCCTCTCAAACTCAAAGCTGAACTTCACCAGCTGCATTAGACTCTTATCTTCTTAGACAACAGGGATGCATGACGTACACTTTGAAGGCACCTGCAAGTTCTCCAGAAGCCAACTATCCGAGGGCGAGGACTTGGCCTCTCAGCATTTTGTGGATTTCCTCGCTCATACCAGTCAATTAAAACACAGTGACATTTGCTACAATGCTCCCTTTTCCAGCTGTCTTTTAGGGTTTTTCAACAGGCTTTGGTGCCCAGCAGGAGCTCTAACGGGAGCAAGTTTCTGACATTTTAAATTCAACTCCGTGACACTTGCCAGAATGACCCTTCTGAAGTCAGTCACGTAATGCTCCCCTCATCCACCTGTCCAAGCAGGTCTGACTTGAGTGAATGCTTCTGCTGACAGGGTAAGTTTTCTTTGGTAAATTTACAACACGTGTAGTGTTTATCAATGAAGATTGAACAGAAGATGAACTCAAATAAAACATTTTCCACAACCATAAGCCAAAAGAGAGAGACAGAAAGAAATAAAAAGAAGAGAAAGACATCGACTTTGTCACTTAGACCAAGTCCAGTAGGAGTATGACAAAGGACAAGGATGTTTTGAGCTCTGAATATATCAAAGTGGGCTGTAGAATGACACTGGGACACTGCAGTCAGGAGCACCCACAAGTGAGTTGTTTGGTTCAGGTTTCCAGAAGCATTAAAATACTGAACGTGGAGGGTAAGAGAGAAGAAAAAAATGCAGAAATAAAAAACTCCACCATGTTTTCATGCCTGCCTGACTGGGATGATGGTCCCAAACTATGTGGACACCCACTGAATGTTCTCACAAAGGTAGAGATTATTCTATTTAATGGTACACTTCCCAAATATTCACTGGGGTCCTCTTCAGTGCAATTCATTGCTCAGCCATGTATCAACTTGCTTGTACCTTCTCTCACAGCTAAGCCAACTCAAAAGGATGCTTTGCTGCCAAGAAGGTTCACCCTCTGAACAGAGACTCAAACCTCCAAGCTGTGGAGCCAGGGGTGGTCTGGAGAGGGAGAGGAGACTCTACCTTACCTTGATTTGCTCCTGTTGCTGACAGCCTGGTTGTCCTCCTGTTTGTATAGCAGAATATTTCACATAGGCAGGAATGGTGCTGGTACAAACTGAGCTCACTGGGCCCAGCTCCAGAAGACTTGAAGGGTCTGTCCTCTGCCTCTCTGCGTGGTCACTCTYGAGACACCAAGATTGATCACAATTTAAGAAAGTGCTGCTGCTTGTGCCTCAATCTCTCCTCACTTTGTCTCAAGCAGTACTTTTATCTTTGCTCCACAGCAGGGCAATCACTTCTGGCACAGAGAAGAAAAGTTAGGGGCTGAACTGGACACATAAAACAGGAGAGCTAATTGATTGGAAAGTATTTAGCAAGATATTCCTTGTAAAGAACTGATGAGTCAACAAGACCCCTTTGGTCTTTCTTTTTTCCTCAAAACCATAGTTCAATTTTGCTGGAGAAGATGAGAAATCAAAATCTCCAATCAGTATCTGAGTAGGGGAGGGAGACAAAAATCATTGTCTTCCCACATGTGCTCATGTGCAGTTGCTTCTCAGAGTGGGAGTGGACAGTGAGGGGAGATTGAAAGAGTCCTTTCCCTCCTAATGAGCAGAGCATCCACATGGAGTTCAGGAGAGTGACTTGACTACCAAACTCTGCTCTCCCAAGGCTGCTTTGCTCCCTGACCTCCCCTTCCCCATTTCTCACGAAAAATAAATAAGCAAACACAATCATTTTGGTAGGTCTCCAATGCACATGGGTTTGGCACAAAGAACTCCTTGAAGCTTCAACATTTTTCACAAGACAGGAAAATGGATTCACACTCACTTCTGATGACACAAACCATTTTCTGCTATGAACAGCCAGTGTTTAAACTACCTCTGAACATCCATCCTTCAGCCAGTTCCTGAAATATGTTCCCCTTCAAATGTGCTTCTGTTGGGTTTCTGATTAGCCTGCAGAGGCTAATCTACCTCATGAGAATTTAATTGCTTAGGGTGTTGGTACATAAGAACTACTGTGCACTAATGACCAAATGAAAGACATTTTATTCAGCATGAAATGCTGTTTTTATTATTCCTTTTAATCATTTGAGTAGACTTGATGATAAGAGGCAGAAATATTCTCAAACATCCAAGAATAATTAATCTTGTTTGTTTATGCAGGGAAAATGGATAGATTTGTGTAATATAAAACAAGGGGCAAGGAAAAAGTAATTTTACACAAATGTCTTATTATTTAAATGCTTACTTCTGCTTCACATGATTGAAGAGGACAAGGAGATCAGAAAAATGAAAATAGTTTTTAAAAACTAAACAATCCTTCCAACGCTCTCCCTTCTGTTTTCTTTCACACACAGGAATTGCTCACAGACAACTTTGTGGCAATTTTAATTACTTTTATTAAGCCTCTGAGTGAGGGGAGGAAAGACTCACCCACCAGGGAAAGCTGGCGAGTACAGAAATAACAGAGGGTCAGACAGATTTCACCCAACTGAAATGTTTCTTTAGAAGGCCACTGAACTTTTTCAAACAGTAATCTACTGCTTGGAAACAGAGAAACACACCCCCACTGCACAGCCAGGGGTGCTGCCATGGGAGCACCCCATGTGCAGGTGCACTGTCACAGTCTGAAAACTGGAACACATATGAACCTCCCTATTGGAGCCAGTGCTCCTGAAAAAATACTGCCACATCTTATTTTTTGGCCAACCTGTCCATACATGGAGGCTGTTGTCCGGCACAATGAGGTCTTGCTTCTGGCTTACTCAGTGTCTGGCAGGTGAGTGGCTGAAATGAGCAAAGATGTCTCAGATGACAACAGGTCAGACATAATTCAGGATCAGTCATAATTCAGAGCAGCCCTGCCTCTGCTGCAAGCTTTGTCTTGTGGATCCACATGGATATAACAGGAATTTGATATTTGATGCCAATTAGCATCTTTCCCTCAGAGATGTTTGGCTTCCATGAGGAAAGGACAGGCAAAATCAGCTGTGTGTTCCAGAGCAATTTTCTATCAGGGAAGGCTTTTCAGTGCTCTCAGAAAAGGGCAGCACGAAGAACAGGGAGGAGAAAAGCTTCAGCTGGAACTGGCTGAGAATATTAGCAACACTCAGTACTGAAAACTCTTCCGCTGACAGCAGCTACTAATAACTGGTTTTCTTCTGAGGTCACACCGCTGTCCTTCAGTAAAATGAGTTCCTACAGTGGCAGTCACAGCAGGGAGGACAGAGACACCCACGTTTTGCAGAAGGTCTCTGCTCATCTCACGCCTCAGTGCTAAGCCTTGTCTTGCACCGGGAGTGGCAAAAGCCAAAAGGACCCAGGGAGGTTTAATTAAGACACATCCCTGGCCTATTTGCACTTGAAGACACAAAAGGGCCTCAAGCTGGGATTCTCCAGCACCTCCTGCTGAACAGTTGTGGAGTCCTCCCATACTGACTGATAAGTGTGCAAACTACTGTAAAGAACTAAGGAAAATCAAGGCACAGCTTTCTCCCGTTCAATTCAATGGTTCTGGCTCACTCACCCCTCACAAGTCCCTGTAGGAATGCACCCCCACACCCGAGCAGGTGTTTCCATGTAAGGAAAGGTTTAAGATGCACCCCTTGCTGTTCCTATAAGTTAAAGGACCCAGAAACTTTGATGCTCTTTTCCCAGTAATTGGCCAGGTGTCAGGCAGAGATGCCAGTTGGATGCCTGGACCTGCACCTCAAAACCTGTTGCCAATTTCATTGGGCAAGGGGCCAAAAAACCCACCTGGACCATTCAGTACTTAAAAGACTGCACAGAACTGCTCAGCGCTTTTTTGGGCTGCCTTAGCAGTGCAGGAGTTCTCTCTGCACTGTGTTCGGCTTATATTTCTTTGTTTGAAACTGTTATTTTTGTCATTATTAAAACCTTTTATTTTACAAAGCAGGTCCCGAGAAGTTGTTTCACTATTATTAAGCCACTCTGGGAGGCTGCAGGTCAACCCTCAGACTTGATACATCTTCGCAGGGCTTGTTACAGCCTGGCCMTGTGTAAAACTGTGTCGGGTACCCTCCAGCCTTGTCCCTTGGAGACCTTTTCAACTGAGACTAAGAAAATAAAACCTGTAAACTCTCCAGCACCCATCTCTCTGCTGCCTTCCCTTCACAGAGGAACCAGGATTTACACTCGGCATGGGACAGGGRAGGACAAGAGCACCAGGACAGTTGCACCAACTTTTCAAACCCCAGTGTTTGAATTGAGAGGAAAAGGCTGTGCAGACATCAGTCCCAAAGCGGAGTGAACATGATGAGCCTTTGAGTGTAAAGGTTTAAACAAGGATTGGACCTTGTACAAGTCACAGTAACAAGTGGAGGAGCATTTTCATCATCAAGGACTGAATTCATGGGAAAGGGCAATCCTTAGCTCTCCATTTGTCTATCTGCAGTGCCTGATGAGATTTTCCATTCTTCCAGTAAAATGATCATGCAGTTTAAACATTCACTTAAAGTAATTCGTTGCTAGAAAATTTCAGACTGTTTAATTCTGCTTGATTACCATTTCCCTTATTGCTTCCATCATTATAGGTACAGCATGGATTTTATTGGTTTTAGGCAAATGAAAGACAAAAAGAGACGTATAAATCTTCAACTGCTCCCTAGTAGCTAACAACCTTTTTGTTTGGAAAGGCAGATAGAKATAGGGTTATTTACCCTTTTCCAAATATGACCAAGCAACWTTTGAAAATTAGAGCTCAGACTTTTCTGTTTGTTCTAATGTTTGATTAAACTGCCAGATAAACATTTTTCAGCATTGAAAATATACTTCCTTTCTACTTAATGCCATTAATATGAATTACTGTGTTTAAATTATCTTCAACTTTTTAATTGAGTGTGTAAAATATTTTTGGGTAGATATGCAACTTAAATGTCAATCCTTGTGTGCTACTTTGATTTCACTGAGCATTTAGAAAAGAATTTCTAGCATAATRTAACACAGGAAATTCAGTCATGATTTATGAAAAGCTTAATTTAACATTAATAGATGTACAGGAACCATTCACCCCTTGTCAATGCTGTATTCTTAAGGCAGAGCACAAAAAAAAAGTGCCTTGAAATACGCTTTGCAGTGCCRCAGGAGTAGAGAGAGCGAGATAGAGGAGGATTTCATCTTCACKGCTCAACATTAACTGCAAAATATTTAAAATAATAGAAATAAAATGCATTGAGCAGTCTCAGGTARGACAATCCAGCACACAAAAAATTTAAATGAAGTTCTGTCATCCTTGTTTCTGGGCACCTTCAGTTTGCTGCTCATACCCTGGAAGGGTATAAAAAGGGATGTGAAAGTAGTAAACAGAGCAGAAGAGTCCCTGTGACTGCAAAGTGCAGGAAAGACCCCAGAGTAGAGWGTGCAGGGGTGCAGCATAATTTCCTCCCTAAATGAGCTACATCAACAGTCTTCCCAGATAAAGAGAGAAAGAAATAATATGACTGTGCTGAGCTCAGAAGAGAATTTTTCCTAGAGAATTACTAAAAAGGCATTCACTTAACCTGCTACTAAAGTAAAATTCTATGAATACAAAAAATACAGAGTATATAATAATGTTATTATAATTTTTGGGTCTTTCTCCATGCCTATTGTGAACATGAGCTTGAGAAATTTGATATCATTTGTATAAATTTGTCTAAAAAACCCAGAGCTTTTCCTTCTTTATCTTATCAATATAACCTCCATGTTTTCCACAGACATACTGGCAGGCAGAGTAAAAACAGGTCCTTAAATGAGATTTACAAAGGGAAAGAATGATKAGAACAAGAAGAAAAGTCCCTCAGCAGATAATTTTTAATGGTCTCTGAACCAACAGGATTCTTGGTTGAGCAAGGCTGGGGAACCATGCCCAAAACCTGAGCTGGGAGACTATCAGGGTAATGTCCTCTGCAATGTCCTGAGGCCTGGATGCTGCAAAGGCAGGAGGGCAGCTGTTCTGGAGCACTGGACTCCATATCAAAGATAAGAAACTGCTATTTTTCACCAACTTTTATCCATATTGGGGTGGAGAAAGCTACTTACACTTCTCCCAGRTATTAAACCACTCTTGACACCCACTGCTGTGGCTGCTTTTATTAATGTATGCAAATATATCACAAAACGAACAGTCTAATTGCAGTAACCAGCCATGTTGTGAGACCATGAGCATTGTCCTGAGTTACCCACTTGCTGCTTGCCCAGGCTGCTGTAGGGAAGAGAACCTGCCCTCTTGTCAAATAACAGTCYCCTCCCTTCAATCAGTCCCATCCAGCCAAGGAGGAAGGTGAATTCCCAGCCTCMAAAACTCCAACTTTGCCTCAACTGTGCCTCAGGGCACTTAGCTGTGAGTCCCTCATCAAGTAGCTCAATGGGAGGGCAAAAAGTGATGTTGATCCTTCTAGACACATCAAAGCCAGCAAACTTCCACAGCCTTGTCTCTTCTGCTAGCCAGCCAAATCACTCCTTCACAAGCCCAAAGGGCACAAAAGCTGTGAAGATATTGTCCYTAAAAAACAGAAAGGATTTCCTTTTTCTTCCTGTCTCTCCAAAATCCTCTCCAGCCCTGATGTTCCTGGAGTCATTGTTGTTCTAAAGGCTTTTCCTCTCTGGTTCATTTTAGATCCAATTTGCTGCCTTTGTTCCTGCTATGAGGACTGTGCTCATCTATGGGGTCACATATTGCTGATCTTCTCATATTTTCTGTTGTTTAAAGGGTTGGGAGTCATAAGCCCTATTGCAGCTCTTACAAAAGGACATTCCTGTGACTTCTATCCAATGTGCTTTTTTCTTTAAATGAAGGGTGACATTAGGAAGCATTCTGCTCCATCCCAACCCCCTGAGCTGCTCACTGACTGCCATCCCCTTGCCACCCCCTGTATGCCACGCAGAGGTTTGATAGCCCAAAGGCTGAGCTTCAGACAGCAGTGCCTGTTAAAAGAGAATTACCTTTTTAATGAGTCCTTATCACTGGTAATTATTCTCCTCACAACTAGATGACAAGCTACTGGATGTAGGGTCRGGTAACAAAATTCTGCCTCATTAAAACCTCAAATGTTCTGACACAGCCATCATCTTTGTGTTTCTGCTACGAGCTGTAATTTCATTGCAATCACCAGGTTGGGTTACAAACCACAGAGTGTTACCCCCTGGAATTCATTTGACAAAAGAAAACCCTCCAAACCAGTGCATTCTTTTTGATAACATTCATGGCCATAACATGTTGCTGATGCAAACAATCCCAAGGCAACCTTCTTCTGCAGGAAGGTCACTGGAAGGCTGAGGCATGGACTGGTGCAAGAAGCAGTGAATGCAGAACTTGACCATTGCAGCAGCGATTTCCCCACAAGCAAAACCCACAAGCAAATTTAGAATTAGCTTATTTATTTGCAGCCAAGGCATCTTAAGCTGTTTTTTCTAAGGTTATAGAGGTTAAGCAGCTCTTTTCTGCATGTGTGTGCGCACCAGAGAAACTCTGTAAGAGTCCTGCTGCAACAAAACCAAATTCAACACCTGCAGAAATCTCAGAGATGTTTCAYGAAAATTGGCTGACAAAGGGAGCTTGTAAAGTACTAAAAGATGCAATGTGAACACACACTTCATTAGACACCAGACAGCCAACCACGAGATATAACCTGGAGGAGAGCAGGCTGCATTAACTCCCATGGGAACAGACMAGTGTGCTTTTAACAGGGAGCCCCTGACACCCAGCATCCTTGCTGCTTTTAGCATTAAGKACTTTGTTTCACAACAGTTTGGGAGTGATAACTGCACTCAGTGGTGTGACAAATCCTCCCAGAAACTGAAGTAATGTCTAACTTTTTAAATATTAATTTTGGAGAACGAGAATTTCGAGTGAGTTGCCCGCAGTAAGTGAAAGTCGGTGTTTTTCCACAGGCACATTTCATGGGAATTTTCAGCTCCATGCACAACTCCCATGTTGTCATTGACATTTGAAAGCCCTTGAGACTTAAGCATTAATCCTGGCTCATCTGCATCTGTGGGTTTTAATGTCAATTTATTTAAAGGTTTGTTCTACAAAGGACCCGTGATCTCCTCAGGAGTTTGAAAGCACAAGAGAAGATARGGACATTATTGGAAAAAATAATGATGCTGACAGAGGAAAATATTCAACAGTTAAATAATGACCTCACTTCCACTAAACTGAGACATAATTAAATCATCTTACCTTTGTTCAATTTAAAGGGCAAGTACCAGTAAAGTGGAACACGAGCAAGCACAGCCAGTAAGAGAAATGCCACTGCCACCAGAAGATGTCAAATCKGGAACCATGGCTTGATGTTGTTGAAGACACAAGGGACGGCATTGCCACCATCCTTGTCCACCATAAACATTCAATATGTCATTGTAGAAACATACTGCCTTGCATGAGGGTAAAATGTTACCATAATTAAAGCAAAAAAAAAAAAAGAAGTGTTCCCCTGAAATGTATTTTGCAAAGTTTCTTTCATTTTGAAAGGAATGGCAAAATAAAATCACAACATGCTTTGCATTTCACACAGCTGTTTACCTAAGTACACTTTCAACCCTATTGAGGAGTCAATTTCCCAATTGCCCAGCAGGAAAAACTATATAAATATCATAAATTCAAACAGCCGCACCATATTTATCTGGGGAAAAAAAACCTCAGGAGATTAATGACTAAACTTATCCCAAAACCAAAATATTTTGCTCTCTTCTAATCTAGAAAGCAACCCACATGCTCTGTGACACAGGGCAGTGACAGCTGGATATGTGCAGAAAACACTGCACATGAGCAAGATGTTTGGCAGAACATTTGGCTTTGGCACTGGAGGAAAAAGTCCTACACATGCTAAGCACAATTTCTTCCCCTTGCTGACTGCTAGACCAGAAAACCTTGAGATGTCTGTACCAGTTAGAGAAGGCCATAAAATGTTTTCAGAAATCATTAGGTTTATTATAGAACATCAGCAGGAGGAGGATGTTGGTAATTACTTAAACAGGTGATTATGCAAAACACTATTACCAAACAATTTGTATCTCTCTTCAGAGAAACCTTTACAATATTTTCCATTAGTGAAAAGCTGCCATTCTTGGAGATATGATAAGTAATAGGTATAGCTAGGATAAATGCTTTTAGTCACTGTATGAAATCAATATGCCATCAATRGATTTTATATTTATATTCCTATGTAACATCCCAAGTGTCACCTGCAGGAGTGTTTGTGATATTAAAGGATAATCAGAGGGCAGTTTAGTGACATCATATCCATTTTTCTCATATAGTCAAAGGAGGTCAATTATGAATCTTGTAAGTCTCATAATTGCTTATATCAGTTAATTCTGTCCTCAGATAAATTGGTGAAGACATGTAACAGCAYTGTCCACAGAGCTGCTCTCCTCTGGGCTGCAAGCAAGCACTGATAGCCTAAGGGGGAAAAATTGCACAGTGTTTAAATACTGCAAATACCACAAATGTTAATAACAGACAAAATAATTCACCTGCACAATCTAGTAAATAATTCTTTTCATTGTGATTTCTAAGCTGGAAAATGCCACCTGAGCCAGGGTGGTTTAAGTGGGCAGTGACAAGAACTGTTTTGGGTTTCACATTTGCAGCTGGCCTGAGCCAAGCTAGGCACTGAGTCACTGAACTGCCAACCACCCCTGTGGTTGATTGAGCTGACTCTATCATTCAGACAACACTCTGGTTCATGAGGAACTRAAACTTTACCTCTCCTCCTTCCAGCCAGAAACTTTTGGATTTGGGGAACCTTCATCAGGGTTTGCACATGAGCAGTATAACTAGAAAGAAATTGAGCTCWCTTAACCTTTAACATCTGAAAAAATGAAGGGTTAAATCAGAATATCTTGCATCAGGCTCACATTATAGTCAATGGAGAGAAACTGGCACTTCTAGGGTGAGAGCCACTTGACTAATTTTAGGTGTCTGCTTCAGAATGAGATAAATTGCACCATAGGTACCAGTGACTTACAGTGACTAAATATCAATTGATTTACTCATGGTGTAGTCAATGGACATATTGRGCAGCTCATAGAGATGTCTGTGTTGTAGACACCCAGATTTATTCAGACAAACCACTGTGTGGGGCCATAATTAGTTTTGTAAATGTAGGTGTTCTTGTTACGCAAAATGCCCTTGGGCATCTGGGATGTGACTCTGGCAGACAGGACACAAGACCTACAGAAGTCTTGTCTCTTGCAGTGACACTGTTTGGGTAGGAGATCCTTGGACACCTCAGCTGGCTTCAGGGGTGTTTGACCCATGCCATGTGCAGGAAAAAGAAATTARTGACATTTTCAGGCAAGACAGGTCTCCACACCACCTTTCACAGTGGCAATGATGGCAGCAGCAGCTTGGTGCCACACGTGTCCAGGGAAAGGAGTTTAGGAATCTGTGCCCAGCAGTCACATCATGCTGCAGGCTGTCCCCTACCAGGCAGAAGCTCCTTCCCAGGAGGATCTCTGCAGATGCCACCAACTGCTGCAGAGCTCCCATTGCAGTCACCAAGTCATGCAGTTCATCTTGCCACTCTACTGAGCTCTGCTTCGAGAGCTGACAGGTTGCTTTGCCCTTACTCCACTTCCTGGAAGGCATTTTTATGGATTGGAGCAACCCAGTCTAAACTAATTCATGAAAAATTTATAGCTATTTTGTGTTGTTCCAGTTCTGACCTTTGGCTGAAACTGTTCTTTCTCCTCACTTCTGCTTTCTCCTCTGTTACACTCACAGGCAACAAGTTTCCTGCAACATACACACATATCTCTTCTCTCTCATTTTTCTTTCTGCAGAAATGARCACATAATCTAGTCATTTGTGAAATGAAAATGCTGCTTAAATAACCCTATATGTCTCTGTTCAGGTAACAGCCTGAAAGCAGCAAATTTAAAGTGCAAAACATTTTTCTTCTCTACCTTGTTAGAAAGGATTAAGACTGGTCCTTCTTTTCTTGAATTTAGTATTACAGGGATTTACATCTGGTAGATGCCTGGAGAAGTGGCTCCTATTCACTGGCATTGCTACCTTCCAGTTCCAAAGTGTGTAAATTACTCACTTTCAAAAATGAACCAGGATTGTCTCGGATTTTTTTAGAGGCTTCTGAGATGATCCAGACACTTCTGTCTTCTTCTCACTGTGTTTTTCTCTACATTTCCCTACAATTWAAATAATAAAACATCTGTCTTGCTGCAAGTGATACACATGAGGAAGTCACTATAGAATGAAGCACATAGAGTTGAAAAATTATATCAGATGCAGTAAAAGAGGCTGGAAGAATAAATAGTTAAACAATGATGGAAGAAAAATATAATTTTTCTGATAATCTTGATATTCTGATATTCTTGATAATCTATGATTTCACTGATAATCTATGAAATAAGACAAATTTCCATCAGTCTGAAGCTGTGCTACCAGAAAGATGAGTCTAATACTAGACTGAGATCCAAAACTGACCTTGCTCTGTGACACAGGTGAAGAAGAAAACTGATGTCTGATCAGTCAGAGATCAAGCTCATGTGTATAAATGGATATTTGACCTTATCAATTTGTTGGAATAAAAAAGTTCTTCCTGGATGTATTATTTTTCAAGATGCTCCAACAGCCTGAATGCTGACAGCTGCCTGCCCAGTAGCTTTGGAGACCTGGYTTGCTGTCACCTTGGCCCAGCCCCTTGGTCATCTGCCTGGCTGAGTTTGAGAAACTTCAGTGATTTTCCTGACTCTGGTTCTCAGCATTCCATGCTTCCATGGTTTTTCGGGTGCTGCTGCTGACTAGAGAAAGAGTCACCCTCAGTCAGTCACTCACAACGAGGGGATGTTTTCCTCTAAACCACTCTAATAATGGGATGGGACCACAAAARTAAAAGACACCAACTTGTACAAYGACAAGTTCTGGGATTTCAAAGGTYATATATCGTGTATGAAGATCTGAACTGGTCTGCAGGCTTTGCACAAAAAAAAAAAAAGAGAAACAGGAGCCATGTATCCTTGCTCCTGTTTTCTCTGTAGCTTTGCTAAATTTAGTTCAGCACTGTCCTTGAGGTGAATTCGGCCTTTTGTAAATATTCAATGATTTTGGAGTGCTGCACAAAAGGAAATTGAGGTCATAGCTGCAATTGATATCAAAACCATGTTGTTGGTTGTCAACAAATGAGTCCATCTGCATTCGCTTCCCGACATGGCAGTGAGCAAGAGGCACAGGCACAACTGCAAACCAMTTGTATTCTCAGCAGGATGCAGACTGCCAGGGACTGAATGGAAAACACAGGCTTCACAGGATTTTTAAGTGTCCAGTGCAGGTGTTAGAAACTGCCCAACAAGAATCTAAAAACTATAAAATAACTAGGTCTGCTGAGCAAACCCCACAGAAGTTTATGAATCTCTGTATGACGGTCCTAATGAGTTGTGATGATTTGTACTGTTAATCCCGTAGCACACAGCCTATGTATGATATCCCTCTAAAAGGATGGATTTCAAAAGGCCATACAAAATTATCTGCCCTCCAAAAAATCTCTAACCTCTGTGAGTTCAGCCTAAATCCCAGCAACATTAACACAATCTTCTYACTGAATCCAGTAGTGTGTGGATCAAGGCATTTATCCAGCCAKTTAGAAAACACCACAAGATTGTGCAGTTCATGTTTGATGAATGGACAAGTTATAGGTCACTGTTGTGTGCTGCATCAGTTACAGTGGCAATGGTGTGCAAAGCAAAAACATTAATTCTATTTGTTGTCAGAATGTGAGCTTGGCTCAAGAAAGTGCTTATCCTCTGCATAGAGATATGAATCCCTGGGGTGTTTGCTGAGGTAAGTGTTGATCTATCTGTAATGCAAAAGACTCTCAGATATTTATGAAATACACCCAAGTTSCAGCATCTTTAGCCTGACGCAAAAAAATCACCAGAATCAGCAAATGTTGTTCTACCAGTCAAACCAAATACACAAGGAAAATAGAATGAGCGTACAAGTGTAAGAAGCCAACTGTGCCCACAGCAAGCTCCAGAACATTACTGATAACAGCCTCTAAAATCCCACACAGCTATGTCCTCTGTCTGGGACCATCTCCAGGAGACCTCACAGCACATGGAGCAGCAGTGCTGTAAAATCTGGGCAGTTTTATGGCCCAGACTGGCACAACTGCTAATGTGCTCAGGGAGGAATATCTAAGTGTGTTTTAAAGATCAAAAATTCAAGCTTGAAACAAAAGGCTTGTACAACTTGTGTTGGTGGACCAGAACAATACTTGAGACACATAGACTTGGATGTCTTTGGCTTTGGGATGAAATCTGAGGTATAGTCCATGTTTTAACTTTTTTATTGCACCAAAATTAGAGTAGAGTTATAATATGCAAATTACAAAAAAAATTCTTTTCTGAGATTCTTAAGTGCTTTGTGCCATTATGGATTTCAGTGGGCATAGTTTTCATGGGAAAATTATGCCACTTTAGTACTTGCAAGCATTCCATGAAAGAGAAAGGGCAGTACTTCTGATACYTTTCAAACATCAGGGGTAAGATCAGGACTTCTCTGAAGATTTGTGAATTGGGGAGGATGTTTCAAGATTCAGAAAACAAAAATATTCTCTTACTGCCACTGTCTAGTCTTCAGTGACACCTGTAGACACACCCAGACTCACTCATAGTACAAATTTACCCAGAGATTTCAGTGAATAGAGCAAAAACTGCAAGTTTGCAACAAAAACATGGGACCTGTTACTGCAGTTTCCAACTCTGGACTGCAAGTTTCACAGGACTCTTGTTTCCTGTCTCTGATAAATGCCTTTTCAGGTGGTAAGGCTCCCTTTGAAAGCATGAAAGGTGTTCCCCTTTGAAAGTGCCTTCTGTGGAGATTAGGCATTCCTATGATCAATTTTTCATGCTGCCCTTTTTCTGTCTTTGTGATATTCTGATTCTCAAATTATAACCTCCTAAAGTCATTGMACATTATATTTTAGCTGAGCTATCCTTAAAAATAGCATCCTCATCATATCTCTCCCCAATAAACCATGTTATCTTATGCTGGACATTTTTCTCCCAGTGAAAATAGTAGCAGGTTTTCCTTCACAGAGAACAAACTGCAACATTTTCCTTCAAAGAGATAGACATATTGACTAGAACTGGCTCACTTACAGTGAGGAATTGCGGGCAAATTGCTTCAAATTGTTTAAGATCAAAGTTGAGTAGTTGTCAGGAGAAGTTAAACTTGAGACATTTCAGATCAAATGCAGACCTCTGTCATTTCTGTTAATAAATCAATCCATCAGCTGAGYGCAGTCTTTGCCTGGTAACTGTCAATAGCTCAGATGAGAGCCAAGAAGCACACAGGCCTATGTCCAACAGGAGGAATAAAGCCAGAGCCAAAAATAATGTGGACTTGCATGCTTTTTTAAATTATAGCCCTTGATTTGTCTATGGTTAAAATAAAAAGTACTCTCAGAGAGATTGTTATCATGATGYAGCCAGATTAGTAAAACCCAAGGTTTATCAAAACTCTCAGAAAAGACCTCTGAAATTTCTGGTGTAGTTTCTTGAGGAGTGATCCTATATGTCTGAAAAACCTTTTTTCTGACCAAGAGACAGGGCTCCTGAGAGGTGTTTTAAAGACTTTTACTCCATTTTCAGTCTCATGAGAAGGGTGAGACAATACAGAGGTTACAGTTCATGCAATCACAATCAGAAGACAAACTATTTTTCATTACAATACGTTATAAGCACTTTTTGGCCTATTAGCTTTTGCCACACAATGCTGCTAATGCTTCTAAACTAATCATCTATCAAAATACCCCATGTGGGTCTTGCTGCAATACATCTTTCATAGTTCTGTTTCTCCAAAGTATCTAATCTTATTTGCAAAACCATCTTTTGAAACTTGTTTCTAGTTCCATTTCTCTCCCACCAACGTCTGTCCTATTCCATGGCATTTCTAAGTCAGCATAGTTTATGTCAAGGTTTGCATACAGATGTACAAGACTATGTGATCCTTCTGTCAGGCTTGGAGAATTCTCTACAAATCCATTTCCCACACCTATAGAAGTCTCTTTTGCACGAAACTGGTTATAGGTGGAAAACTGTACATTTGTTGTTCAGGGTTTTATTCC